>CM028130.1:335170000-335512500 GCA_016271365.2 Neoceratodus forsteri
GCAGTCCTGTAAGTGGATATGAAGGATGTCAGTGAACAGATACAGACAGACTGACCGCCACTGAGCCAATCAGATCACGTTTTACATTCAGCCACAGTTCCCCTGGATGACAGAATCCCATCTGGCAATCACTGGGCTGGTGGGCCCAGACAGTGGTCACTTCTGTTAAAAAATGGGCTGCATCTGAAAACAAGAATTTCTGTATATCTATCTAAGTTTCCCTGCTGAAATCAGTCAAGACTGTTGGAACTAGCATTACAAACTAGGAGATGTTTGGTTGGAGTGCCCTCTACTGGATATTTATGCTGGCTATAATTGGTACTGCAATAGTGAAAAAAACAGGTTGTGTTAGCTAATGTCTACTCATGCCATGTTGCCTTTGTATTGTATAATACCATCTTTATGGCCTGGTCTGTGCCTGAAAACGGTCCTTAGGATCAGTGTACCTACCTGGTCAACAAATACAGTCAACTTACTGAATGGCTGTAAGGGTCTGAGTTTTAAATTCTCAACTACATATAAATTGTCGGCAGATAAGGACCGCCAGGCCCATCCAGTCTGCTCGTAAGCCCTATACTTGTTTGCGGTCTCTGACCATATCTGGTTAGAGGCTATTCATCATTCCTTTCCACCTAAAGGGTTCCCTTGTGCTTATCCCAGGCATGTTTAAACTCCCCCACAGTGCTCGCTACCACTACCTCTTGTGGCAGACTATTCCATGTGTACACCACCCTCTTTGAGAAGAAAAACTTTCTCACATTCTTCCTTTACTACTCCCCTTTATTTATTTATTTATTTTATTTTATTTAAGTCTTTGTTTACTGGGTAAGTGCACTGATTCAAGGACCGTTTTCAAGCATGACCCGGGCCACAAACAATGGCACAGAAAAAACGATTTGAGATATAATACAAACCAAATAGTAGCAGCTGGTTACAGACAATACAGATAAATCACAAGGAAACAATACATGACATAGTAAGCAATGGGACAGAGAGACACTGCATGATCTACAGTTACAAGTTTCAAAACAGAGTAGCAAAAAATTTTGGTACCAGCAGTAAATACTAAACTGAGACATGGCAAACAAAATCTAGAAGAGTAAACAGTTTGCAAGCGGAACAATACCTAGGTGGAGGTAAAACGAGGAGAAGCAGGGGAGATGAGTGCAGGTAGGGAAGAACACAGCCAGTTCCGAAACATCCACCGAGTGCACTAGGTACTGAGGCGAGTGACAGGGTGAGATTCCTAGGAGGGGTCTATAGTAGGGGAGAGAGGGAAAGTAGTGAAATGAAATGCCAGTGGAGCATAGGTGCACACCAGGTTGCTAAATAACAAGGTAACAGGGAGAGAGAGAGGGAAAGAGAGGAGGCAGACAAGGCAGGACATCTAGGGAAAAGAGCTGGGGAGAAGGGGAGGTGGAGGCAAAGGGAACATAAAGTAGCAGGGATAGGGATGGGAAGGGGTGACAGAGCAAGTATGTAAGGGAGAGGGGGAAAGATAAAATTACCAAAAAAAAAGTGGTGGGGCTGGAGTGAGGGAGAGAGGTAGAGGTAACTGCACACCAGAGTGGGAAGGTCACCCTAGGGAGCATGAGCAGGTGGATTCCAGAAGTAACCAGGTTCTGGGATTGAATTTGAAGGAGTGGTGTGAGGCAGCCATGTGGATAACTGGAGGGAAGCTGTTCCATAGAGATGGTGCTGTAACCGATAGAGCTTTTCTCCCCATAACAGTGGAGACTCTGGTAACTTCCAATGGGGGGACCGAAGTATTTTGCAGACACCTAGGGACAGTACATGCCTTAAGGAAAGAAGCATATGGGGACACAATACCATCACATAATGTGCCATCAAATATACTAACAGGGACATAGTCGAAATGACGTTTGAGTGAGGGCCAATCAAGATATTTGAATAGGTCACAGTGATGGGTAGAGAAGGGGGCCATTAGTGTGAAATGGCAGATGCTATTGTAGCCCAAGTTAAGTCTAAGGTGAAGTGTAGCAGACAGTGAGGAGGAGTAAATTGAAGAGTAATAGTCAGGGATGGGGAGCAGGTTTCAACGGGCAATGGGAAGTCGGGCAGCGGGGTTAAGATACTTCTTTACGCAATAAGCTGCCCCAAGTTTTTGGTTGATTCTGTGTACTACAATGTTTGTGTGCACAGTGAATGAAAGGGATGGGTCTAGGGTTACACCCAGGTATTTGAAATCAGAGACTACCTGCAGTGGAGGTCCACATGGGGACAGCGCTGAAAGGGAGGAGTTGGATTTTATTTATTTGCATAATGGGATTTACAACCTTTGAGCCAGAGGCTCGTTTACAAAGGTACCTTGTCACAGAGAGGACATACAGAGTCAACATACGTACAGAATACAATCATACAGAGTAACATTTATTTATTTATTTATTTAAGTCTACGATTACAAATACCTTTGAGCCAGTGCTCTTTTACAAAGGTTCCATGTCATGAGTTACAACAAGACAAAACATAATTGGCAACTAATAACATATTAGGAGGTACATACAGAGAGCATTAGAGGAAACATGGCTAGAAGTGACTTTATATAGGAGGAGGTGTGAGAAGGAAGGAAAAAAGGGGGGAGGGGAAGAGGCAATAGGCAACAGATGGGGTAGTGGGAGTGGTAGAGGTAAGGTGGATAAGAGGGCAGGAGGGATGGGTCGATGGGAAGGAGGGGGAAATGGAAGAAAGAGGGGCTGCAGCAGTAAGGCACTGTCAGAGAATGAGAAGTGCAGGAGTTGGGCAGGGTGGTGGATGTAAGTGCTAAGAGGCTGTGGCCCTCATTGATGCTACAGATGAGGGAGCCGGAGAGTAAAGGATACGTTCATCATCTTGCGAGTCCAAAAAGTGGTGATTCAGTTGTTAGACATAGCAGTCACAGGTGCTAGAGGCAGTGAGTGTGTGGCGGAGCCTGGTTTAAAGGCGCCGAGTGTGGGGGTGGGGTGTTGTCACTACAGAGTCCATTTAGCCAGCTGTCGGCCCGGTAGAAACATAGAAACATAGAATTTGACGACAGATAAGGACCCCTTGGCCCACCCAGTCTGCCCATTTCCCTACCTAATGGATAAGCTGCAGATCCTAGTTAACCAGCAGCCTACTTCTTCCTGCTCCACCCTCTAGAATTGCCTTATGACTGTCCCATGCATGCTTGAATTCCACCACTGTTTTTGACTCCACAACCTCCTCCGAAGGCCGTCCCATGCATCCACAACCTCTCTGTGAAAATACTCCTTAAATTACCTCTGAGCCGCCTCTATCTTCAAATTGTGCCCCTTGTTCTTGCACACCTTTTTGAAAGATGCTACCTCTTGGACTTTGTTGATTCCTTGAGGTACTTGAAAGTTTCTATCATGTCCCCCTCTCCTCCTTTCCTCGAGGCTATACATATTAAGCTCCTTAAGTCTCTTCTTCATCGCCTTCCGTGCAGACCCTGCACCATTTTAGTTGCCCTCGTTTGGACAACTTCCATCCTGTCTATGTCTTTTCGGAGATTGGGTCTCCAGAACTGCATGCAGTACTCCAGATGGGGTCTGACCAGTTGTCTGTACAGAGGGATAATAACTTCCTGTTTTCTACTGGTGATGCCTCTCCCTGTGCATCCCAGTATACCCCCAGCACTCCTTGCTGACCTCTCACATTGCTTGCCCACCTTTAGGTCATCTGATATGACTACCCCTAGGTCCCTTTCCATTTTTGTTGTTGTTAGTATCTCACCCCCCCCCCCATTGTGTACTCTTCCCCTGGGTTTTTGTTTCCAAGGTGCATTACTTTGCACTTCTTAGCATTGAATCTAAGCTGCCATACATTTGACCATTCCTCTAACCTTGCCAAGTCCCTTCTCATCCTTTCCACCCCACCTTGTGCATCAACTCTGTTGCAGATCTTTGTGTCATCTGCAAAGAGACATACTTTTCCTTCCAGTCCCTCTGCAATGTCGCTTATAAAGACATTGAAGAGGACCGGTCCTAATACTGAACCCTGCGGTACCCCACTAGTAACCCCCCTTTCTTCAGAGTGGACTCCATTTACTATTACGCTCTGTGTCCTATTCTCCAGCCAATTCTTTACCCAGGCTGTCATCTTGGGACCCACTCCCAGGCTGGCTAACTTGTATATTAATCTTTGTGTGGACTGTGTCAAATGCCTTCTAAAGTCTAGGGAGGCCATGTCCACAGCCCTCCCTGATCTACTACTTTGGTCACCCAGGCAAAGAAATCTATCAGATTCGTCTGACATGACCTTCCTGCTGTGAATCCATGCTGCCTTGGATCCTGTGCCCCTCTGGCCTCTAGATACTCGACAATTCTTTCCTTCAGAAGTGATTCCATCATTTTCCGTATCACTGAGGTTAAACTAACAGGTCTGTAGTTTCCTGCTTCTGCCTTGCTCCCACTTTTGTGAAGGGGAATCACATCTGCCCTCCTCCAGTCCTCGGGTACCACCCCTTCCTCCCATGATTTGTTAAAGATTGTTGTCAGTGGTGTCACTAGTTCTACCCTTAGTTCTTTTAGAATTCTGGGATGAATCCCATCAGGCCTAGGGTTACCACCTTTTAAGAAGCCCAAAGTGGGACATTTCTTACTGAAACATGATTTTTCGCAGGACAGTACCTAACCTTGACCGATGCAACAGACTTGTTTTCTCTGTATAATCAGAATTAAGGCTAAGTATTGTAGTTTCTTAGTTGCTTCTATTGTTTCTTATCATTTTAAGGCATTTTAGTTAAGCTATTGTAGTTTTCTAGAACATTTAGTGGAAAGTTAGAAAATATTTTTACTACTGTAAAATCAGGACATTTAGTATTTTTCATGTTTTTTTTTTGCAGGACACAGCTGCCCAAATCAGGACTGTCCTGCGAAAATCAGGACAGGTGGTAACCCTAATCAGGCCCCATTGCTTTGTCCACCTTCAGTTTTAAGAGTTCTTTCAGAACCCTTTCTTCTGTAAATGGGCTGGTATCAACTTCTGTATCCAGAGTGTTTCTACTGTTTGTTTTAGTTACCTCCCCCTCTTCCTTTGTAAATACTGAGCAAAAATATTTGTTTAGTATCTCTGCCTTTCACAGACACCTCTGCCCACCCTCCCTCCCTTTATTAAGCCTCACTATCCCTTCCTTTGCTCCCTGATGTACCTAGGCAAAAGCTCTTTGACCTTAAGTTGGGTCATGCAGCAGCAGGGATTTGGAACTGCTGAGGTTTTACACAGTTGCTTGAACATAAAGAGTAATTAGAAAACAATGCAGACTTGACAGGTTGGTGCTAGCAGGTACTGGCAGAGAAGATGGAGGCCGGGGGTGAGGGTGTGGTTTGCCCAGAGGGCTAAGTCAATAGTGCTACAGAGCAGCAGATCATCTCTAAATGACAGGTGCAGCAGTGGGTGTTGAACAATTGGTTCTGTAGGGCAGTTTTGAAGGGGGCAGTTTTGGTGGTGTTGGAAATGGCTGCAGGGAGCGAGTTGAACCAGGACGCAGCTCTGTAGCTGAACAATCTCTGTGCCTGTGTGGTCCTAATTCTGGGTACCAGCAGGGTGACCTTGTCACTGGTTCGGGTAGTGACTCTAGAAGGTGTAAGTTGGATGGAAGCAGAAACCCGAGTAGAGTCTTCTTAGTTAGTAGGCAAGTTTGGTAGCGGAGGCGTTCATCGAAGCTAAGGAGTTTGGCCATGTCATAGAGCTGACAGGTGTGGGTGAGGCTAGGGGCACTGGTCACTAGTCTACAAGCCTTGTTTAGGGTGAGTCGAATCTTGTTGAGGGCTGTAGAGTCAGCAGCACCATAGACTGGAAGGCTGTAATCAACAAGGGTCATTACTGAGGATGTAACGGCAAATCTGAGGGCATCAGGTGTGAGGCAGTCCTTGTGACGGTAGAGGATGCCAAGACGAGCATTAGCGAGGTCTGTAATGTGGGCATGAAAGGTGAGGGCCGAGTCAAAGGTGATCCCAAGGTATCTGTAAGAGTAAACTTGTTCAAGTGATTGATGAGCGCTGGGGAGGATTTGGAGGGGGTTGTTGCTGGCTCTGTTCTGGTGGTGGGCAAAGAGCATTGCCTTCGTTTTTTTGAGGTTAATGACTAGTCTGCTCTCCTTAAACCAGTTCTCAGTATCATTGAAGGAGCGTTGGAGGGAGGTGGGATTTCTGTGGGTGGCATAAATAATGGTGTCATCGGCATACAGGAGAATATTGCCAGAACAGGCACTGGGCAGGGTGTTTAGATAGAGGCTAAACAGTAGTGGGCCTAAGATAGAGCCCTGGGGAACCCCTGAGTGGATGGGAAGAGAGGGTATCCCAATGTTTTTGACACGCTGGGAGCGGGCTGATTGGTAACTCGTGCACCAGGCTAGGGGGCCAGCAGAGAAACCTGTGTGGTTGAGGGCATTTAGTAAGAGGGGGTGGGAGACAGTATCAAAGGCCTTAGAGAGGTCAATGAACACTGCTCCAGCTAGGGAACTGGAGTACAGGGAGGAGTGCAGGAAGTTGGAGAAGTCCATTAATGCTGTACTTGTACTGTGATCAGCGCAGAAGCCATGCTGTTCTGGGCAAAGAATGTTGTATTTTGCTAGATATTCGGTGAGTTGAGTGGCCACCACTTTTTCTAAGGCTTGGGGGGGGGGGAGGATGGAGATTGGACGACAGTTGCTGGGGATGGACCTGTCACCTTGTTTGTGAATAGGTGTGACTATAGCTGTTTTCCATACTGTGGGGAATTGCCCCAGGCAGAGGGACCGGTTTAGTAGGTCAGTAAATGGGACTAGGACATCATCCAGGACCAGCCGGAGTATTTTTGGATCCAGGGAGTCGCTGCTAGGACTGTTGCTGTTTAGCGCTTTAAGTAGGAATGGTCTGGTTTCCTGGACAGATACTTTGTGTAGACAGAACTTGGGATGCCGAGGATCTGAGGGTGGTGGGTTGGGGGTTGGGTCGAAAAAGTTACTCGGGTTGACAGGGCTGAGATCTGTAAAGGAGGAGTTATGGCAGTTGGCAATGTCAGTGGGGTCAGTAAAGGTGGAGCCATTGACCGTAAGCTGGGCTGTGGGGGGGGCGTGATTTCCCATTTGTTTCTTTTATATTGTCCCAGAAGTTCCAGGCACACCCCCATGAGGAGGTAAGGGTGGCCTGGTAGTGGTCTGCCTTGGCTTTTCGGATGGCCCACGTGCACCTGTTACATGCAATGTTACATGCTTGTCTGTCAGCCATCCGGCCAGTCTCAGTGGCTATATGCCTGAGGTTATCCCTGTCCCTGAGCAGTTGAAGTAGGGCAGGGGTGACCGAAGGTGCATTTTGCCTTTTGGAGCGAATCATGGTGAAGGGAGCAAAACGATCACAGGCCTTGTTAAAGGCTTGTGAGAAGAGGTCGAGGGCAGTGTCAGTGTTGGTTGCATGGTGGATGGGAGACCAATCTATGAGAGCGAGGAACTGTTTGAGTTTTTTCAGTCCGCCTGGGCAGAAATGCCTGCAGTGGGTACCTTGGGCTACATGCTTGGGGGTGGGGGCAGACCAGAGGAATAGGAGAGGGGGGTGGTCGCTTAAGGAGTCCGGGAGGATCTGAATATCCTGAATCTTTTGTGGGCGGTTGGAGACAATGATGTCTAGGAGGGTGCAAGTCACCGTAGTTTGGTTACGTCTAGTGGGTTGGGAGATGAGTTGGGTCAGGTCTAAAGCAGCGAAGGTGTCTCTTATTGGTGAGGCAGAGGGGCTGAGCCAGTTCACATTGAGGTCTCCGACTAGGACTTGTTGTGCTTTACTGGGGAGGGAGCAGAGATATTCAGTGAGAGACGATATAGCTGGGGTCTGGTTCCTTGGGGGTATGTAGGAGACTGTGAGATACAGCGGGCTCTTGGATGGGTCTGGGGTAAGTTTGAGGGTAAGGGCCTGGGCACCATCTGCTAGCTTGGGGGCAGGGAAGGCGTGGACAATGATGGTGTCATGAGTGTAAAATGCACAACCACTACCACCATGTTTACCTGCTCGATCCTCGCGATATGGGGTGTAGCCTGGAAGGGAGACAAAGGAGTCTGGGGTGGACTTAGTTAGCCAGGTTTCTACTAGGGCTATGATGTCTGGTTGGTGTTGTATGACCCAGCACTGAATGGCAGCAAATTTTTTCAGCAGGCTGCAAATGTTTATAGAGGCAATGCAGAGTCCATTGGACCTGGTTGGTTGACTGGTGGTGGCAGGGCCTGGGTTGGGGTGGATATTACCAGAAAGTAGTAATAGAATGACCAAGGTTCTGGCCCTGGGGTGGCAGTTTGTTAACTTTTTGGGAGTACGCTGACAGGCAGGGCAGGCAGGCAGTAGGGAATCAAGGGGTGGGCAGGGTTTGGAGGGTCAGGAAGACACAAAGGTGGTAAAGCCAAGGGGAGCCAGGGTGGGTGGCAGAGTTGGGGGGCAGCTAGGGGGTGGATGCAGGGGTCCAGGGTGCACTGACATAGTTGGGGGTGAGTGGGTTACACTGGTGAGGTATTTGGGTGCAGTCAACAAAGGGCAGGGGGTAAGGTCTGGCTGGTGGGATGTGAGCCTTAGGATGCTTATGGATATGAGACACATAAGGTGGAGGTGAGCATTCATGGTGCCAGGTAGCCTTGGAGGCAGAACAAAGTGGCTGGGGTTGGGGAAGACAAAGCTTTAAGAGCTTTAAGAACCAAGAGAAGATTATCTTGGCTTGTTGGTAAGGCTACTGACTTTGGTCTTAAGGGTACCGGGTTTGAGATGTGTGGTGGGACAGCAAGGAGTATTTTTAGTCAATTATGGAACCAAAAGCTTTAAGGGCTTTAAAAACCAAGGGAAATTTATCTAGGCTTGCTGACCTAGAGGTAGAGCTGTTGACTCTGGTGTCAAGCATACAGGGTTTGAGACCTGTGGAGGAACAGCAGAACATATTTTTAGTCGATTATGGAACCTAGAAGCTTTAAGAGCTTTAAAAACCAGGAGAAATGTATTTTCATTTGCTGGCCTAGAGGTAGAGCTGCTGACTTTGGGGTTGAGCGTGCAGCATTTGAGACCTGCAGTGGGATAACAGAAAACTGTTTTTTAGCTGTCTATGGAGCAAGAAGTTTAAGAACTGTGGAACAGAGGGAGTAAATGGCCTGACTTGTTGGCTTGGTGGTAGAGTTGTTGACTATAGGGTCAGTGGTACAGGGTTTGAGACCCACAGGGGACTGTAGAAGATAAAGGGAGGAGTAGAGATTAGGAGGGATGCAGAGTGGGGAAAACAGGGGCTAGGAGGATGCTATACTGACTTCTAGTGGCCAGAAACCACTAGTAACAAATAGGGAGTGGAGATTAGGAAAGTGAACAGAGCAGTGGCTGGAAGGTCACAGCAGCAACCCCTAGTGGTCAGAGAGTATAAGCTGCAAATGGAAAAATCGACACATTAGAAAAATTAAGGAGAGGTCGCATGACATGTCCTGTGAGCTGTAAGCAGCAATAAAAGTAGAGCCGATTGTGGGTGAGGCAGTCAGCGTGCAGCACCAATGGGGTAAGAGCTCTCCACAAATAGGCTGGAAGGAAGGAAGCTTTACCTCTTAAGGCTCTCTGCAGTCCCCTGTTACAGGCTCCTCAGCTGGGCAGTGTTTTGATTTAGTAGCATTAGTCAAGTAGGGTTTGGATCCAAGGAGCATTGCCTTGGTTTTTCTTCTCATTCACCTGGAGCATGTTAGATATGAACCAGTTGTGGGCGTGGTCGTAATTTTGGGACAACACAGAGGATATGTTTTGGATTGATTTGTCACTATGGTAGAGGACCAGGTCATCAGTGTACAGTAGGGCAGGGCAATTTAGGCTGTTGGCAGGAAGCGAGTTAATGAATAGGGAGAAAAGCAGTGGTCCCAGGATGGAGCCCTGTGGGACACCCGTAGTGATGGGCAGATCTGGGGAGGTGGCAGTTCCAATAGTCACCGATTGGGAGTGGCCAGTCAGGTAACTGTGGAACCATTGCAGAGTCTCAGGGAAGCAGCCAAGCTGGTGGAGTTTGATAAGGAGGAGGGGGTGGTTGACCAGGTCAAAAGCCTTAGTCAAGTCTACACGCACTGCACCAATGGCATTACCCTGATCCATATTCTTGGGGACATGATCAGTAAATAGGGCAAGGGAAGAGGAGGTGCTGTGATTCTTTCTGAATCCATGTTGCTGATAACACAAGAGGTTATACTTATTAATATGGTAAGATAATTGATGGTGGATTACCTTTTCCAGAAGTTTGCTAATGTGGGGGATAATGGAGATTGGCTGATAATTGTCAGAGGAGAGGAGATCCCCAGCTTTAAAATTGGGACCACTTTGGAAATCTTCAAGGGTGCAGGCATTGTAGATGAGACCAAGGCGAGGTTAAAAATGAATGTCAGAAGTTGGGAGATGGCAGGGACAACAAGCTTAAGCAAGATGGGGTAGAGGCCATCAGAGCCAGGGCTCCCCTGGAGGGGAGACTCCTAAGAATCTTGGAGGTGAGCTTTTTTTGTGATAGCTCTGAATTAGAAAGGTGGGGTGGGAGGGGAGCATGGGGAAGGGGATGGAAAGGGTGGGTTTCTGGCACCCGCTACTGGAGAGGGAGGTTGCAGAGAGAGGAATTTACAGAGGTGGGCAGAGAGGTCAGTAAACTTTAAGTTAAATGCCTGTGCAACCTCTGACAGGTCAGTCAGTAAGCTGGCGGGGGAGTTTAGGTGGACTATAGATTTGTGGGTATGAGGAGTAAGGAGGGAGCTAAGGGTGTTCCAAAACTGTCAAGGGTTAACAAGGTTTTCAGTGTGTAGTCGCTGGTAGAAATCACGTTTACTGGCTCTGGCAGACTGCTTGCATTTGTTATGCAGGTTTCTAAAATTGTGCCAGAGGCTGGGAGTGGGTGATCATTTGTAGGCGATCCATGCTGAATCCCTTTCTTTCATAAGGGCCAATATCTCATTTGTGACCCATCTGGTGCACCCACCCCTCACCCTTCTAGCAGATCGAGAAATGTTTATCTTGAATCATCAGGAGGGCTTCAGTGAAGAATTTCACTGCCCCGGACACATCCATTAGTGAGTAGAGGGCAGACCAGTTTATTGCTTAAATGTCATGAAGTAGGTTGTTGGAGTCAGTGTTCTGGAAGTTATGGAATGACAGGTACTGTACTTAGGGGGAGGATGCACATTTTGTTTGAACAAAGAATATAAGTAGGGGAGTGGTCACTGATGGAGTCGGACAAGGTCCCTGCCTACAGAACCTTCTCCTTCCTATTTGTGGCCACCCAGTCCAGGAGTGAGTGAGTGATTCAGGGTACAGGTGTTTTGCTTAGTGGGGATAGTGACAACTTGCACCAGGCTATGAAGCTTGAGAAGGCTGGCATATTCAAAAGATTTGAATAGGTCATAGTGGTGGGTACAGAAGGGGGCCATCAGTGTGAAATAGCAGATGCTATTATAGCCTGATTAAGTCTAAGGTGAAGTGTAGTAGACAGTGAGGAGAAGTAAATCAGAGAGTAATAGTCAGGGATGGGGAGCAGGTTTCCACGGGCAATAATGATTCATGATAAACAGGGAGTAGAGGAGGCACTATGGGTCACCCTGGAGACAGGATACGGCATCACAATCCGCACAGGGGTTGTATACAGACCCCCATCTCAGGGGGAGGCAATGGACAAGGAAATGATAGAAGGCATCCTTAGAATGGCAGAAAAGGGGAAATATTGTTGATGGGGGACCTGAATGTGCCAGATATTAACTGGAGTACCTTTGTTGCAGCTACATCCAAGAGCAGGGTTATTCTCGATGCCCTACATGGGGCATGCCTCAGACAGCTAGTGGTGGAAAACACTCGGGAGGGAGCAATCATAGACCTGGTACTGTCAAATGGGGATGGAGAAAGGATCTTGGACTTAGAAGTGGGTAGCCATCTGGGAACAAGTGACCACAAACAGTGTGGTTCACAATAAACACAGCCATAGAGCCAAGCCATACAAAAGCAAGAGTACTGGACTTTAGGACGGCTGACTTTGGGAAAATGGGAGAGTGTCTCAGAAAAGCACTAGCAAATGGGCAAGAAGGAGGGGTGGAGGAACAATGGGGAAAAATCAGAACTGCCATCACAGAGGCAACAAGCCTTCGTGTGAAGCAAATCAGCAAAGCAAAACGAAGGAAAAAACACTATGGTTCTCAAAAGAGGTGGCGGGGAAGGTTAAGGAGAAAAAGATAGCATTCAGGAAGTATAAGGAAACACAGAAGGAGCAGGACAGAAAACTGTACCAGTTAAAGCAGAAGGAAGCGGGGAAGGCAGTTAGAATAGCAAAGGTCCAAACTGAGGAAAAGATAGCCAACTCAGTTAAGAAAGGGGATAAAACCTTTTATAGGTACATTAGGGAACAAAGAAAGACCAAGGGAGGGATAGTGAAGCTTAATAATGGGAAGGGAGGGTGGGCAGAGGGGAACAGTGAAAAAGAAGGGATACTGAACGAATACTTCTGTTCGGTATTTACAAAAGAAGAGCTGGGGAGTTACCTAAACCAAAGAATAGAAGCACTGTGGATAGGGAGGCTGATACCAGTCCATTCACAGAAGAAAGGGTTCTGAACGAACTCTTAAAACTGGAGGTGGAAAAAGTAATGGGGCCTGATGGGATTCACCCAAGAATTCTAAAAGAACTAAGGGTAGAACTAGTGACACCACTGACTACCCTTTTTAAGAGAGATTAAAAGAGCTTAATACGTATACCCTCGAGGAGGGGGGGGGCATGATAGAAACTTTCAAGTACCTCAAGGAAATCAACAAAGTCCAAGAGGGTAGCATCTTTCAGAAAAAGAGATGTACAAGAACAAGGAGGCACAATTTGAAGATTGGGGGCGGGGCTCAGAGGTAATGTGAGGAAGTATTTTTTTTTTGGAGAGGGTTCTGGACACATGAAACAGCCTTCCTGAGGAGGTAGTGGAGTCAAAAACAGTGGGGGACTTCAAGAATGCATGGGACAGACATAATGCAAATCTAGTGGGGGTGTAGGAGGAAGTTGGATGTTGGTTAACTAGGATTTGAAACTTATCCTTTAGGTAGAGAAATGGGCAGACTGGGTGGGACAAGCAGTCCTTATCTGCCGTCAAATTCTGTGTTTCTATGTTTCAAGATCATGTGGGCTTAACCAGTTTATGTTAAAGTCTCCCACAATAATTGTATCCCTCTGAGGACAGAGCATTCCAAGGCCAGTTAGGTGGTTTACTAGATCAGGTGTGTCCTTCGGGCGAAGTTATAGCACAGCCAAGGTATATTTTTTTGACAGAGCCCAGAGTTAACTCAGAGATGAGACACTCGCTAGAGGATACAGAGTCTGATGAGAGCAAAAGGGTGGATGTTAGGGGTTCTCTGATGTAAAGAGCGATGCCACCACCCTTCTTTCTCCCAGGGTGATTGCAACACAGTAAGGAATAACCCGGTAATTTGTAGATATTATCAGGGATGTGCGGTTTAAACCATGTCTCAGTGAGACCTAGGACATGAGGCTTGTAGAGGGTTATCTAGGCTTCAAGGTCAGGGTATTTGGAAGGTAGTCTGCATATGTTTAGGTGGGCTATCCTAAGCTCCAGGGAGCAGGCCCATACAGTATGAGAATAGGCTATAGGGACATTCAAGGGGACAGGATCTGTCTCCACATCCCCTACCAGAAACAGCAAGGATAGAAATGGGTGGTAAGCGAGGGATATCAGCGAGGGTGAGTGAAAGACAGTTCAAGAAAAGGCCACAGGGTTATACATGTACCCTTCTTTGGTAAGGTGAGAAGATAGATGGAGATTTTGGAATCTTCATCAACAACTGATTTTTTTTTTAACCATTGCCTTAACTCTGAAATGCTTCTTTTACGTGGACAGCGGCTGGCAGACCACTGGGTATTCAGTTTAGCTCAGGCGTGGTGGGTGGGTGGCTGCAGCGGTGAGGCTTTGTGGAAAAGCTGAAGGGGGGTAAAGGACATTTATGATTTTTAATGGAGTGGCAGTAGGGTCAGAAAAGAGATGGCCTGGAGGCAGCTTGAAAGGGGATCGATTATTTTTAACAGTGCTGCAGAGGGAGATGGACTGGGAGGGTTGGGGAGTAAATGACAGGAGAATGGATATTTAGTATATATTTTAAGGGACACTGTAACCCCCTTTAGGCCTCAAAGTGTCCCTAGTTTGAAAAACATGGAGCAGGATTTTCAAACTGCGACCAGAATGGACGCAAGTGCCTGCGCGGTGCAACTGAGTTGCGCCAGAGTGCAAACTTGCTGTATTCAGACGAGATGTGCTGCTACGCTTCCTGTCTGAATATATCAAAAGATGCTGGCAGCACAAATGGGGGCCACCAAAGATGCACCAGTGCATCCCCCCGTGCAGTCTGAATACTTGGAATGGGGATGCGTGGTGCATCTGCGGGTTGTGCCAGGTGCAAATTCCAGATATTCAGACTGTTACATGCAAATGGGGCAATAAAGTATGCAAGGCAAAAATGGGACCATTTGCATGTCATTATGGCCCCATTTGAATTTCCAGGGCAGGGATGAGCCCGGCAGGATGCGCTGGACGCCCTGCAGGCGGGACCTGATTGTGAAAACATAGATGTAGAGATAGTTTTCCTGGCAGTCCAGTGGCACCCCTCCCAGCCTCAAACCCCATCCAAATAAAGATTGCCCTTTTGATATACCCTAGTAGTCCAGTGGTACTCCTCTCCCATCCCTGAACCCCATCTGAATGAAAATCCCCTTTTGATATACCCTGGTAGTCTAGTGCCCCCCCCCACCCTGATCATAACATCAAAGGAAATCCTACCATATCCCTGAGTCCAGTGGACCCCCACCCACTGAGGCACCCCCACCACACCCTGCTCCCCTCCTGCATGGCCAAGTAGCCGGTAAGCAGCACAACCCACCCGCACACTGCCATAGCTACCCTCCAACTGGACCATGAATAGTTCTGTAGATTGAGACTTAAAATAATTCTTTCATGGAAAGAAATTACTGGTAGCAAAGACATCGCAATCAGTAATAATTTAATGGATAAGAACAAGAAATCTGAATTTACCCTCTCAAGGTGACAAGACTTTCTATAGATACATGAATGAAAGGAGAAAGTCCAGAGGGGGTAATGCTAAGCTCAAAGGAGAAAAGGAGGCGTGTGAGGAGGAGGAGGAGGAGGAGGAGGACCCTGTAAAAGCATCTATTCCTAAATAGATACTTTTGCTCAGTATTTACTGAAGTGAAGGTAGGGCAGGGCCCACAGCTCAGCACCATGGACACGGGGGAGGGAGGTGAGCACTGCTCCCTTCACAAAAGAAAGGGTCCTACAAGAGCTCGCTAAGCTCAGGGTGGACAGGGCAATGGGACCTGATGGCATATATCCCAGGGTACTAAAGGAGCTAAGGGTGGAACTAGCAGAGCCATTAGCAGAACTGTTTAGTGAGTCTCTGAGCACAGGAGAGATCCCAGAAGACTGGAGAAGGGCTCATGTGATCTCACTCCACAACAGCAGGGAGGAGGCAGGGAACTACAGACCAGTCAGTCTTACCTCAGTAGTGGGCAAGATTATGGAGGCACTCCTTAAGGAAAGGATAGTGCAACACCTGGACTCCATAGGGGCACAGGATCCAAAACAGCACTGGTTTACAAAAGGAAGGTCCTGTCAAACTAATCTCATAGATTTCTTTGGCTGGGTAACCAGAGTGGTAGACCAAGGGGGAGCAGTTGATGTCGTCTACCTTGACTTCAGCAAAGTTTTCAACACTGTTCCACATAGAAGATTGATAAACAAGCTGGGTAGGCTTGGGGTGGATCAGAAGTTGGTCAACTGGGTGGCAAACTGGTTGACGGGCAGAAAACAGAGAGTGACGGTAAATGGTATGCAGTCAGAAGAGATGCAAGTCACAAGTGGGGTACCTCAGGGATCAGTTCTGAGGTCCTCTTCAATATCTTCATCAGTGATATTGCAGATGGACTAGAGGGTAAGGTTTGTCTGTTTGCAGATGACACCAAGATCTGCAACAGAGTAGATGATCCAGATGGGGTGGGCAGAATGAAAAGAGATCTGGATAAACTAGCAAAATGGTCAGAAGAGTGGCAACTGGGATTTAATGCAAAGAAGTGCAAGATCATGCACATAGAGAAGAGAAACCCTGAAGCCACCTACAGGCTGGGAGGGGAGTTGCTGGCAATCATAAGGAAGAAAGAGACTTGGGCATCATCATCACCGATGACCTGAAATCATCCAAGCAGACCTCTGAAGCAGTAGGTAAAGCTATGGGGATGTTAGGTTGTATTAGTAGGGTATCACAAGTCGTAAAAGGGAGGTAATAATCCTCTTTACAAGACACTGGTTAGGCCCCATCTGGAGTACTGCATGTAGTACTGGAGGCCACACCTTCACAAGGACATTAACCAAATTGAGGCAGTCCAGAGAAGGGCAACCAAAATGGTGCAGGGACTGCATCAGAAGACATATGAGAACAGATTAATGGAGCTCAATATGTATACCCTAGAGCAAAGGAGGGAGAGAGGTGATATGAACGAAACATTCAAACACCTTAATGGTACTAACAAGGTGAAAGAGTCTAACATGTTTCAATATAAGAAAAATAGCAGGACAAGAGGACACAACATTAGATTAGAGGGAGGCTGATTAAGGGGTAATGTGAGGAAGTTATTTTTCACAGAAAGGATGGTGGATGCATGGAATGGCCTACTTCTGGAAGTGGTGGCTATGAATACAGTGCAGGGCTTCAAACAGGCATGGGACAGGCATAAGGGAGCAATACAGATGAGTATGAATAGATAGGCCACTGACAGCAAAGGACAATGGCACATTTATAAGGTAAAAAAAGAAATGGGCAGACTGTATGGGCCTTGCAGTCCTTATCTGCCGTCAACTTCTATGTTTCTATGTAAGTGGGCATAACGAAAAAACTAGACAATTACATTCATTGTTTCTGCCAACAAGTTAGTGGTCAGATCCTTACTAGGCAAACACAGGCCCATTATAACCTTTACATAGAAACATAGACTTTGAAGGCAGATAAAGACCGCTTGGCCCACCTAGTCTGCCCATTTCCCTACCTAGAGGATACATTGCAGATCCTATTTAATCAATAGCCTATTTCTTTCTACCCTTCCCCCACAAAAATTGCCTTATGTCTGTCCCACGCATTCTTGAATTCTCCCACAGTTTTAGACCCCACAACCTCCTCAAGAAGGCTGTTCCATGCGTCCACCACCCTCTCTGTGAAAAAATACTTCCTCACATTGCCCCTGAGCTGTCCCCCCTCTATCTTCAAATTGTGCCCCTTGTTCTTGCACATCTCTTTTTCTGAAAGATGCTACCCTCTTGGACTTTGTTGATTCCACTGAGGTACTTAAACGTTTCTATCATGTCACCCCTCTTCCTCCTTTCCTCAACGGTATACATGTTAAGCTCCTTTATCCTCTCCTCGTATGGCTTCTCTTGCAGACCCTGCACCATTTTAGTTGCCCTCCTCTGAACTGCCTCCATCCTGTCTATATCCTTTTGGAGATGGGGTCTTCAGAACTGGACGCAGTACTCTAGATGGGGTCTCACCAACTGTTTGTACTGGGGCATAACAACTTCCTGTTTTCTGCTGGTGATGCCTCTCCCTATACATCCCAGTATCCCCCCAGCCCTCCCTACCGCCTTCTCACATTGCTTGCCAACCTTAAGGTCATCTGATATGATTACCCCAAGATCGCTTTCCATTTTTGATGTTGTTACTACTCCCCCATTGTGTAATCTTCCCCTGGGTTTTGTTTCCAAGGTGCATTACTTTGCACTTCTTTGCACTGAATCCAAGCTGCCATGCTTCTGACCATTCCTCCAACCTTGCCAAGTCCCTTCTCATCCTTTCCACGCCTCCTTGTGTATCAACCCTGTTGCAGATGTTTGTGTCATTTGCAAAGAGGCATACTTTTCCTTCCAGTCCCTCTGCAATGTCACTTATAAAGACATTAAAAAGGACTGGACCCAGTACTGAACCCTGCGGTACCCCACTAGTAACCCCTCTTTCTTCATAGTGGACTCCATTTACAATTACCTTCGGTGTCCTGTTGTTCAGCCAATGTTTTACCCAGGCTACCACCCTGGGACCCACTCCAAGGCTGGTTAATTTGACTAGTAATCTTTTGTGTGGGACTGTGTCAAATGCCTTGCTAAAATCTAGGTAGGCCATGTCCACAGCCCCTCCCTGGTCTACTACTTTGGTCACCCTGTCAAAGAAATCAATTAGATTCGTCTGACATGACCTTCCTGCTGTGAACCCATACTGCCTTGGGTCCTGTGCCACAGTGGCCTCTAGGTACTCAACAATTCTTTCCTTCAGAAGTGATTCCATCACTTTCCCTACCACAGAGGTCAAACTGACAGGTCTGTAGTTTCCTGCCTCTGTCTTGGTCCCACTTTTGTGAAGGGGAATCACATCAGCCTTCTTCCAGTCCTCAGGTACCACACCATCCTCCCATGATTTGTTATAAAGGGTAGTCAGTGGTGTCACTAGTTGTCTGCTTTACTCTTTTAGAATTCTGGGGTGAATTCCATCTGGCCCCATTGCTTTGTTCTCCTTCAGTTTAAGGAGTTCTTTCAGAACCTTTTCTTCTGTGAAAGGATTGGGATTGACCCCCCTCTCCAGAGTGCTTCTGTTAATTGGATTAGGCACCTCCCCCACTTCTTCTTTTGTGAATACTGAACAGAAGTATTCATTCAGTATCCCTGCTTTTTCACTGTCACTCTCTGCCCACCCACCATCCATTCTATTCAGCCTCACTATCCCTCCCTTGTTCTTTCTATGCTCCCTGATATACCTATGAAAGGTTTTATCCCCCTTCTTAACCAAGTTGGCTATCTTTTCCTCAGTTTGCCTTTGCTATTCTGACTACCCTCCCTGCCTCCTTCTGCCTTAACTGGTACAGTTCTCTGTCCTGCTCCTTCTGTGTTTCCTTATACTTCCTACATGCTATCTTTTTCTCCCTAACCTTCACCACCACTTATTTAGAGAACCATAGTGGCTTTTTCTTTCTTTTTGATTTGTTTATTTGCTTCACAAAAAGCCTTGTTGCCTCTGGGATGGCAGTTTTGATATTTCCCCATTGTTGCTTCACCCCTCCTTCTAGCCTGTTTGCTAGTGCTTTTCTAAGGCACTCTCCCATCTTGCCAAAGTCAGCCCTCCTGAAGTCCAGAACCCTCACTTTTGTATGGCTTGACTCTGTAGCTGAGTTTATTGTGAACCACACTGTTTGGTGGTCACTTGTTCCCACGTGGCTACCCACTTCTATATCTGAGATCCTCTCACTGTCCCCATTTGAGAGTATGAGGTCTAAGATTACTCCCTCATGAGTAGGTTCCAAAACTAGCTGTCTGAGGCATGCCACCTGAAGAGCATCAAGAACGGCCCTGCTTTTGAATGTGGCTGCAGCAAAGGTACTCCAGTTAAAATCTGGCATATTAAGGTCCCCCATCAACAGTATCTCCCCTTTCTCTGCCATCCTAAATATGCCTTCTATCATATCCTTGTCCATTC
The DNA here is from genome assembly GCA_016271365.2 of Neoceratodus forsteri. Taxonomy (NCBI): domain Eukaryota; kingdom Metazoa; phylum Chordata; order Ceratodontiformes; family Ceratodontidae; genus Neoceratodus; species Neoceratodus forsteri. Next base: position 335,189,511 of record CM028130.1, read on the forward strand.
CCTCCCCCCTGACGTGGGGGCCTGTATACAACCCCTGTGCGGATTGTGGTGTCATTTCCAGTCTCTAAGGTGACCCACAGTGCCTCCCCTCCTCCCTGTCTACTCTTTTGTTCAGTTGCTTTTATCCCTTCCCTTACATAGAGAGCTACCTCCTCTCTTCTACCCTCCCCGTCTCTCCTGTTGGTTGTGTACCTTGTTATGTTAACATCCCAGTCATGGTTCTCTGTGTACCATGTTTCTGTGACTGCTACAATATCCAGGCATCCCTCTTCCATCAAGGCCACCAGTTCAGGGAGCTTGTTGTCCAGACTATGGGCGTTGGTACTCGTTACCCTCCATTTCTTGATGGCCTTACCCCTTTTTGCCCCATCCCTGTCCTTACTGCATTAGTCACTTTCTCCATTTACCCCTGCGCTTCTCTCTATTGACATCTCTATGTTGGTGTCTACCTCACTTAGTACCCTGATTTTTTTTGGGGGGGGGCTAGGATTTCCCCGCTCCTTTCCACTGCCTCCCCCCTTGGCTAGTTTAAATGCTTGCCAATGAAGTATTTAAACCTATCACCTAGGATCCTGGTTCCCCTCCTGGACAGATGCAGACCATCACGCTAGTATAGGCCTATATCCGTCCAGGTGGACCCCCAGTCCCCGATGAAGCCAAATCCCTGAGCTCTGCTCCAGTTTTTCAACCACTGATTGAATCCCATGGTGTGGAGCACCCTAGCCTCATCCGTGCCATAGACAGGCAGCACCTCCGAGAAAGTAACCATGTGTGCTATTTGTCTAAGGCCCCTTCCCATCTCCACAAATGCTTCTTGCACTGCTCTGATCCCTTTCTTAGCCAGGTCATTTGTCCCTAGGTGGACAGTGACATCCAGCTCCCTCCCCCTGTGCAGCTGCTTCTGTGATCCAGAGGATTCGCTCCTGTCCCTCCAAGCCATGGCACCAGGCAGGCACCTTACCTCCCTCTCCCCTTCCTCCCCCAGTTCTACCTTCCTAACAATAGAGTCCCCCACCAGGAGTTGTTTCCTTCCCCTGTTGGGTCCCATGCCACCCTCCTGTGGGTCTCCTTTGTGGAAGTTCCCAGCATCCTCCTTGGTCTACACTGGGGTGCCTCCATAGAGGAACCACACTTTTCCAGAACAGCATAGAAATTGTGGAGAGGTACAACTGGAGGGATGCGCCTCTGTTCCACCACCCTCACCCTCCCTGAGTCCACTGTGGTCCAACCGCTCCTCTTTCTTGGCAACCTCTGAGGCAATGGCAGTGACCCTGGTCATCCCTGGGTGGGAAAGGAGGTCCCACAAATCCTGGCCAACTCAGTCTGGAGATGAGCAACCTCCTCCCTCAGCCCAGACAGGTGCCTGGGATGGGACAACACTGCATCCTCCAGAACGTCTCCCGGAAGACTGCTGCTCTACAGCCACTGCACTGCACCACTCCCATCATGTCTTTTTTCTGGTCCCCTAACTGTTGTTAGGAATACTTACTCTTTCCTCTTTTTGTTTATTTTCTTATTTTTCTTCCCCTACTTACTTACTACCTCTGGCCCTTTTAGCCCCTGATCTTCCTGTTCTAAGACAAGAAGTTTCTATTTTTCTTAGTAGTCTCCTTACTTGCTCAGAGTCAGACCTCCAACAGCTGGGGGGGACGGAGAGCTACTCTTGCCCTTCTAGGATGGTGAGTCTTTGGCTCTGTGATCACTCACTTCCTGCTCCCAAACAGGAAGTTCCTGTTGTCAGTTAAATCCTGTGCCTATAAAAGTAGAACTGGTTTAGGGTGGGGGTGGAGGGGAGGGAAGGAGGGCAATATAGTCCCAGTAGAGAAGTTTTAGTTATACCAGTAGCTCCTTCCTCCTGGTGTTCTGTCTGTTCTCTGGCAGAAGCTATCTAGGGCAGTGCTTAAATCTGGTTTTGTTTGTTTGTTTGTTTATTTTTATACCGTATAACCAGTGAGCATAATATGCCCATTTTCACTGGTGCCCAGTCGCAACATAATTACAACACAATATATAATACAAAACATACAAAATCATACAAAAATATATCAATTAAAACAACAGCAGTTTGCTTCCCTTGACATAAATTTTGCTAGAACACTCTTAAATAATGAAATTGTAACAAACTTTACAATATTACATGGCAAATCATTATATAATTTAACTGCATAATATTGTAGTGAATTTTGAGCAATTGTACTTTTATAAAAGAGAATCTAGAAACATAGAAACATAGAAGTTGATGGCAGATAAGGACCTCAAGGCCCATCCAGTCTGCCCATTTCTTTTTCTACCTTATAAATGTGCCATCGGCCTTTGCTCTGTCAGTGACCTATCTATTCATAGTCATTTGTATTGCTCCCTTATGCCTATCCCATGCCTGTTTGAAGCCCTGCACTGTATTCATAGCCACCACTTCTTGTGGTAAGCTATTCCATGCATCTACCACCCTTTCTGTGAAAAAGAATTTCCTCACATTCCCCTTAATCAGCCTCCTCTAATCTCATGCTGTGTCCTCTTGTCCTGCTATTTTCTTATATTTAAACATGTTAGACTCTTTCACCTTGTTTATGCCCTTAAGGTGTTTAAATGTCTCGATCATATCACCCTCTCCTCCTTTGCTCAAGGGTATACATATTGAGCTCCGTTAATCTGTCCTCATATGTCTTCTGATGCAGTCCCTGCACCATTTTGGTTGCCCTTCTCTGGACTGCCTCAATTTGGTTAATGTCCTTGTGAAGGTGTGGCCTCCAATACTGCAGCATGTACTCCAGATGGGGCCTAATCAATGTCTTGTACAGAGGGATTATTAACTCCTCTTATGACTTGTGATACCCTACTAATGCACCCTAACACCCCTAGCCTTACCTACTGCTTTAGAGGTCTGCTTGATGATTTTAGGTCATCAGTGATGATGATGCCCAAGTCTCTTTCTTCCTTTGTGACTGCTAACAACTCCCTCCCAGCCTATAAGTGGCTTCAGGGTTTCTCTTTCCTATGTGCATGATTTTGCACTCTTGCATTAAATCCCTGTTGCCACTTTCTGACCATTTTGCTAGTTTATCCAGATCTCTTCTCATTCTGCCCACCCCATCTGGATCATCTACTCTGTTGCAGATCTTGGTGTCATCTGCAAACAGACAAGCCTTACCCTCTAGTCCATCTGCGAGGTCACTAATGAAGATGTTGAATAGGACTGGCCCCAGGACTGATCCCTGAGGTACCCCACTTGTGACTTGCATCTCTTCTGACTGTATACCATTTACCACCACTCTCTGTTTTCTGCCAGTCAACCAGTTTGCCACCCAGTTGACCAACTTCTGACCCACCCCGAGCCTACCTAGCTTATTTATCAATCTTCTATGTGGAACAGTGTCAGAAGTTTTGCTGAAGTCAAGGTAGGCGACATCAACTGCTCCCCCTTGGTCCACCACTCTGGTTACCCAGTCAAAGAAATCTATGAGATTAGTTTGACAGGACCTTCCTTTTGTAAACCCATGCTGTCTTGGATCCTGTGCCCCTATGGATTCCAGGTGTTGCACTATCCTTTCCTTAAGAAGTGCCTCCATAATCTTGCCCACTACTGAGGTAAGACTGACTGGTCTGTAGTTCCCCACCTCCTCCCTGCTACCACTCTTGTGGAGCGGGATCACATGAGCCCTTCTCCAGTCTTCTGGGACCTCTCCTGTGCTCAGAGACTCACTAAACAAATTCTGCTAATGGCTCTGCTAGTTCCTCCTTTAGCTCTTAAGTACCCTGGGATGTATGCCATCAGGTCCCATTGCCTTATCCACCCTGAGCTTAGCAAGCTCTGTAGGACCCTTTCTTTGTGAAGGGAGTAGTGCTCACCTCCTCCCCTGTGTCCATGATGCTGAGCTGTGGGCCCTGCCTACCTTCTCTTCAGTAAATACTGAGCAAAAGTATCTATTTAGGATAGATGCCTTTACAGGGTCCTCCTCCTCACATGCTCCCTTTCTCCATTAAGCTTAGCAATCACCCCTCTGGACTTTCTCCTTTCACTAATGTATCTATAGAAAGTCTTGTCACCTTCTTTTACTGTTCGTGCTAGTGTTTCCTCAGTTTGGGACTTTGCCTGCCTTACTGCCTTACCTGCTTCCCTTAGGGCAGTTTGGTATGCCTCCCTATCTTCATCCCGCTGTGTTCCTTTATATTTCCAAAGGCCAGCCTTTTGGCTCTGACCTTTTCTGCTACTGTATTTGAGAACCAAAGTGGTTTCTTTCTTTTGCACTTCCTTTTCTGTCTAACACAATGGGATGTTGCTTCAAGTATTGTATCCTTAATGCTTGCCCACTTTGCCTGTACCTCCTCACCTGTGTTTCTTTTGCCAGGGCTAGCTTAACTCTGTTGGCCATCTTATCAAAGTCAGCTCCTCTGAAGTCCCATATTTTTGCCTTGGAATGGGATGATTTAGATGTAGTAGCCAAATTGAACCATACCATGTGATGGTCACTGGCCCCAGGTGACCTTCTACCTGGAGATCTGTGATCCCTTCTTTGTTAGTCAGTACTAGATCTAGGATAGCCCTGTCTCTTGTGGGTTGCTGTACCAGTTGTTTGAGGCCCTCCCCTGCAGGGAATCCACTATGAGTCTAGTTCTGGCAGATGTTCCTGCTGGTATTGACCAATCTGTATCTGGCATGTTGAAGTCTCCCATTATCAGAACCTCCCTTTAGCTGTCATGTTTTGTATATCTTCTAACAGTAATGTGTCTATGTCCTCCCTCTGGTCTGGGGGCCTGTAGACAACCCCAGTTCTTATGGCTGTCCCATTTCCTGTTTCCAGGGTGACCCACAGTTCTTCTGGCTCCTTATGTGTATTCTGAATTCTGAATTTCTGTAGCTTAGAATTTAAAGTTAACCTGTGACCGTGTCCTAACAGAATTTAACAATCTTGGAAACATCTTACAAATAATAATTGGTAAAAATCCTAGATGTATTTTCTGCAGAAATATTGCAGCACACATTCTAAATCTATCAACCAAGGACAGACACCCTAAAGTACTATAAAGAAAACAATGATGAGTTCTTTTCTTCTTTCTTCTGACAAATCGAATGATATTATGATAAGCTGATGTAAGCTTAGTTTGCATTCTATCTGAAGAAAAAAAATAAACCAATAACCCATAATCAATAACTGAAAACAACAAACTATGTGCCCAAATTGCCCTAGTTTCATATGTTAAATATCTTTCTAACCGATACAGCATTCCTAATCTTTGATGTAACTTACTATTAATTTCTGTATATGTAATTCAAAAGATAAGTTACAATCAATAGTTAAACCCAAATAACAAATTTCAGAAACCCTTTCTATTTTATTATCATAATTATCGTTTAAGGTCAGCTCAAAATTTACTTTGGATCTTGAATTTTTAACCTGGCTCCTTCTAGCTAAGCCACTCCCCCTACTTTGCAAATCTTTCTACACTTAGTTAATTTCACAGATAACAATTCCCTTCTGACACCTGTGACAAGCACCTGGATAAGTACACAGATAACACAGATAACAGATAACAATTTACTTCAACTACCTCTGAAAAACAAACTAATTCTTTTTTTTTTACCCTAAATTGAAGGTCCCAGTACAAGTTTTCTAGTTCTTAGTTCCAGTAGAGAAGTTTTAGTTATACCAGTAGCTCCTTCCTTCTGGTGTTCTGTCTGTTCTCTGCTCTCTCCACTGGAATGGAGAGCTATAAGGACACTGAAATCAAACTGCAACATTTGTCATCAAAAAAGCTGATAAAGGCTCTGCAGTGGTGATTTTAAACAGAAAGGATTATATTAATGATGCTAATAGTCAGCTAACAGATCTTACATACTACAGAGTACTGGAGAGTGACCCCACTACAAGATATAAAAATGAACTATGTGACTTAATTAGAACTTTTCCAGACCATGTCCAAAAAAACCTAACTGACCTCATCCTGCTGAACCCAGGCCAGGGACATTCTACATGCGACTTAAAATACATAAACCTGGCAATCTGGGAAGACCCATAGTCTTTGGTAATGGTACCTTGACTGAGGGGATCTCAGGGTTTGAAGAGACCATTTTGAAACCGCTGGTTATGGAACGAGACAGTTATATCCAGGACACTACATACTTTTTGCATGTACTTTCTGGTTATAAGGATTTACCACCTGATACCATTTTTGTGACAACGGATGTAACACCCCTTTACACTAATATTCCACACACAGATGGCATTACAGCGTGCCTTAAATACATACAGGAGAAAGGACCGGAACAAAACATCAACCCTGATGTGGTGGGTGAACTTACGGAATTCATTTTGACACATAACAACTTCAACTTCAATGGTAAACATTATGTTCAAACTACGGGAATAGCAATGGGCATCAAAATTGCTCCACAGTGTGCTAACCTCTTTATGGCAGACTTGGAGGAAGACTTTTTTAAGGCACTGTCCCCATAAACCACTAACTTATTTCCGTTACATTGATGATTTGTTTATAATCTGGACAGAGGGCACAGATGCACTTAAAGATTTTCATCATGAACTGAATAACCTCCACAATACCATAAAGCTTACTCTGGAATATTCTACCACCAATGTTAATTTTCTGGACACCACAGTCACCATTAAGGATGGAACCTTACATATGTGTATTTACAGGAAGCCAACAGACAGACAGAGATACCTACACAAGAAAAGTAATCACCCAAACCATACAAAAAAATCTGTTATGTACAGTCAAGCATGCCGATGTCACCGTAGTTGTTCAAATGAGGGTGACAGAGATACACATTTGGCTATGTTAAAAAACACCTTTATGAAGCAGGGACACTCTTCCAGAGAAATTGACAGGATAACAGAACATACAATGCAAGTACCAAGACAACAACTACTATTAGAACAAAGAAGACTGAAAAACCAGTGGAGCACCACTTCTCCCAGCCTGACCACTCAATTTCGGATATGTCAGTAATGGTCTTAAAAGAAAATCTCGAAAACACATAACAGAGACAAGCTTTTGAGATTAAACTTATTTTACATCTTAACATGGTAGCAGATGGGATGAACGTTGATCTGGGTTTCATGGGACATTACAGAAACTGACATCCACAGACTTCTTCTTCAGACTGGCATATTTCAGGACTTTAGCATATGTGGTATGTGGGTGCATGTGAGTATGTATGTGTGTGGGTATGTGTTGTGAGGTACTTGATATAACCGGTGTGGAGCTTGCTGTCACATTGAGGTAGGCCTCTGTTTAGATACATGAAGTTACAGTATGTTACTACTCTTACTTCACACACAGAATGAATATTAATTCCTCCTTACTTTTTATCTTTGCCCGGGAGTGGGGTTGATTCTGTTGCACCATATTCAGATTACCTAGCCTGTTACTGTACATTCAGGAGTGTTCTCATAGACTGTCACATATTTTTTTTAACTTTGTACATATTGGGGGTGTGAGATCTCATTTGCACGGGGGTCCTGGACAGATCTTTTTATATTAGGGTAATATTGTAGTGATTTGTGGAAATGTAGGTATGTTAGATCTCTGGTCTTATACACATACTTTATGTTTACTTCTAGATACCTTATTCTGGGGAAGGTGGTAGTTTTATTTCATTGTAGTTCTATGCAGAATCCTTGGAAATGTTACTACGCAGATAGGAGTGCAGTTAAATAGTGTCACATTTTTGCTCTGTAGGTCTTAGGATACATGAGCCCTTTTGCTTAGGATTTCATGACAAGTTGAATTCCTTTGGGGAACAATTGCAGTGACTGATGTGAATAAAGGTTCATTAGGAGAGAGTGAGTGAGTGTGTGTGCGTGTGTGTGTGTGTGTGTGTGTGTGAGAAAGTATCTCCTTAAAGGAAAACTGCACCTTCATATCTTCTAAATGTCATTTGCTTCCATGTCAACAGGCAACTCTTTTCATGTAGTAGTTAAAGATATATTCAACTACTTCTGTTAGTTTTTACACTTCATACTAGGCCCTGTCACTCTCCTGGAAGGGTCCATTTCATGGTTGTTGAAATCTCATTGTCCCTGAGAGCTGCATTAGCATATGAGAATGTGACGTGTAATCAACCTTTAAACTCCCCAATATGACTGTCTGCTTAAGTAGTTTTAAAAGAACCAAGCTGCAAGAAGGTGTGAAATACCACATTTACTTTCAGTGAGTTTTACAAGCTATCTGAGTTGTAATGCAGTTTTTTTCCCCTTAAACTCCATTAGGTTTATAAGTTTCCAGAGAGTTTTTGCAGGGTATTTGTTATTTTAGCATAGAGATACATGATATAAATGGTTGATCTGACATCATGTTCTCATAGCCTAATGCAGCTCTCAGGGACGATTAAAATTTCAACAGCCATGAAATGGACCCTCCCAGGAGAGTGACAGTGCTTAGTATGAAGTGTGAAAACTAACAGACGCAGTTGCATACACGTTTAACAGCCACATGAAAAGAGTTGTCTGTTGACATGGAAGCAAATGACATTTAGAAGATATGAGGGTGTGTTTTCCTTTTAAAGTTATTAATTTCCGCCTGGGGTTATGGGGATGTGGGTTGGGGTAGGGTGTATTGCTTGTGTGAAGAGAAGGAGAGAAATTACATTTTTACCACTTTTTCAGATTCCTTAAACACTTCTGGTACATCAAGTTGTTAAATTCTCAGTGTATATTGATATCAGTACATATCGGGCTACATGGTCTTAATTCCTTGGTGGTCCTCAACTAGAGTTTTTTGTTTGACACTAATAATGTCAATTTCTATTTGAATGATCATTTATAAAGTCCTGTCACTATACTAGAGGTTTTTGATGTTATGGGGCATGATATCTAGCTGGAGAGTACAGCTGGGTGATAGGTCCAGCTAAGTTTTACACATCATACAGTGTGCACTGATGTTTTTAAGACAACTTCACTGGTAATGTATTTTCTATAATGCATGCATTGAAACTTCTTGCAGTCCTAAGACAATCTTAATATGTCTTTAATCTGGGTGGGGGTTGCTTTTCAGTAATCACATCCTTATACACAATGTGACACTCATAGCTCCAGCAGTGCTATCTTATGCCAATTAAATTGACATGCAGTAGGATTCTTTGTATGTGTTTTGCACCAAGCACCTTTGACCCTGGGACCCTCCTGGCTGAAGGTAATATGGTACTGTTATACTTCTCTGACATCATCATCTGTATTTTTTAAATGAGTATTTTAAACCAATGGGGATTTTTTTCTGTTTTTTTCTGCAAGATCTAGCTGTTAAAAGTATTGTTTTTCCTAAACAATGGTCATTAGGCTTCTGAAGAAGGACTGGTTGGTTCAAAAGCTAGAGCACTTTGTTCTTGTTGTTACATCTATGTTGGTCCATTAAAATATATCAAATCATTTGCTTCTGGATCCATCATAACCTGGGAATTTTACTGTATTTGTACACCAGATTTTCAGCATAGCCTTCTTATTACCCCACCTAAGGAACCCGTTAGGTGAAGATGTTCAAATCCCCACAAAAACATCATTCCGCACCACCAAAACATCATAGATAGATAGATATATAGATAGATAGGTACTTTATTTCTATAGCACCTCTTTCCAGGACTCAGAGCACTTTACAATTAAAACAGAATACAACAAATTTAAAACATTCATTTAAAAACACAGAGGTGGAGCAAGCAGCAATATGCATGAAACTATCTACTTAAATGATGAAATCCAGTTCAAACTATTTATACATTAAAAGCCTGGCTAAATAGGAACATTTTTAATCCCTTTTTGAAGGTTTCCACTGAGGGTGACTCCCACAGCTGTTTGGGTAAAGAGTTCCATAGGGAGAGTGCAAACACCGAAAACGCTCTATTGCCAGAGTGATGCAACCTAATCCTAGGAACACTAAGGAGGCAACCTTCAGTGGAACAGACAACCTGGGACGGATGGTGGGACACAAGGAGATCTTACAGGAAGACTGGTCCCCCCTTGTGTAGGGCTTAATAGGTCAATTACCCGACCTTAAAGGCAATCCTCCACCTAACTGGCAGCCAGTGCAGTTTGCAGAGGATAGACATAATATGATCACACCTATGAACACCAGTCAATAGCCTTGCTGCCGCATTCTGCACCAGCAGCAGTCAGCCAAGGTTACCTCCAGATAGCCCTAGGTAGAGGGCATTGCAGTAATCCAGCCTGGACATAATGAAAGCATGTACTAGTGAGGTTAGGTCCTCAGGGGTAACAGGTTCTGAATCCAGGCAATGTTCCTCAGATTATAAAATCCACTCTTAACAACGGCCAACACCTGAGCATCAAATGTCAGGCCATTGTCGAGACTCACACCCAGATTCTTAACCCGTTCAGACAGGATCAGCAGTACCCCCCCCCTCCCCAGTTCAAGACCTGGGAGATCCCACAAACTCCCCTCTCCCCTACGATGACCTGGATTCACCATCCCCACCTCAGTCTTGTCTGGATTCAGTCTCAACCAGTTATGAATCATCCAAGTGTGGCTCTCTGACAGGCAGTTGTTAAATACAGAGTCCGCCATCTGGTTACTTGGTACACAGGACAGGTATAGCTAGGTATCATCTGCATAGCAGTGAAAGCCCAACCCATACCACCTGATAATGTCTCCCAACAGCAGCATATACACCGTAAACTACAAGGGCGACAAGACCGAACCCTGCAGGACACCACAGGTCAGAGGCTTTGGGCTAGATGAGGCTAACCCCATCACCATCCTCTGCATTCTGCCTGTCAGGTATGACCAGAAGCATTTGGTAACTTTACAGGAAAGACCACACCAATACTGCAGCTGTTCAAGCAGCACCTCATAGTCCACAGTGTCAAATGCCCCCAAGAGATCCAGGAGGACCAAGATGGTACTCCCTCTCCTGTCTCTCACTATTAGGAGATCATTAAGCATGTTCACCAGGGTGGTATCCATATTATGCACAGTCCTAAACCCAGGCTGGAAGACCTCATTGGTGGAGGACAAGTTGAGTTGCTCTTCAAGCTGAATTGCCACCACTTTTTCTATAACCTTCCCTAAAAATGGGAGGTTAGAGACCGGTCGGCAGTTGCTGAGACAGTCCATATGAGGGTTTCTTTAATAGGTGTCTAACCAGGGCCTCTTTCAGAGCTGATGGGATGACCCTACTCCTCAAGGAACTCCGGACAAACTCAGCCACGACAGATCCAATCAGGTCCAAACAGCCGACCAAAAGTCATATTGGACCTGGGTCCAGATCACAGTGTGTTGGCCTCATTCCATGCCACAGGTATGAAAACACATTTTGGCCTTGATTTGAACATTGACAACTGCCATTTTAATGAGGTGGTGTGAAGAAATGGCTATGCTGAACATTTGGGGTCAAAATATTTAAAATTAACAAAGTTACGAGTGAGCGTAGAAAAATTTTAATGTATGCGCATAACCTTGCTAGTTTTACATATTTTAATGCCTAATTTTCAACATAGCCTTCCTATGACCCCACTTCATGAACAAGGGTGGTGAAAATTTTTAAATCCGCGCTCGAAAGGTGATTTCACAACACGACCGTGAAATCACCTTGTGGGCCTTATTTGCATAATTCCATGCCATTGGTTATGAGGTGGGGTCCCAAAAAGGCCATGTTGAAAATTTGGGGCAAATATATGCAAAAATAACAAAGTTATGCATCAAAGTTCAAAACCCTATTGAAATACATTGAATAACACTTTCCTTAGTTTCTCAAATTGCAGTCGACGGTTCCAGCAGCAAGACGTGTGTTCGATCGGAGAGTGGAACTTTTTTTTTTTTTTTAAATTCTTCTTTTTATTAAGTTTTCAACATATATACACATAAGTCACCAATATTTAGACATCTGTAAAATCTTCAGAAAATTCATACTTTACAGTCAGACAGTAGTGATGCTGTAATATTCAGTATAATTTATCCCCTGCGTGGTTCTTTATCTAATTTGCAGTTACACTCTTAATTCATTGTAATAATACAACCAGTCGCATCCCCAAACTCAAGGCCAGGACAACTAGTAATAGCAGGGCGATCTTACCCCAGGCCTGGGGGTTAGGAGATATTCTCCATATCACCCCTCTGTTAATGATCTCAAGCATATAGGTATCCGCCCACAGGGAGTGCAAGCAGACTCCTGTAATAGGCCATTCCGCCCTAATGTGATGACGCACTGGGTCAACCCCCAGACAGTCTCCCCCATCAAGTAAAGGGTTGGGTATTCTAATGTAGCCTTAGTTTGACCTATCTCCCGTTTCGGGTTACATTCTGGCTATACTGAACGCCTGATCTACCCTTAGGTCTTTTGTCACTAATTTGTTCCTTTAGGAGTCCCTTCCTACCTAGCCCAGTTCCAGGGAATCTCCTTTATGCAGGTGTCGCTGCTCCGCGGGGGACCAGGAAGGCCAGGAAGGGTGCAGCAGGATGCAATCCACCGCCATCCCCACCCAAGAATCCCAGCCAGCTATCACATTTAGATTCCCTAGGGTGCAAAGGTAGGGTCCTTCAGCATATAGTATATCTGCCAGCGTGTCCATCTAGCCCTAAATTTCTCCCCCTGTTCATTTAGGTTATGTGTGATTTTCTCCATGTTATAAATCTGCAGCGTGATATCCCACCAATCTTGGACTGTGGGAATTTTCGCAGTTAACCACTGCCTGGTGATAGCTTTCTTTGCAGCTGTTAAGAGTAAAACAAGCAAATATCTGGTGTTGGTGTTTCTGAAGGCTCTAGGGAGATCTAGAAATAAAAACATCTCCAAGGACAGCCAGAGTTGTGTGTCAAATAGTTCTTGCAGCTGGGCCTCGAGCTGTACAAGGAAACCTCGGAGGCGGGCACGCCACAAGAACATGGGACAAGGTGGCATGCGGCTCCCACACTGCCTCCAGCATTCCGCTGTATTGCTTGAGGAATATGCCGTAACCACTGGGGCGAAAGTATCGGACCAAGACCTTCCAGGCGAATTCTCGCCACTGGTGTGAGCTAGTGACTCGGCCTGACAGACTACACGCCTGTCTCCAATCCTCCAAGGAGAGCTGATGTCCTGTCTCCTGTGACCATTGTGAGCGAATGCCCTCAGTGAGGGCACTTCCTTGTGAGTTAAGTGCCTGATAATACCGCGAGATCAGGTGTTCTCGCCTCCTTGTGCCATTTAACCGTATCTGGCAGTGAATCAATGCCGGATATCCTCAGGATCCCACATCATTCGTGGAGACCTTCTATAGTGTCGCAGCTGGAGATAGCGGAAAATCCCCATGTGGAAGGTGAAACTTTCTCTGAATCTCAGCGCATGACCAGATATTTGCCCTGTGTCATTATTTGTACCAGGTATTTTAACCCTGTCTTTCCCAGTGAATGAAACCATTATCCATGCTGTTAGGCAAAACCTTAGCTTGAAATCGGCAGATGAGTGCCTGATAGGCGCCAAGCGTGTTTTTTAGTGCGTGCCAGTTTTAAACTGCGCCTCCAGCCAGAGATCAGGACTCCGTGGAGCTCTTTCCCCCTGGTCCTGTCGGTATAGGGTCCTGAGGTATGCCGGATCGCTAATAAGGGTCCTTTCTATCTCAAGCCAATGCGGTGCATGGACCCCACTCTGCCGGGTCATTATATGTGTGAGAGTAGTTGCCTGTTGGTAAAGCCTCAGGTCCGGGAGAGCTATACCCCCTTCTTGGCGTGGAAGGGAAAGTATCCCTAACTGAATTCGGGGTTTTTGAGAGGCCCATATAAAGTTCCGTATGAGATGGTTTATGTCCTTAAAAGTTTTTAATGGCACGTAGAGGGAAATATTTTGAAATAGGTACAGAGCTCTCGGTAGGATTGTCATTCTGACTAGGTCCACTCTCCTAGAAAGGCTGAGGGGCAGGGTGGCCCAAGCTTGCAAATCTTGTTTTAATTGGGAAATAAATGGTGTATAGTTTTGTTTATAATATTTTGTGGCATCTTTTGGAATGTATATACCGAGGTATTTCAATTTCTGCAGGTCCCACCTACCTGGGAGGGAATCTCGGATGCCCTGCATGGGGGTGTAGTTAAATGTAAGGATCTCCGTTTTAGCAAAGTTAAGCTTGTATCCTGAGACTGCCCCATAGGCATCTAATATCTGTCTCACAGCTGGGATTGTGAGATCGGGGTCCCGAAGGTACAAAAGTATATCGTCCGCGTATAAAGCCACACGGTGCTCGGTGTCTCCTATTCTGATCCCTCAAATTCGTTGGGATTCCCTGATATGTTGTGCTAAAGGCTCGATAACTATGGCGAACAATAAGGGGGATAATGGACATCCCTGACGGGTACTCCTTTGAAGTTAGAAAAACCCCGAGTGGTGCCCGTTCACTTTGACACAAGCCCTGGGGGCTGAGTATATGTTTTGAAGGGTTTGGATGAACAGGGGGGGAATCCAAATTTGCTTAGAGTATGATACAGATAAGGCCAGCACCCTATCAAAGGCCTTCTCTGCATCAAGACTTATTAAACTACCGGATCTCTAGCCTCCTGCATCCGCTGCACTACATACAGGGATCGCTATCACTGTCTGTGGTGTGCGAGATCTAACAAACCCTGTCTGGTCTTTGTGTATTAGCAGAGGTAATACTCTGTCCAAACGATGTGCCAGAATATTCATAAATAATTTATAGTCCTGGTTAAGTACGGATATCGGCCTATAGGAGGCACAATCTTGAGGGTTCATACCTGGCTTAGGTATTACCGAAATTGTGGCGTAAGACCACGACTGGGGCGGGGGTTCCCCCTTCAGGACTGAATTAAAGACCCGAAGAAGTAGGGGAGCAGTCTGGGCCCTGACTGCCTTATAGAACTCTGGGCCGTAGCCATCCGGCCCTGGGGCCTTCAAGGATTTAGCTTTGGTCACTGCCTGAGCTACTTCCAATTCCGTAATGGGCTTCATCAGGTCCTCCCTATGTGCCTCAGTAAGAGAGGGAAGAGAGACCGAGTTCAAGTGCCCCATCATTTGCTTCACAGAGGCCATAGTCTCTGGAGTATAGAGGGCTTTATAAAATGTTGCAAAAGCATCCACTATATCATGTACCCGGGACAGCGGTTGGCTTCCTCTAGGGTGCCTAATAGATGCAATAGTGGCCCCCTTCTTCTGTTTACGTATTTGTTATGCGAGCAAACATGTTGCTTGTGGGCCTATTTCGTAGAATCTTTGTCTCAGGAAGGTTAAGGCTATTTCAGTTTGTTGCTGAATTAGCGAGTCCAGCTCCCGCCTAGTTTGTTGTAGTTGGGGTAAGACTGACTTGTCCCCTTGCTGATGCGCCATTTGGAGAAAGTGAAGGGTGTCCTCCAACTTACTCCTACGCTCTTGTCGCTGCCTCCTTAATTACGCCGTGTACTTAATTATATGTCCTCTGAGGACAACTTTAATTGTGTCCCAGTGTACTGAAGATGTGGAGTCCTGTGGCGGGTTGTCCGTCATAATTTCTGTGATTCTATCTGAGAGGAACTCCTTGAATTTTTCCGATCGCAGATGGAAGGGGTTCAATCGCCACTGCGTGTTTCTCGGTTGAAGGCCCACTTCCCAATAGGTAGTCAGGGGCGCATGGTCTGAGATGGATATATCTCCCAATTGGGCCTCCCGCACAATGCCTAAGTTTTCTATTTGGGTATATGCATGATCTATACGGGAATAAGTATGATGCACCAGGGAATAATAGGAGAAATTTTTTGCATTTGGGTGTAATTTCCGCCAAACATCACACCACCCCACCTCCGATATAAACTTACTAAAAAACTTCTGGGTAGATGTTTGCTTTTGAGGTCTCTGACTGGTTGAGTCATCCCGGGGGACCATAATCAGGTTGAAGTCACCTGCCAACATGAGAATACCCTTGGTCTTCTGAATTACCTTATCCAACAGGGGTCTCAATCTTGAGACCGTAATGCCCGGTGGTAGGTAAGCGTTTGCTAACGTTACTTCCATGTCGTTAATTTTCCCTTGGGCAATTACCAATCGGCCTTCTGGGTCAGACCAAGTGGTCTCTACCAGAAGTGGGGTGTGTGGAGACACGATAATAGCCACTCCGCGCTTTCTACCCTCTTTACAGGACGAGTGAAATACCTGTCCCCTACTCAGTTTAGCTAATTTGTTATGTTCAGCAGGATTCATATGTGTTTCCTGTAGGAAGGCAATATCTGCCTTAGACTTTCTAATATAGGCCAGTGCCCTGGTTCTCTTAATGGGTGAGGCCAAGCCCTTGATATTAAGGGATAACAACTTCAATGTGTTGGCCTGCATTGTACACAACCATTGTGGTGTTTAACACCCGGCATTCCCAGTCCCCCGCAGGGTCCCCCTCTGGGGTCCGACACTACCTGTGACTGTATTCTGCGTTGCATAAATTTGGTGACTCCTAGACAAACAGAACAATACCAACATAACAAGAAACATAGACCAACAAGAAACAGGTACACAACATACCCCATACTGGCCAACCTGGCCAACTAAACTACTACTGGCACTTCCACCGGTCTGGGCGAAGCCCTGACCTGAAGGTGGGTGTATGACCCAACCTGAAAGGCCCTTATTTCAGGGCTCAAGGCACCAAGGTACCTGTTCGGAAAAGGTAATAGGGATAAGTGTCCGTCATGTCGGGGTCGTAGGCTCCCCCGGGAGCTATAATGAGAACAGAGGAACTACCG
Organism: Neoceratodus forsteri; assembly: GCA_016271365.2. Lineage (NCBI taxonomy): Eukaryota > Metazoa > Chordata > Ceratodontiformes > Ceratodontidae > Neoceratodus > Neoceratodus forsteri. Next base: position 335,206,167 of record CM028130.1, read on the forward strand.
CCGTGTATTCGGGGCAGCAACCATCCCCCAACCGTCCAGCTGGGTGTCCCTGCTTGTGACCCGGCCTTCCCCGCCCGGTCGCAGGGCCCCTCTGGGTCGAGTGAGTCCTCGACCATGAGAATACATTTCTCTGACCTCATGGCGTCTTCGCTCTTTTTAAGCTCTGTGGTTGTGCAGCCTGTTTTCTCCTCTATGGGTTACTCGATAGGGGTCATCCATCCCAGAGCGGGGGGGGTCCCCTATTCTGCCCTCCCAGGAACCAACCCCCCTCCCATCCGCCAAGGTCACCCCAGGCAGGGAGGAACTCCCCCACCCCAGATCCAAAATCCTCACGTGGAGGAGCTCCTCTTCCGCGGCTTATGGGCTGAGACCGTGGTCCACCACCCGTTAAAGTCTGGCTAGCGCGAGCTATCTACTCAGGACTAATTCTAGTCTGTAGATAGCCCCCCCTCCTCTAAACTTTGGTAAGCTTGAGCATCTTATGTCGAGTATCCCCCAGACACGCCTCGGTGTCTAAATCTTTTTGCCTCAGTCTGTAATTATATTTCATACAGAACAGATTCCTTTGTTCCCAGCTGTTTATCTATCGCCCTCCATCTATTTAATTCCCCCCCCCTTTATCGCGCTCCCAGTAACACATTGCAGGCTATTTGCCCCACTTTACCAAGAAGAACAGCTTGTATCCCCCCCCGAGTCTCCCCACCATCCTCCCTGACTGCCCACGCAGGCACGCCTCTCCAGTTGTAAAACGAGGGAACAGTAATTGCTGTGGCATCTCGGCTGGCAGTGGGAAACAGAGCTACGAGGTGACTGTAGGGATGAGTGGAGATGTGACCCTCGGGCCCACGTGAGGCAACCCTGTCCCCCCCCCTCCCAATCGAACCTTCCCCGGCTGGCTGCTCATCTAACTTCGTGCATGCCTCCGGTTTTGAACCAATGCCCTCCCCCTTACCTTCTCTGCCCGTTACAACGCTGCCCACCCTGGACCCTACCAGAGTTAACCTTTAAGATGCAGCCACTGCTTTAGCGAGACCGCGCTACTCTTCCCCTTCCCGGTCTCATAGCTGCCGCCATGCAGAGAACCTTCTGCCCAGGCTCTAAGGCCTTTCCTCTCCTCGCTTCAGCGAATCTGCTGTCATGACCGATTGGGTGTAGCACCAGCGAGGTCTCCAGCCAGGTCCTAAGAGGCACCAAGCACCAAGAAGGTGCACCCCCTAAGATCCCCCCCTTCCGGGCTAGTCCCCGCTACCTTCTCACCCCCTCTTCGGAGCTTCCAAAGTGGAAATCCTAATATATTGCGTGGGCCCAGCAGAAGTCTCGACCCCCGATCCCATTGTGCCACATGGCGATTCTTAAATACACGCCACTGCTGACACCATGTTTGCAACCTCGCGGTTCCAATGTCCCCCCTCGGAGCTCCCCACGAATGCCTTCACCACGCTCATTTGCAATTCGGGTACCTCTACAGTCCCCCATACTCATCCTACCTCACATTGAAACTTGCCCATGTTACCCCATGTAAACCCATCCTATTACCCCCCCACCAACTTCCCACCCAGGACCTGGTAAAAGGGAAAGGTTCAGATTCAAACACAATGGTGAATTGTTCTATCTATCAAGTCCACATTTAGTTAGGCAGAGTCCATGCAAATACTTGCGGCCGGTTCAGGTGTTAGACGCTGGAGTGACTCTCTCTGTTGGGGCACTGGATCTGGACTCCAGAGAATCAACAATTAACTGAATGGCTTCCAATCCCTGGCGACGTCTGGAGTCCCATTGGCCAGCACTCCAAACTTTCTGGGCCAACCTAGAGGCAGGGGTGGCTGCATTTCCTCGTTGCTGCTGCACGATCTCCATTTTCCTCTTTTTAAGCTCAGCAATTGCTTCCGCCGCGTTGTCAAATGTGTGGGGCCCCTCCTTAAAGTGGATCACCATCCTCGATGGATAAAGTGTCTTGAAGCGCACTCCTGCCGCTTTAAGCGCCCTCATAACAGGGATGTAGGCCTTCCAGCGCGCCATTACTTCGGGGGCAAAGTCATTCTCAAAGAATAGCCTGTGTGTGCCATAGAAGACTGCTCCTTGCCTCCAAGCCGTATGTAGCACCGTTTCTTTATCTTGATGCCTCAAAAATTTTATTAGTAGAGTGCGGGGCCGGGCGCCTGCTGCTGGCTTGGGGCTGAGAGTGCGATGTACTCTCTCCATTTCCAGCGATATCTCCTCTGGTAATTTCAAACTATCTCTCAGCATTTTTTGGGTGAAGGAGATAATTTCGGTGCCTTCTGTTCCCTCAGGAAGCCCCGACAGCCGGATATTGTTTCGGCGACTCCTACTCTCGGTGTCCTCCGCATGATCCTGCAGGCATCTTAGCTGTGCATGTAGCTGGACGATCGCGCTTTCCGTCTCCCCCACTCTCCTGTCTGTGGCAGTCAGTTGCTCTTCTTGTTCCTCCTGCTTCTTCTCAAGCTTGCCCATATCTGTATGAAGCGCTGTAACCGTAATCCGCATTTCTTTCCGAAAGTCCCGTATTTCTGACAGCATTTGTGTCATTTGCCTCTGTAAAATGGATAGTGGGACTTGGTCTGCCCGCGCTTTGCCATGGCGGGAGGTCGATGATGCCCTCGAGTCCCCGCTTTCTGAATCTTCCTCCTGGGATCCGTCTCCATCTAAGCGCTTTGGGGATCCACGGACGGAGTCACCTCTTTTCCTTGGCATTCTGCTACCTCTAGTTTACCGTTGATGGGTTCTGTTTCGTTGAAAAGCAGTACTAATAGAGGTATTTGTTATTTTCCGCAGGGAGCCTTACAACCCAAGCTGTTGTTCAGTGCATGACGTCACCGGAAGTCCGGAGAGTGGAACTTTGACCTGGGACCTGTTCAGGTGAGTGAGGGTGTGTGGGGGGCGAGGGTGGTGACTGCTGAGTGGGTGGTCAGGGTGGGGTGGTGGGTGTGAATGGAAGGGCAGATCGTTGAGGTGCAGTTTTCTTTTGACAGGTTACAGAAACAAAACATAGAGGGATGTTTTCTTTATTTTAGATACAGTCTGACACTGGGATTGGACACCCCAGTGTCAGGCTTGTTGGGGAACGGGGGGTGGATGACTTGGAAGGGAGGAGTGATCAAGAGAAACAGTGCTGAGGGTGGGCATCCCAGACCACTTTCATTTAAAAAAAATGTTTATAAAGATGGGAAGGGCGGGCAAGCGACCTGGAGCGGATGGGGAGAAAGAAGCAGTAGCGAGGGTTGGCACCCTGCTCCACTTACATTTAAAAAAAAAATTATTTATAAAGATGGGAAAGGCGGGTGGGCAGGTGAGGGACCTGGAGGGCGGGAGAGAGAGAGAGAGAGAGAGAGAGAGAGAGAGAGAGAGAGAGACTGACTGACTCCTGATGTTGAAAGTCAATCAGCTGCTTGCTGACTGGCTTCACGCAAATGGAAGGACTGAAGCCCCCTCTGATTGGAGCATCTTCAGTCTTTTCAACTACAAGAAGTTTCTGCCCAGCAAGCAGCGAGTGGTCTCAGGACTACAGTGTATGATCCTTGGCCTGGACTGTGGAGCTCCTTCCAGTTTGAACTGCAATGGGTCTGGCACTGACACACCTCCGAAATCCCATTTAAGGTAACAAAATGTTTCTTGTGTGTCACAAGCAAATGTAAAAAGGAACTGTGCAATCTTTAGACCAGTGTTGACTACTGTGAGCATGATACAGGGCAAGTATTGAAGTGTGTGATTGGGGGGGGGGCTACCAGACTAGTGAACAAACGGAGTGTGCTGATAGGAACGTTTCTGTGAATTTTTGCTGAAAAGAGTGTGGGACTTAAATCTCCTGCTAGCTAATTTGATCACCCTTGTGTCATCATGGCAGAATGCCATAAAAACCTTGAGGTCAAATTAACTCAAACATTTCTGGAATGGCTTACTCAAAGAAGAGAGAGAGAAGTCCCTGCGGCTACTGAGACCACACAGAGTTTCTGTTGCTCCCACAGGGGGACAGACGTCTCTTATGTTCCCCTGTGTGGGATGTGCAAGAATGGAAGCATAATGGCCCTCCTGGGGTGTGGCATGGTTAGCCAGTGCATTGGGGTTATTGCCAGGGCAGTGTCAGCAAAGCCCAAACTGGAACTATGGGAGTGCCCTGTGAAAAGTGAGCCTGCTGCAAAATGACCCGAGCTGTACTATTCAGCAAAGAAGGTGTCCAACATGGAAGCTTAGACATCTGGGATGAGCAGGGGGTAGAAAAGTCAGCAGTCATGTGTGAAGAGGACCAGGAACCTGTTATACAGAGCCTGGGTGACACAGTAAGAGCTCTTCCAGATTCTGCCCAGCCCAAGAGTGGAGCAGCCACACCTGTCACCACAAAGATGATGCCAGAGGGACATACACCAGCCAGTGCCACCACCTCCTTTACTCATCTGGGAGAAAAGGAAGCCCTCACTGAAGCTGCTCCTTCCATTGGGGCACTGTACAAGATTTTATCCCATGCTGAACCCCGACAAAGAAACAACCCATCTGTGTTACCATCTTTCAGATCAGACCTTCCACTGTGGTGGGTACCCGAGGAGAGAGTGCTATTGGGCAAGATGTACCACCTAAGCAAATGACTTGGGGAGAGTGCATGCCCAGCTAAGTCATAAGATGCCAGATGGGGAGGTCAGGCCATTATGAGAATGTTGGAGGAGATTTCCAAAAATTTGCAGATCTACCAAGAGGCTGTCTGGTTGCCCCTGGGGAAGGCCCAGAGAACTGCTGTGAGAGTGCTGCCAGTCTGCAGCCAGGTCAAGTGCATCGTGAGGTGTATAATGAAGATGGACTACCCAGGGAAGAACCACCCTTGTTTAAACCTCCTACAAATAGGGGTTCTTATAATGTCTTTCTGAGCTTGCCTAATGCCCACTGTCAGGATGGTGTTCTGTGTCTAGCCGTTTAAAATTGCCAGCAGGAGAGCACTATAGTAAGCCTCCGTGCCTGTCTCTTTAACAGAACCATTATCCTGTGTTAGGAAATGAGTCTGGGCTGGGTCTGAGTGATTTAAGGCTCACAACCAGCCAGACAGTCTGTATTTCTGCTCCATTCTGCAGTCGCTACATGCACAGAGGGAGCTCTGTTAGGAGAAGTACTTATTTACTGTTTATGTTATAATAACACTATTGTAGGTGTTTGTCTAATTTGCTTCCATTTGCAGCATGAACATTTGGATTAAAGCCACCATTTTGGCTCTGGAACTGCCAGTGTTGGACCTATCGGAACCTCAGGGGACCTAAAATGGAGACTGTCCCCAGAGGTCTTGTGGTATTGAAATCTGTAGGAATTGTACTTTTTAAGGTTTGGTGCCTAAATGGACCTGGAGGGGGAGCCCTCACTGTGACAGACAGCTCTCTCAGCCAACCAAACCTTTTGCATCACTGGGAAAGCCCAGGACTGCCTGCAGCAGTGAGTCAGTTATGAGTTGGAGTTTGGAGAGTGAACAGCTCAAGTCATCAAGCAGCTGCTCCTGCATAGGAGTGCAGGAGAGTTGGCGGGAAGGCTCTGTAGAACTGCTGTGAGTGTGATAGTTGGACTTCATCTGATTTCCTGTTTGATACCTGAAGAGAAGAGTGTGTTATTGCTGCCTGGAAGTGGACCGAGGACTTGCTCCAGAAGCGATCGGCCTGCCAGGTACCGAAGTGAGCCCCAGATCGAGAGGTTTGCGTAGAGACACTGCAATCTGCAAATAGACTTCATCCGAACTGTGGCAAGTTGCTTTAAAGTGTTATAGATGAGCTAAATGTGTTGTGTGGGTCATGATTTGGCTCCCCACACCGAGTTCTGCTACGCCAGTTGGAGGTTTTTCCAGCACTCATCACGGACTTCATCCAAACTATCTGCTCTGCCTAGGCCCTGCCATCTTGGCCTAGGCTGCTGCTCCCGACTCAGAGACATTTCCAGCGAGAGACCTGCTCGGGGATTCAGCCTCCTGCTCAACACCATCAAACAGGTAGCGACCACCATGGTGAGTCATGCAGGCCCTGCTTCCCCTAGCAATCCAGTACAACATCCTGAGGTCTTCATTTCGTCCGTCCTGCATCCTGGTCTAAGTAGCATGAGTACAAACAGGGTAGCTCCCTGCAACATAAGCTACAATCATTGTGTGTCATCTGATTTGCTTGTTTGGGTTTATTACAATGAACTGAGCCATCCAGCTCCAGATTACAAATTTTTGGTTGACTGCATGGTAATTGTTTTTTTTCCTAAGGGCCCCAACAACAGCTGCAACGCCGGCCTACCTGGGCAATATTTCAGGCTAGCCTGTTTAACAACTGGGTACCCAGGGTTGTGTGGCTGTGTCAAAGAGACTTAAAGTGCATGCTTGTTCAGCCTAAATTTAATCAGATCTGCTAATCACCTGCTAGATTCACGCCCCACCCTTGCTCACATCCCCCCGAATAAATCAGATTGTGGTTGTTCATGGTTAACCTGGCTAGTGTGTACCTTCTTGGTGGAGATATTGTACTGCCTTTGTATTGGTGCATCACTGGTCTTGTTTTCCAGTGGTCTCCAGGGCAACTGCAGCAGATCCAGCCCTGGTGGCAAGTGCTAGGAGTGTGAACATAATAACATAATATTACTGTCATGTGGTACATGTGATTGCCTTATTGCTGAACTGTTTAAGCCACTAGAATGGTTGGTGGGTGGTTATAGTATCACAGAGGGCTATACCAATAGCAGTTACGCTACCCCAAAACCATTCCTCCGGGAGGAGGCACCCGTTTACCGAGCTCAGACCCCTCAACTTGTGCCTAGCCACACAGGCAGGGGTAGTAGTCCATAGGATAGCACTACCTAGGGGTTACACTTATATTAGTGAACACCCCTGGGACATAGCTGAGAGGAACAGGGGTGATTGACTCTGCAAGGCTGTCATTGACAAAGTGTGGAAGAAATGGGATCACCTACAAAAGTGATAAAGCCACAAAACAAGAAGCCCAACGGGTAGCACAGTCCATTATGGGGAGCATATTTCAAGGCCTCACCCTGTTCAAACCATATGTACTGATGCATTATCCTAATGGGAACATTGTAAAATACAAGATGGAGATGCAAGGCTGCGTGGGTCTGCCATGCACCAAACCAGATCTGGAATTTGATTTCTAAGCCTTCAATGGGTTCATCTCCACGTGAAGATGCAGAAGATAAGCCTAGTGGTGTTCTCCTGATGCCACCATACTAGCCTGATTTTCCAGCTTGTTGCAGTCTTGTTCTGCAACATACTGCAACGCTCACGAGCCTCAAAAGTTGAGGGGGTTCTCAGGCCCTGAACACTTTTCAAAGACTCACTTTAGACCAAGCCCCGAACCCACTGGCCTAGCTGCACCCACCTGTGAAGTCACCCAGCATCCCAGTGGGGAGAATTCCGTTTAAGAAGAAGGTGAAGACTACAGACTGGTGATGTAAAATCCTTTTATTTTTGTACTAGGTGAGACACAGGGTTTTTGGGATTCCCTTTGGGGCATTGGGTAATCATATGGAGTTGTTACCCTCCAAGTGATACTGAACACTCCTTTTACAATGACATTTGCCCTGTGGGGTTTTGCATTTCCTTAGGAGGACTATAGGGACATTTCCCCATGTTTACATTTTAATAACTGTATCTTAATGATAGTGGAAAAGTTAGAGAAATGTTTTGTATGTAGCACTAATATTGGTGGCATCCAGTCACTATTCAGTAAAGTGCTATATTTGCTATGCTTGTGTGGGGTGTATTTGTTTCTTTTCTCTCCCCTTAACAGTTCCAGCAACCAGATGGAGCTCCCTGAGGTCTAGCAGGTAAATGGTGTATTGGGGCAGGGATCTTTTTGCCACTTATACTGCCCGGTAATGAGATGCCACTTAGCGTATACACAGTATAGATAAAAGACAAAGAACCTTAATGCGCAAGCACTGAGGCAAGGGTTACCCCAAAGGGCATTGGCCGGGAATTCAAGCAAGTATTATAAGCACAGAAAAAATCAAGAAATACAGAAGAGAGTTGGCCTGGTAGCACAGTGGTAGAGCTACTGCCTGCTACGCTAACAACCGAGTTTGAAAGCGAACTCGATTCGTTGGGGGTTGGCTTGGGGGAGAGGACTGAGTGTCCAGAGGATAACTCTTCTCTTCCAGGGAGTGTGGCCAGTGCTTTCTGCAACATGCCTGACACCTAGCAGAGGCTAGCAGGGTGGGGGGATGTCAGCATGAGACTGTGTGTCATTGCACACTGAAAGGAGGGAAGAAAACATGGAGGGAAAAGATGTCCTGCTATGCGGGTTGAAAGTCGGTCTGCCCACAGGCTTGCCACCACCGACCAGGCACCTAAACTGGATCCAACTTTGAGGGGACAATGGCAAGTCCCCATCCGCACCACAAGGGGTAAGTCATGGGGGCATCAAGGGCTAAGTTCTGGGGATGGTGGGTGGCTGGTCTGGGGCGGGGTGCCATGATGGGGGGGGGGCTGCAGGACAGGGTCATAAACCTAAGTGGGAGAAAAAAAGAAATGCAGAAGAGATCTCAACGATCATAGAAATATTAAATTATATAGCTTCATGAAAGGAAACAAAAGATCAGCATATGAAAAGCGGATTCTGACGTTAGATTCTGAGGATTCCATTTCTTCAGAATCAAGTTCAGAGTAGGAGCAATTGAACTGAGCAGGGACACATTTTTTAGGACAAGGGAAACTTGAAGGGAAGAGGGCCAGAGGATAAATACTGAGCAGAGGACAGACCAGGAGACAGGGAAGAACATGTAGCCATTCAGGGATAGAAGTACAAAGTGAAACAGAAGGAACAGAAGAAAGAAATAGAGAAATAGGAAATAAAAAGAAAAGGAAAAATCAGTACCTACTGAGAGAGTACTGACCAGACAACAACTACTGAAAGAACAAAATAAGTCATAGGGTGGGAATTTCAGAAATGCACCAGAAGCTAGCGCAAGGCTGGCACAGCACAAGTCCAATGCGCCATGGTGCAATGAACGCAATATTTAAAGGTTGCACATGGTGATGTGCACCAGTAAAACACGGCTGAGTATCACATTGATGCACCAGAGCGCAGACAGAGGTGTGCCAGGGAGCAACCCAACATGCACAATAGCGCAACCATGGATGCGCAAGGGGCCGAGGAAGATGCACCAGGATACATATGGACCAGCCACAGGCACAGCAAGGAACAAGGCAGCGGGGAGGAAGGGGCAGCCACCGGGGAGGCGGTGGAACCAGGCGAGAGGCACAGCCAGCCCACGATGGAACACCTTTCAAGGAGAATGAGCATGTAGCCAGCCCCCGACCACGTGCACCACAGCTGTGGATGTAGGAAAGGCGGCACTAACGGCCACGGGTGGGCTGCAACAGGCCACCCCCCCACTGGATGTCACGCACCATTCCACCCAGGCCACAGCCAGCCACACCCTAGCAAACGACACCCAACACATACGCCACACATCCCGAACAGCCAGCCCATGGCCATCACAGGGCACAGCCACTGACCAATGGGCCAACACCACCATGCACATCCCACAGAACAACAAAGGTGCCCCACACAGCCACCCAGCACACCACTGCAGCATGGCTCCACTAGCCAGCCACAAAGCAGACCCGGACACAGATGGGTAACCATATAAAATCTGTATTAAACATCAAGTAAAACAACGCAACAGGGAACAAGGTAGGGGAAAATATTTACAGAGCAGGAACAAGGTAGGGAATAGAGGGATGGGGATAGGGGACATGGCTATACAAAGGGATAGGGGAAGGTATGGGAAGGATGGACAGGTGCAGGAACAGCAGGTTCAGGTCCAACAGGCCCTACAGGCGGCCACGTCGTGCCGCTATCTGGCACTAGCCCTGCAGCAGGAGTCATCTGGTGACTCAGGCAACCTTCAGTGTGGCGGTGATGATGGTGATGAACCTCCGCAGGAGGCGGCCATAGTTTGGCTGTCGAAGACCCCGTCGGACACCTATGGCAAAGAAGGGAACAGGTGATCAGTGCGTGTCCAGGGTACCCAGCCCACCTACTGTGTGCAGCGGACAGTGGTGACACACACCCTTGGGGTGGCTCCCTGGCCACCCTCAGTGGGTGGGCCTACACCTGCCTCCGACCCGGCATGCCATGACTATGCAAAGCGCTGGACACTGCCACCTGGCACAGTGGCAGGTAGGTGGCATGGTGCAGCAGCGGGATCACAGTGGCACAGATGGCAGCCAGATGTACCCACAGCCCACTAGCAGCTGCCATACACAAGTGCAATGGCCGCCCAATGGCACCACGCACAACACAGGCAGAACACAACTGCCACGGCTCTGCGCACAGGGAGCCAAGGCCACACCCCTTCCCCAGCCGCACTCCCTGCGCAACAATATATTAAAGCACAGCGCCTACCTGTTCACTGTTGCGCTTGCTCGTGCTGGTCCATCGGCTCCACCCCTCTGTCCTGCATCTCCAGCCGTAGGTCCCATGGCAACCTGCCGGGGCAGGCCAGGCATGCCTGCTGCTCTGGCCCTCCTCCGGTCCTAGGACGGGAACATAAACAAGCAGACATCAGTACACAGCAACACTATGTGCCCACTGCCCTCATCCCGCTGCACAGAGTGCATCCCAGCCCAGCATGGTCGCAATGCGGTGACTCAGTGCACCTAATGTATGCAGTCCCAGGGCATGCAGCGACAGCAACCCCCCAGCAAGGCATGCAGCCCTGCCAGCCCCATAGAACACTGGACATGCACAGACACAGGCAGAGCACACTTACCTGGCCGTGGCATGGCCCCCCTCCGTACGCATGCCTGCAGCGCCCTTAGCCCCTCTGGGTCCCGCCTCTGTTTGTCACCATAATGGTGGTGACACTGCTTCCTGCTGCACCACACACCGGTAGCTTGTTCTAGGCCATCCGCAATGTCATGCCAGACCTCTGCCCTGGGCCTGGCGAGAGGCTGCTGCACAAACAGGCAGGCAGCATGGGGCTCCACCTGGGCCACCAGGTTCACCAATTCAACTTGGTTCAAGTTCTGAGCCCAGGGTACTGCGTGCTGTGGCATGCCTACTCCACAGTGTAGCAATTCAAAATGGCACCATGTAGCACATGAGCTCCATGTGCTCAGGATGTGCGCCTCGCTCGGAGATGTGCTTCCCTCGTCAATTGCGCATCTCCGGGGATGCATGGTATGGGTGTGGCTGCACTGGCATGTGGGGCAAAGGTCCCTGGGGGGCACAGGGCAGGTCAGGGGTCAGCACGCGCACTGTGTGTGAGTGCGCTATTGGGACCATAATGCATGCTGTGCAACAGGGTCCTGAGGGCACCATGCCCTACAGACCCTATTGCGCCCAAGTGTTATAGGGTGCTATAGGGCCTATGGGTCTCGGGCACCATAGGCCCTATAGAGCCCGAGTGCCATAGGCCCATAGTGCCCGAGCACCATAGGCCCCCATAGTGCCATAGGCCCCATAGCGCCCGAGCACCATAGGCCCTATAGTGCCCGAGCACCACGGGCCCTATAGCACCCGAGCACCATGGGCCCCATAGTACCCAGAGCACCATAGGCCCCATAGCACCCAAGCGCCATAGGCCCCATAGCGTCCGAGCGCCATAGGCCCTATAGTGCCCAAGTGCCATAGGCCCTATAACACCCGAGCACCATGGGCCCCATAGTGCCTGAGTGCCATAGGCCCTATAGCACCCCAGCACCATGGGCCCCATACCACCCAAGCACCACAGGCTCTATAGCGCCCGAGTGCCATAGGTCCCAAAGCGGCCAAGCGCCATATGGCCTATAGCACACCTAGCGTATGCTGCGCAATAAGCGTTAGTACAGGCCATGCATATGTGTAGTGACAGACGCATCACACATGTCACAGCATTGCGCCATTACTTGTTCCAGTACAAGTCCATTGCGCAAGGCGCAACAACATGATATTCAGCCGGCATATGCAGATTAGCTCATCAGCCTATCCACGGTGCACTGGGGGAATTAGCATCTCATTACTGTTGTGCATCAGCCTATTTGCATGCGCTGCGTTATAAAGGCGCCACGGGACTGCAAAGACCATGGACCAGTATTACAACCATTCGATGTAAGTTGCAGCTGCTGAGGGAACAGACAGCACAGCAGGATGGGCGGCTGGTGTGGGCCGCTGCAGCCACTGACCATATGTCATTGCCCACAAGTAGCATCGTGTCCGAATGTGAAGAGTGTGAGGAGCATGAGCCTGCATGCAAGCGCAGGCCCAACTTTACAAAGGTGGAGGCAGATGCCCTATTCCAGGTGTACCTTGACAGGGAGCCTCTGCTGAGTGGTGCAACTGGCACACCCCAGGCCAGGGTCGCAGCCTGGGAGGAGGTGGCGGAGGCCGTGAACCAGCAGGGCAGCCACCAGTGATCCATGCAGGAGTGCAAGAAGAAGGTGGGCGCCGACAGGCATCGGATAAAAGAGAAGGTGGTGGCCATCCTGGCCGCAAGTGCGGCCACGGGTGGGGGACAGGCCGACACGCCACAGCTCACACCGCAGGAGGAGCTGGCGGTGGCCACCATGTGGCGCAGTGCTGTCGGGGGTGCCAGGCGGTGGCTTTCAGACTGGTGGGAGCCCATCACTGCATGACTGGTACAGCAGCATCAGGGGCAGGGGGGTGTTGGGGGGAGGGCCTGTGCATCGGTGGCACTAATGTGACTGTTTTCCCTTTCAGCACTGGAACGCCAGAATGCAGTGGCAGGGGCAGTGAAGTCTGCCGTGGGGGCATGCCCAGCCCTGGAGGACCAGCCATCTACCTCCACTGGCATCCAGGGGCCTGATCGGCTGCAGCACACCACCACCGTCCGGCCGGATGACCTGAGCGTGGTGGTGGACGAGGCCCTGGCTGTGTTCCAACGGGACGCCAGCCATGGCATGCAGTGTGTGGAGACACAGATCAGGGCAGGGTCCGACACCAATGACGATGTGACCATTGTCCTGGACAGTGGGGGGGGGTTGTCAAGGGGGGAAGACACCCATACCACCATACCATACACCATCCCTGGCAGCGCTGCCAGTGCCCTGTTGACGGTGGGTCTGTCGCCCGCCCCTGGTGCCACTGTGTGCTACAGTGGCGTGGTGCTGAGGGACGGTGGTGGTACAGCCACAGGGGCACTGCCCAGCGCACAGCGGCCAGAGGGGCAGCAGCGGCAGACGACTGGGGACATCAGGGGGCTGGGTGCAGCATCCACCGCTGGTGTGCCAGTAAGTGAGCAGCTCCAAGGGGACCATGCTGTGCAGTGCCCACCTGAGTGGGTGGCTGGACAGCGTGGTTACATGCCACCAATGGGTCAGCGCAATGCCCATGTGCCCCGAGGCACCGACCCCTTGCACGAGCACAGCCGATTGCTGTGGGCCTCTGTGGAATGACAGGTGCTGCTCGTGGCTGGGGTGCATGCACTCCATGCAGAGGTGCACCAGGCAGCTGAGCAGCACGAAAGGGGCTTCGTGCAGGTCCAGGAGGCCATCGATCAAATGCAGGAGGACACGACCACTGCGGTCACGGTTATCCTAGCCCCACGGGCCACCATGGGATATGGCTGACAGGCAGCGGCAGACCCTGCAGAGTGCATTGTCCACCCCACAGTCACGGAGTCATGTGACCCCCATCGATGCCGACGCCGGGATCCGCTGTTGGTATCCCAGGCATGCCTGGTGCGAGCCTGTTTGGCAGCCTGCAGTCCCCTCTGAGGACATGATGGCGTTCTCACAGTACCACCCCTGGGGGACAGCCGCAGACACCCCTGTGGCTGTCGTGCGCCTGGTCTGCTGGGCAGCCATGGCGAAAGCCGTCCACGTGTCCGTGGTGGCTGTGGGACCGCGTGGCGGACCTGATGTGCCTGTCACCCTGTCTGCAGTCTGCTGCCATTGCCCTGTGTGCACATGGGTGTTGTGTGTGAGTGTGCATGCTACGGACGTGGCATCCGTGGACTGCGCCACACACCGCTTGTGTGCACCCTTGCCCGGCTGCTGGCCTGTGTGGCGTGTGCGTGATGATGCCACCACAGCACCGGATGCACCTGTGCACCAGTGCTCTGCGTCTGACCCACGGCAGGTGCTAGCACTGTGGCGCCTGCCTGCTGGTGCCAGTATGTGTGTGGGTGGGGTGTGCTGTGCTGCGTCTTGCTGCATGTGGCCATGTGGACTGGCCCCATGCCCACCCATGCCCATCTGTTCAGGCCACAGGGCACACCCACACAAGCCTGTGTGCCGTGCCACTGTGGCCATCCTGTACGTGGGTGTTTGTCCACCTACCTGCATGTGCCATAGTGCTCCTCCGCTATCGTGTCCCTGTGTTGGCATGCCATCCTGGTCAGCCAGGGATCCCTCCTCCGGGGACTGCCCACCACCACACGGCCCATCGGCCACATCATCTTCACTGCTGTTCCCCTCGTCGACCTCGACGGCTATCCCACTGTCAGTGGCCATGTTGTGCAGCATACAGCAGGCCCGGAATAGGCCGCAGGCCTTTGAGGTGCTGTACTGTAGGGCACCGCCAGACCTGTCCAGGCAACAGAATCATGCCTTCAGTAGATCAAGGACACGCTCAATGATGTTCCATGTGCTGGCGTATGCCTCATTATACCACTCCTCTGCAGGGGACGATGGGGGCCAGTAGTGGGTGAGCAGCCAGGGCCGGAGTGGGTAACCACTGTCACCTATGTGAATGGAGATATGGGTAGCCTGGTGTCTTATGTTGCTGTGACCCTTGTCCTTCCCATCTGCACTCTGTGGCACCCCTACCCTGGCGCCCCCCCCATGCTCTGTTGTACCCGGCTGCCCATGGTCTCGGCATACTTACCCACTAAGTGACCGGTGGGGATGTCCCCACCCTCGAACCTGTGGCACAGTGCTGAGCTGTGCCAGATGAAGGCATCATGTGCTCCCCTTGGGTGTGTGGCACAGACATTGATTATGCACCCCCTGACATCGCACACCACCTGGCAGTTGATACTGGGGTAGCCCTTTCTGTTGATGTGGGCTACTCCCTCTGGGCCAGGTGGCATGCAGATGCCAACATGAGTGCAGTCAATGGCCCCTAGCACGCCAGACATACATGCTACCCTGTGGAACTCCCGCATGTTCGCTGTACGTTCTGCCTGTGTTCTGGGGAAGTGGATGTATTCCACAGCGTGTGGCAGCAGGGCATTGAGGAATTGTGTAAGGAGACGTGATGCGGCCGACTGGGTTATGCTGTGGTGTCCCCTGTTGGTCTCCGAAAGGTGCCCGTGGTGAGCAGGCACATGACAGCTGTTACCTTCATCTCCACTGTCAGGGCGGGCTCCATCTTGTGGGTGCCTGCATCTCCTTACTGCATGGCTCACAGAGCTGCCTCAGAATTGCCCGGCTCAGTTGGTACCGGTCCATGATCTTGGTGTCAGCGTAGGTCTCATAGATGTTGCAGGGTCAGTACCGCTTGTTCTGGTCATAGCACCGACGGGCCCTACCACAGCTGTGCCACCCTGACTCCTGCCTCCCCACACCTCTCATTATGGCCTCCATCTGGAATATGGCACTGGCCATGGCCCCTGTCATCCTGTTCCCCATGGGCATCTGACTCCACTGGCCCTACCGGCTGTGTGAGGCTGTGCGGGCTGCTCTGCAGGGCCCACGCCTGTGTACACTACCCCTGGTTGGCTGCCTGCGGCCTCTGACTCCCACCCTGTGGGTTCCTGTGTCACTTCTCTCTGGCCTGGTGCCACTGTGTCATGCCCAGGCACACTCACACCTACCGTCGCCTCCCTGCCTGTCACACACATGCTCACTTACTCTCTCACACACTGTTACTCCCTCTGTCTCTGTCTGTTTCACTCTCCTTGTCCCCTACTGTGTGGTTTGCTGGCCTATCTGTCTCCCTCTGTCCTGCTCCCCTCTGGCGCATGTGCCCTTCTCCTACTTGCTCCCTGTTTTATAGGCTTAAGTCTGCTCCGTTCAACTGCCATTTGCTCCATCCTTGCGCCATTTGTCCAGTGTTGAATATTGCACTGTGCTGCATATTCATGACTATGCCCCTTGCCCTTGCCCATGCATACATTCCCATTGTGCATTGGTGCACTGCCACTTGCGCTGCACAATTGCTGCAGCTGAATTTCGCTCTCTGGCGCATTTCCACAGCTGTGCATGTGCAACTCATTTGCACAATGTGCAACTGCATTGAATACCCCACCCATAGTGTATAATTTATCTAACAGAGAGTTAGTAAAAGAGGAAGAAACAGTGTTGGCCAAAGGTTATTATTTTGCTCACATAAAATTAACTGACTTTATTTAAAACTAGGTTGTCAGGGATTTTTTTATTTATTTAAGCATCTAACCAGGAAGGCATACTGAGCAGGCTACTGCTCGATTCCAGATGCGTCCTGGGGGAGGGGTGGTACATTCACAGTTGAGGAAGCAAATACAAAGTATAATACATAATACATAGTACATTGTACCTAATAGGGACAGACACAACACATTAGGAAACAATACAGAGACATGAACAGCACGAGAGAACAATTGATACATACTCGAGTCAGGCACAGTTTAAATACATTACAATATATATATTACGATAGGTAAGTAAACATTAAATACAGGATGTGCAAACCAAGGTTGCCACACTGAGGGCTGAGGGGGAAGTGAGCTAGGAGCATGGAGTTATTATTAGGAAATTGACATTAAAACAACATTGTATAGTGTTGGAACAACCTAAGTCTCCTGACCCTGTTGAACCACAAAATATAAAGAGAGTTGGAACAACAAATGGGAGTGACTTCAATTTCCAGTATTTACCACCAGGTCCCATCCCTTCACATATTGGCAGTTTTTAGAAACTTGTAGAAAAACATTTGGATTATTAAGAAAAGCAAAATAGGACAGTGAATAGGGGACAGAAGTACAATCTCACTATGCATGAGTTCACTGCCTTGAGAAAATTAAGAGTTGGATAACAACATAATAAGACAAGCTGGCAAGGGAGAGTTGTGGTTTTAATGGACTGCATGAACTAACAATGGGAATTTTTCCCCTCCCTTAGACCCTGTCCACACTGCACCGCTCAGACCCCGTAACGGATAGAAACCATTACAACCGGGGAGCGATACAGGTTGTCCACACTGCCGCGGTGTCCGTTACGGGATTGGCACTGCCAGTCCACACTTCGGGAGCTGGGCGACCATTACTGTGGCACCCGATCCCACAACAGTCAAGGCCGCGCTAGACTGGTGCCATCATTCATTATCTATGCCCGTAATGTTACTGAGGCGTAACAGTTTTCATAAACATCGTATTTGGTTTCAACAACGGTTACGAAAACGCCTTCTGTAATGTTACAGGTGTAAATGCAAACCGTTGCAGTAATGGCTTGGGCACCCTGTAACATTACAGAGGGGTAGTGTGGACAGGGCCTTAGACACTAGCTAAAACTCCTCCCCCGCTCCTGCCAACCTTCTTCCTGAACCCTTTCTTACCCTTGCCTGACTTTTGACCATCCCTTACCTCCCCCTCCCCCTTAACCTCATAGTTCCAGCAACCTTGTTGAAGTTTATCAACCTTTTTTGACTCCTACTTTCAGCACCAGCTCAGCCTCCCTTCACTCTGGCACTATGCACTTTGAGTTTGCCCAATCTGCGCAGATGATCTGTATGCTAATTCATTTGTCCTCCATCTGCAATGTTTTGCAATTTTGTCTGTACTGCAGTCAACTTAGTAAGCAATAATCCATGACAGGGTATGGGATTATGGGGATTTAATGCACAGCTGGGTGCGTCCACACAGAGGGACTCCACCAGTAGGGTTGTACATTTTCACTCATCCACGTTATAAATAAAATTGGTAACCAGGAGAGGCACACTGAGCCATGGCTCATTTCCAGGTGCAACCCAGGGAAGGGGAAGAAGAGAAGCACAAGCACAAACAAAATACAGCTAGTTAGGGGTACCCCATGTATTCAGCAACTGTGATTGAGCGCTTTCAAAAAAGGTGACAGTCACAGCACTTTTACAGAGGGATACCAAGCAGGAAGGGTGACAGGATAGGGGTTCGGCGATTATAGCGACAAGATGTTTCACGACATGCAATGCTGGGGTGGTGAGGGGACCACGCTGCAATGGGCGGAAGGAGGGAGTTTGTGGGGGCATAGTGTGGCGGTGGGCTGCTGAACTGGCCATGAGGTGTGGTGAGTTGGTGGCAGTCTGGGGTTGGAACGGGTGCCGGCTTCAGTTCTGGGCGTGCTCAATTTATGCGCTGGATTGCCATTTTTTTTGTTGGTTTTGACATCCCCCCAGCATGTACCCCCCCTTGAGTTGAGAATTCTTTAGTGGGGGGTGCGGGGCACAGCCTCTCAGATAAAGCAATAAAATCTAACTGTCCGGCACTGTCTTGCTGTGCACTGTGAGTCTATATTGCCGAAATTCATTTTCCGTGATGTAGACTCGTCCAAATGGCAACCGCCATTACGCAGTCGCTGTTATCACATGGAGCCCCAGTTAGGTGATGTGGTTACAATGAGGTACATATCTAAGATATATACAGTGGTAATTGCGCAAATGTTGCCTGGTACCACACACTGCGCGTCACTGTGTGGTAGTGGTATACATTATTCAATGGGTACTGCACTTGTGCACTGCTCTATATACTGAGCTACTGGGCAACATTTGCGTGATTACCACTACATATGTATATATATGTGTGTGTGTATATTTATATATATGTATATATATATATATATATATATATATATATATATACACAATATTTGTTTGAGACAACTGGAGGACATGAGTGTTTACATGAGAGTAAAGAATCCAATAGCTGAAATACAAGATCTAGTAAGTGAGTTGATAAACAGGAAGAGTGATGAAAACTGGACAAATGACTGGGAGGAAAGAGCATTAATTATACAGCTTCCAATAATGCCAGTATTTTACAGGCTCCCTAAAATCACTAAGAATTTGGAAATGCCTCCAGATGGACCAGTAGTGGCTGGAATTAGTTTGGTACTCAAACCCTTGACCATTTACGTGGACTATCACATAAAAGATATTGTAAAGGAGGTAACTTCTTTTTTAAATGATTCAGCTGACATAATTAATAATTGTTGAACATTTGGAAGTTCCTATAACTGACAGAAACAAGTTCATTTTTGGAACAATGGATGTAAAGGATCTTTACACTTCAGTTCCTAATGAAGTAGGATTAGGGACACTAGAATACTTTTTAGGCTCTAGAACAGAGACACGACTAAGCTTCATACTAAGGTTCATATGGAGCAAGGTGGCATTTGCACATAACTGCTCTTTCCAAATTACCCATAATAGCAGATATTGCCATCCAGTAGTATATAGTTATCCAGCTTTCTTTTAAATTCTGATTTAGATTTACTGACAACAATATCTGTGGGAGGTGCATTTCAAGGGTTCACTATTCTTTGGGAAAACAAATATTTCCTTTTTAATGTTCGGAACTTTTATGTTAATATTTGTAAGGGTGACCTCTAGTATCAATGTTTATTTTGAATTCAAGTCCTTACTCATTCATTAGGTATGGGTCACTCACAATATCAAACATAATAAGTAAGTCCCCTCTAATTCTTCTTGTGTCCAATTTCATCAGTCTTAATTCATTTAGTCTGTCTTGATATGTTGCAGCTTCTAATTTGAGACCACCAAGTCAATTTCTATTGGAATTTGCAAAATTGGTTTTAACAAGAAAACAAAACAAAACATTTTTCACTTGAAGACAAATTCTGCATTCAACAAAGAGGAACAGCAAAGGGGTCACCGTTGAGCCCATCATATGCTAACTTGAAATGGCAATGTCTGAATCCACATACATACATGATCAGTTGGTAAATCCCTTCCACACAGATATTTATGTGTGGAAGAGGTTTATTGATGACATTTTTTTTGCTCAGCAATGAAGGAAGGTTCAAATATGTTTCTATTGTATCTAGACAATTGTGCATACTTTTTGAAAATTACAGCTAATTGGAATGAAAAAGAAATTCCATTTATTGATCTGATGGTAAAAGTAGATAAAGGGAACATTGAGGTGAGTCTGTTCATGAAGGAAAAAGAGAATAACTGATAGGTTTGTGTCTATTACCAGGGAGTAATTCCATCGAGAGGTTCTGGACACATGAACCTTGACAGTGAAGCTCGAGAGGTTCCAATTGGTCCAGAACCTCGAGATGGTAGGACTCCCTGATAATAGAGACAAACCTATTGGTTATTTTTTTTTAATATATGGAGCTGAGTTTTAATTTTTTTTTCTGTAACAGGTGGTCGACCGCTTCACTGAAAGACTGACTTTGTGCTTGTTGACCGCCACACTGTCTTGCGCTGTGTGGTTCAGCTGCCTGCATCTCACTCGTTCGTGACACTTCTCACCTCCGCCTGGCTTTTCAGTCCCACACATCCTACCTGTTCTTCATTAGGGGATGGCAGGATGTACCACATAATTACATTTTCTAGTTCAAAAAACAAGAAAAAAGGAGAAGTGTCAAGGACTCAGTTCGGTCTCGGTGAGCGAGAGACAGGCTGCCATGCTTTTCACACTGTTCTGCCAGCCCACATAGGGAAAGCAGCCAATCAGGAGGCACACTTTGGCAGACGTGGGGAGACAGACTAGTGCATGCACTGTTGCCATTCTGTGATAATACTATTGTTCAGGTCAAGAAGGATACTATTATGGGTCCTGAACGATAGTATTATCACTCTTGAAGTGTAGTATTATCACTTCGGGAGTGATAATATTACCGAGATTTTTTTGTATGCTTTTGTGTAGTATTAAAATGCAAATCCATATATTAAACAGATAAGAATACAGTACTGGAGGCTAGCAGTTTTCATCTGAAACAGTTAATTGAGAACATCCCTAATTGTCAGTTTCTGAGTTTGAAAATGGACACCACGAATTCAAAAAATTCTAGATTTCTGGGGCTTACAAGCTTGGGGCAGACGTTGGGTGGCCGCATTCTGGACGTGAGTGGGAGCACTCATGTCGGGGCTGGGCGGCATTGCATGTCCCACGTTGGGGGCATAACAAAAATACAAATACCCCTCTGGCCCGGATAGGTGATGGCCCTTCCAGAGCCTTGCCGCCACATGCCCGACACTGGAGCCCCACCACCGCCCCCTTCGTCCTCCTCGGGACCCTTCGTCCTCCTCGGGGTGCCTGGAAGAAAGTGACGTCCTTGAGGTATGCAGGGTTCACAGTGGGCAGTTGAGCAGCACCGGCCAGAGAAGAGGCCCAAGAGAGTTCCGGAGTCGGCGGAGATAAACAAAGTTGAAAAAAATTAAATTAAATTCTAGATTCCTGGAGAAGACATTCTCACAAAAGCAAAGGAAACAGTAGGAAATTTTCCCAGAGAAAATTGTTAGTAAGGAGGGAGAGTAAAAGGGGAAAACCCAAGGACATAATTGTGTTAGCCACAACATTCTCTGATTACCAATCCAGGATTAAAATGATAGTTTGGAAATACTGGAATGTACTAGCAAGTACTCCTGAAGGAGAAAGGAATTTTAAGGAAAAGCCATTAATAATAGCAAAAAAAAAAAAAAAAAATCGAGAAATCAATTAATTTGAGGAACAGTGTGTGCCACTCATTACACAATAAAAAAGATGTGGAAATACAGCAGGTACAGATTCGTTAAGAAGCAAAGTGACAGGAAGTCATCCTTGTGGGTATTGTGTCTAGTGACCCCAAACTTATAAACTGAAAGAGTTTAAGAACACAATTAAGCAATAGTACCCGACAGGGTGGGCGGTATTGGGCAATACCGGACCACCCAGGGGCGTAATGAGGCCCGACGGCGCAGGAGAGGGCCTTATAGCTCCTGGAAGGTCCGGTATTACCCTTACCGCCCACCCTGGAGGGTATTATTGCGCTTAGAAAATGGGCCATAAGTAACACTTTTACTGATTTTAAACAAAAAATTCAAAACAATTCTAATAAAGGAAAAGAAAGTATGAAAATGAAGGTTCTTGTAAAGTAGTCCCTCTAATACTGCATTAATGATGTACTTGTCAGCAGAGGGCGCTGCGGTTTAGTTTTGTGACACTGAGGGGTCACTTGGGCTTATCCAGTTCAACCCTACTCGCTCCGTTACCGAATCCGACTAAAAAGAAAAAAATCAAGTGGACTACATGTGGACTTTGCCAGTGCTAATTACCTGAGTAGGGCTGAGTAAATCATTAGAATTTTGCATGGAGTTTTCACAGCTTTCTGTACTCGACTTTAGCCATCACTGCTCTCCCAATCACCCAGGCAATCACCATTTCTTAGCCCTGAAATGGTTTTTGTTATTTTTTTTTAAATCGGAAGCGAAGCATTTCACAGCAGAGCATACTTTTATGACATAAAAGTATGTTTCTTTTTTTTGTACGTGTCCGTGTCTCTGTCTTTTAATTACTGGGGCCAGGAGCAGTTGCGGATCAGATCGGGACAGAGGAGAAGAAAGTGCAGTCAGTAATTATGTTCTGGTATGGGAGAAGAGCGTAGTAAATGAGACAATAATTACATTTGGGCTGCAGGTGAGACCGGAAAGTAACGCCTCTATGTAAAAAGGGAGGTACTTTAATTTTGTATGGAAATGCCTGCAAAAAAATGTGTACATCAGTGTCGATGGATAGAGCCAGAGGATGTATTGCTACTGGTACACTATAGGAGTACTGTGAGTGTGGTTGCCATGGGACAGTATGCTCTGCCCACCACCAGTTACGTGAAGCTGATCGGTCTAACGGCTTTGTTTTTTTTTTATTGCTTCGTTCATGTTTTTCCTTTTTTTTTGTAATGTGTGGTACAGCTGTTGCTTTACAGTTCAGCTTGGCAAGTCTTGGGCACCGATGTCCCTCTCTCCACTACACTCCCAGTCTGACACTACGTTTTTACTTGAGGAGAACTTGTGTGCTGCTGGGGGTTATACCACTCAAACACTCATCCATTCGCTCAAGTGATGAGCACTTTAATTTCATTACTGTACGCAGTTCACTGTTGGGAGAATCAAACACAGCAGGACTTATGCTAAAAAATGGAAACATGGAACAAGGGAAGCGTGGGAGTGGTAATATTGGGCGGTGACAGAAAAAGCAGGCACAGGAGTGGTAGCTGAATTGGAATGTAAGCTATGTTTGGGGAAGCTGTGAGTGGTATCGAGCGGCGACAGAAAAAGCGGTCATAGGAGTTTCAACTTAACTTGTATAGAAAACAAGTTTTTTTTTGTTTGTGAGGTACTGACTTTTTTTTTGTTTGTGAGGTACTGACTTTATGGCTTGGAGCAGTTTGACTACAGTTCTGGAGACGCTCGCGATGGGGTTTTGGAATGCGATGACGTGAAGCCAATCAGCGTGACGGCTTGCTTTACATTTCTTTAATATGTTTTCTCATTTATTTGGTGTGATTTACTAATGTAGCCAGACGTGAGCACTGGGGAGGTGGGGTGCTGGTTCATGTGGCAGCTGGCACTAAACTGGGCAGTGGGAGGGTGCAGGATCTCTCGCTAAGTGAGAGAAAAAAATAGTGGCAATTTCAAATTTCTTAGTGTGATTCTGGCCAATTAGCAAGCATAGTGGGCACAGGAATACTAGAATTTGTGAAGGGGCACTGTAGACTGGTACTTTTTGTTTCCTGGGCATCTATTGAAAGTTAATGTACCCCCCTGGCAAGGGTACTAGCCAATCAGATGCCAGGAAACAAAAAGCCCATTTTCTAAAGATGAAGAAGTCACTATCAATGATGTTAGTGCATGGTAATTATCAAACTTGGTGTACATGAATAAACATCAGTGTGAGGAAACAATGAACGTGAGAATAGCAACTTTGGTGAACATTGTATTTTTTTGGTGAACTATGTATTTTTTAACAGGTTTTAAACATGCTTAAAAAGTAAAAGGAAAAATATACAGGTCAAAAGTTCTTATGAGAGTAAGTGCAGCACTTACTTGGTGAGGGAGCTGAGTGATAATTAAAAACCATAGAGTTTAAAAGGAAATTATTTTTTTTTACTTTATTATATTTTTAATTGTATTATATTTTTAGAAGACATTGGGAAAACCAAGTAAATGATTAAAGAAAATATTAGACAAGGAAGCACCAAATAAATACAAACTAATGCGCTGTGAATGAGCCTGGTACATCCACCAGACCTGGGTTTGATTCCCACAACCTCCACTTGCATACTAAGTGACTCTGAGCAAGTCACTTAACCACCCTACTGCTCCCAGGTCGCCCCTGAAAACAGGCACTTGTGCCTAGTGGGCCCTACCCGGTTGTCAAAAGAATAAAATAAAAAATTAAAAAATAGAAAAGTAAACAGTGCCAGTTATGCTTTATTTGAAGCAGAACATTCTATAAAATAATATCAATCAGCTAATTCAAATTTTTTGGGGATATGCACATTTTTATGATTTGAATAATAATGGTAGTTACCAGAAAATAACAGTCACAGATGAAATATAGTCACACAGGTGATTAGAAGACTGAAATTATTATTGTTTACATAGTCCCTTCATATTTGTAATTTGTATTTATTTATTTTACCAGGAAAAAAGCTTCATTTTATAAGCCAAAGAAGTTGTAGTAATTATACTTGTCATTATGCTTGTACTTAGAAACATAGAAACTGTCGGCAGATAAGGACCACTAGGCCCATCCAGTCTGCCCATAGGCCCTATACATGTATGCATCCACTCACCCTAAGTGACCAATGGCTTTTCATCACTCCCTTCCTGCCCAAGGTTTCCTGTGCTTGTCCCAGGCATGTTTAAACCCTCTACTGGGGGCGGCTTGATGCTGACAATGGCGGATGCAGCTGAGCTCCTGACTGCACTCAGCCTAATTCAATAGATTTGGGTAGTATCGGACATTCAAATACATTTATTTGCGGTGATACCTATCGGGGAATTGATGGCGATTAGTAGGAGCAAGAATAGGCAGTCGAAGCTCTTATTCGGCATGTCAGATCTCTCTAAACGGCAACCTAGAGTCCTAGTTGAATCTGGAGGCACCGCAAACTCTGTAATGGCGCAGGAGGGCACATCTGAACTGGAACATTCATTAGCTGTAGTGTCTGCCACCCTAGCGCTTATGCAGCACGACAAGAAGGCAGGTTTCGACAATATTACCTCTCAACTATACCATCTGCAATCGGTGGTAACGGGGCTCTCCAAGACCTCAGCTAATCATACTACCCACCTGGAAGAATTGGAGAATCGAGTCAGTGGCTGTGAGGACTCGCTGTCGGCAGCTATGGGGGACAAACAGAACCTTAATAAGCTGGTGGAGGAGCTCAATGACAGGATCGAGGATCAAGAAAACTGTTCCCACCGTTCTAACCTCAGCATTGTTGGACTTCCTGAGGGGACGGAGGTGAACGATCCTGAAGGGATGCTGCATGCCTGGCTATTGGAACATTTGGATTTCCCTCTTGCTCTGCAAAAATGTGAGGTGGAAAGAGCTCATCACGTAGGCCGGAAAATTTCAGGCCCCCATCCAAGGCATTGTTTAATAAAATATTTGCGATACACTGACAAGGAGGCCATTCTGAGGAGAAGGAAGGAGAATGGGATGATCGTGCTGGGCAACCAGAAAGTCTATGTATATCAGGACTTTAGTAAGCAACTACAAGCACGGAGGCAGAAATTCAATGAGATCAAGGGTTGACTCTACAAGATGGGTTGGTCGTTTGCCCTTATCTATCCGGCCAAGTTGAAAATTGACAGACTGGGAGGTGCTCCACAATATTTTTCATGTCCTGGGGAGGTGACGAAATGGCTAGATTCTCTACCTAAAAATGGAGATGGAGTTCGGTCTCCGCAATGGCGGGAGGTTGAGGAATGCTGAGGGGTACATCATTACAACCTTTTGGCCTTTCCTATCCTCTCACACCTACGAAAAAGAAGAGAGCTCAGATGGCTACATGGGCCTTTTGTTTTCCATACCCTCCTATGCGACTCTTTGCACAATCGCAGGGGTCTATGACCATACGCAGCAAGAATGGGATGGGATCTGTTTCAGTGTCTCTGCTCACCTACATCTGATCATCTCAGCTAAGTCTTTTTATGTTGTTCTAGACTTTATTTCAGCTCTCTGACTGTGACACTCAGACCATTCCAGTACATTTTTTTTTCTACTTCTGTTTTGGACTGGATATCGGCTTTCAAACTGAGGTTATGTCGCTCTTAACAGAGTTTAAGTGCTACTTGGATGTTTTTGAGTTTTGAAGAGCATCTGTGTGGATATGACTGTCCTGCTTATACATGAAGTCTTATCTGCGAGTTTCATGGACTTTTGAGGGCTATACAGATAAATATGCTATTTGAAATACGAGAAACAAAGTTACCTATACACTCCAGGGCACCTACAGGCTTTCTTCCCCTCTACATTTTCTAATTATAACTTTAGTGATATATATATATGGTACTCCTATGACTATGGTGTTATTTAAGGAGTGCAGTGCAAATCATATCTTGTAACATCACATGTTTGCCAAATGTTTGCAGGGGTTGTTGAGATGGGCTATTTTATGCCCATTGGGGGTGGGGGGTTTGTGATATTGTTTTGTTTTCTTTTGCAAAACCACAGGGGTGGTGGTGGGGGGGTTACCAGGGAGGAGTATCGGGGGAGACTCGAATCAGCAGTCGACTATTAAGGCTGTACTGATCGGATGTTTTTTTGGGTATCTTCCTGTACCTTCATGGCTGGGTGGAGTGGGGACTAGTTAGATTTAATATCAAAATGAGACATGGGAAAATGCTTGGTAGGTTTGCATTGCTTTTAAAAGAGGTGGTTACATATAGGCCCTATAGTGTAGATTATGGATAGTTTTATTTCTATAACATCCTGGAATGTTAATGGTCTGAAGTCACCCCCCAAGAGAAGAAGAGTCATATCAGAGGCTAAAAGGGTGAAGAGGCAGGATGTGTTGCTCCAGGAGACACATATGTCCAGACTGGAGGCGCCGAGAATGGAGGCCTTTATGGGGGGCTAGATATCAGCCAATTTCTCTTTCAAGGCTTGGGGCGCATCAATTTGGCTACCTAAAGCCTCCCATTTTAAGGTCCTGGATACTAAACTAGACCCACACGGCAGACATGCTCTTGCTGGGATAATGCTCCCCGGGTCTGGTATTTACAATTTGGGATCAATATATGCACCCAATGTTGACGACCCTAAATTTTTTCAGAGACTCTCATTGGATTTGGCTATCTGGCAGGGTTCTTGGATCTTGGTGGGTGACTTCAACTGCGTATTGGATACTGTGTTAGATAGATCCAATGCTGCTCCTGTTTCTTTGACAAAAAATGCTAGGGTGTTGGCAGTGTTAATGCAGGAGGTGGGTCTGATTGATGCTTGGAGGTATTTATTTCCAGCAGGTCAAGACAACAGCTTTTATTCCAATGCACACAGATCATATGCCCATATAGATAACATGCTGATTAGTACTGATGTGCTACCTTCACTGGGGCGCTACTCTCATATCCTGATTTCGGATCATGCGGTAGTGACTGTAGATCTTAGGTTGGGCAGCCTAACTTCTGGGACTAGAACATGGAGACTTGATCCACTTCTGCTGAAGGACCAGGCTTATGTTTGTTTTATTAAGGCACGTATAGATGAATTCCTCACTTTTAGTAAGAAAGGGGATACTTCTAATTCAACTAGGTGGGAGGCCTTGAAGGCTTACATTAGAGGCCATACTATTTCATATACAGTACACGAAGCCCGGATCAAGTCTAAAGATATAGAAGAATTGAGATCCCAGATTGAGGAGACTGAGCGGGCTCACAGGCT
The DNA here is from genome assembly GCA_016271365.2 of Neoceratodus forsteri. Lineage (NCBI taxonomy): Eukaryota > Metazoa > Chordata > Ceratodontiformes > Ceratodontidae > Neoceratodus > Neoceratodus forsteri. The sequence goes on from CM028130.1 coordinate 335,233,944, forward strand.
GAAGCCAGACCACACCTTATATAATAAGTTGCAGAAACTGAAATGGCAGTACAACTTAGCCTGTGGTGTTCGGTTACAGAGAGCAATAATGCTTTCTCGGGCCAGCCAGTATTTTGATGGGGACCGGGCGGGGAAGATGCTAGCTTGGCAGCTACGTAGGAAGGAGGGAGAGAGGGCAGTGACTAATGTATATGCCTCGGGGGGGGGGGGCCTGGTAGATAATCCAGAAGAAGTAGGTTGAGCTTTTGAAGATTTTTTATAAGCAGTTAAACATTGATGAGTTCTCCCCATCACCTGAACAGATCAGTGCATTTTTAGATAGGGCCTCTTTAAAAACACTTTCTAAGTCCCAGGCTGACTCATTGGAGGCCCCAGTCACGCAGGAGGAGATCAGATTGGCTATCAAGAGGCTCAGAGGAGGTAAAGCTCCGGGGCCAGATGGTCTTCCGATTGATTTTTTTAAATGTTGCCAGGAAGTACTCTTGGCGCCTCTGGATGATATGTTGGTTGAGGGGCGGGCCATGGGATGTTTACCCCCCTCCACTCGGTCACCAATTATTACAGTTCTCCTCAAACCTGGTAAAGATCCCAGTCGGTGCCCTTCTTATAGACCTATTTCTCTCCTTAATGCTGATTATAAAATTTTAGCGTAGGTACTGGCCTCCAGGCTGGATCCTCTGTTGCCTGATATTGTGCACCCAGATCAGACTGGGTACGTTAAGGGTAGATATGGGAAATACAATGTTAGGAGAACACTAAATATTGCTCACCACTGGGAGAAATCTAAAGATAAACATGGAGCGGCTATTCTTGCACTGGATGCAGAGAAAGCCTTTGACCGAGTGGAGTGGAGGTATTTATTTGTCACTTTGGGTGGTCCGGGATTTGGCCTGAATTTCATCTCATGGGTTAGAACCCTTTATATAAACCCCACGGCCCAAGTGCTGGTGAGTGGATGTCTGGCATCCATGTTTACCCTCAGTAGAGGAACCAGGCAAGGCTGCCCTCTCTCACCTCTACTTTATGTGCTGTCTTTGGAGCCCCTGGCCGGAGTTATTCGGAACAATCCAGATATATGGGGTTTTCAATATAGGGATGCTGAGCACAAATTGGCCATGTATGCCGATGACCTCCTCCTGTACCTTCAGGCCCCATATGAGGATCTCCCTAATGTACATCTGGTCATCTCAGAATATGGATCAAAATCAGGCCATAAAATTAATTGGACCAAAAGTGAAGTCCTGACAATTGGTAAACTGAATAAGTATAATTTGCTCCAACACTTGAACGGCTTGCAATTAGTATCTAAACTTAAATAGTTGGGGATCTCCTTGTCAGGGAAAGCAGATGCCTTATATGGATTAAATTATAGGCCTCTACTAAAGACACTAGCCATGGATTGTGAACGCTGGACGGCATTACCAATTTCACTAATGGGCAGAGTGGGAGTGATACACATGATGGTGCTGCCTAAACTGCTGTACTTATACCAGTCCCTCCCAATAAGGCTTCCAAAATGCCATTTCCAGAGATTAGAGACTATTGTTTATAGGTCTTTATAGCAGGATAAAGCACCCAGGGTAAAAAGATCAATACTACAGCTGTCTCTCCGCTGGGGGGGACTTGGTTTACCAAATTTTAAATATTATTATCAGGCAGCACAATTAGCTGCTTTACCAGTTGGCCTGGAGGATTTGAATACTAGATGGGTAGAGCTAGAAGAGGTGGGTATGGATCTGAGCCTCAAGGGGGGGAGCTCTAGCGGAGGTGCTTTGGTCTGGAGTGCAACCAGAACATTGTAGCCCATTTGCTTCAGCCACGATTGAGGCCTGGTTTGATGCTCATCAAACGACTGGCCGACCAGTTGCCCCCACAGAAATGACTCTCATAACAGAGGCAGTAAAGATGAGATTTTCATTTACCACAGCTATGATGGGGAGACTGAGAGATTGGGAGCTCAGAGGGCTACGCTGGGTTCACTAGCTGTATGAGGGAGATCATATGGTTCCCTTTTCTTACCTTAAAAATAAATGGAAGATACAGGGGGGAGATTTTTTTACTTACTATCGCCTGAAAATTATCTTGGGGCTTGAATTGAGCCCTGAGGCTGGCTGGGCCCCTCTTTCTCCCTTGAAGGAGGAATTTTATTTTTCCCAGTTGGAGCTAGACCATTGGCTACCTACTACAATTGTCTCAGAGGAAGTGATACAGAGCCCTTGAATAAAATTATTAGAAAATGGGAGGTTGACCTAGGTATTATGATAAATGAGAACCTCTGGAGGCATGCATCCAAACATATGAGAACTTACTCTAGGAGCAATAAGCTCCGGCAGGTGCAACTGTTTTTCCTATACCAAGTGTATTATACCCCAGTAAAACTTAATAAGTTGGATCCCTCCAGGTCCGATCTGTGTCCTAAATGCCTGATAGCTAAAGCAGACTTTCTGCATATGGCATTAAAGTGTCCTAAGATTATGCCTTTTTGGTGTGGTATGCATGACGTAATGTTTAAAGTCCTGGGTTTCTTTCCCCCACACACTGCCGTTGAATTCCTGCTGGGAGCGGATCCTGAACGCCCACATAGGGCAAGACATGAAATTCTATGGTCTTTAGCCTTGGTGAATGCTCGCAAGACGATAGCACAGAATTGGCTGGGCCCTACCCCTCCCGCTATACAGCAGTGTGTTAATAACTTAAGGCAATGTATGTTAATAGAAAGGGCCCAGTTTACTGCTTTGGCCCAAACTGAGACTTTTCTGCAGCTTTGGGGGCCACTAATGGCGGCAGTTGAAGCAGATATTTTTCCACTATAGGACAACTTTGTATTACAACAATGTATTGGAACAACTGATATATGTCCATATTAATTACTGTATACCCTGGTAATTACACTTTTGGCCACCTGTATTATCTCATGGTTATTGGATTGTGATGATTCTGCTGTGATATAACTTATAATGCTGTAAGTTTTCCTTATGTCTCAATAAAAACTATGTTGACAAAAAAAAAAAAACATCCACTGTGCTTGTCCCTACCACCTCTTGTGGCTGACTATTCCAAGCATTCACCACCCTCTCCGTGTAGAAAAACCTCCTCACATTACCTCTTAATCTCCCCCCCCAATTCCTTTTTCATATCGTGCCCCCTTGTTCTGATATTTTTTCTACATTGGAAAAGATCTCCCAGCTGCACATTGCTTATGCCCTTGAGGTGCTTAAAAATTTCTATCATGTTGCCCCTTTCTCTCCTCTCCTTCAGTGAATACTTATTGAGGTCTCTTAGTCTCTCCTCATATGTTTAGTGGTGCAAACCATGCACCATCTTTGTTGCCCTTCTCTGGACAGCCTCCACCTTGTTTATGTCCTTACACATGTGTGTTCTCCAGTACTGCATGCAGTACTCCAGGTGAGGCCTTACCATTGTTTTATACAATGGCATCACCACTTTCCTGCCTCCTACTAGTAATACCTCTGCCTATGCACCCCAGCATGCCACTGGCCCTCCCTGCAGTCATTGCACAATGCTTTGATACCTTCAGGTCATCAGATGAGATAACCCCTAATTCCCTCTCCTCTTTGGTGATGGTCAGCAGCCCCCCCCCATCCTGTAGGTCTCCTGAGGTTTCCCCCTACCCAGGTGCATTATCTTGCACTTTTTTGCATTGAACCTCAGTTGCCACACCTCTGACCATCTTTCAAGCTTCTCCAGGTCCTTCTTCATTATCTGTACCCCTTCTGGAGTATCCACCCTGTTGCAGATCTTGGTGTCATCTGCAAATAGGCAGACCTTTCCTTCCAGCCCCTCTGCAATGTCACTAATGAAGACATTGAACAGGACTGGTCCCAGTACTGATCCTTGTGGCACTCCACTGGTCACCCCTTTCTCCCCGGATTGGATCCCATTTACCACCACCCTCTACCTTCTGTCTGTTAGCCAGCTTATAACCCAGTGTATCACCTTATGCCCCATGCCCAGACTACTCATCTTGTTAACCAGCCTTCTGTGTGGGACAGTATCGAAGGCTTTGCTGAAATCCAGGTAGGCAATGTATACGGCCCCTCCCTGATTCACTTCCCTAGTCACCCAATCAAAAATATCAATTAAATTCATTTAACAAGACCTTCCTGATGTGAATCTGTGCTGCCTCAGATCCTGGAAACCAATGGATTCCAGGTGTGCCACTATTCTTTCTTTCAGCAGTGTTGCCATGATCTTCCCCACACTGAGGTGAGGCTGACTGCCCTGTAGTTCCCCACTTCTACCCTACTGCCACTTTTGTGCAGTGGGACTACATGCCCGCTCCTCCAGTCCTCTGGAACAGTGGCTCTCAAATGATGAGGCCAGCCTCCCAAGGGAGGCCACACATTGTTCCAGGGGAGGCCCAGTCAAGTCTGGGAATGTACAGTATTTACATTTTAAGTTTTGGCTGTTTTGTGTGAAAGGATAAAACAAATTAAATATGGATAATTGCAGGTGAATTACTTTACTTATGCACAAATATGTGACCAGGAAGTCACCACTGAGTCAAAGCTTGTTTATAGGTATGTATTTATATGCAAATTATTGCCTGGGGGAAGGCATGCTGAGTCAAGGTTTGTTTCTACAATAGGTATTTATATGCAAATTAGTGACTTGGAAAGGCACACTGAGTCATGGCTCATTTCTATAGTAGGTATTTATATATAAATTAGTGACTGGGAAAGGCACAGAGATCCAATGCATGTGTTCAGTTATCACCTGAGGTAAGGGTACAGGAAGTTGCTTAACAACAGGGTAAGAGACGGAGAGATGAAGTGGCTAGGTTTGGTTGTTCCAGATAGAGAGGGAACAGTGTAACAAGGGCCCAAGAGTCAGAAAAAAGGAGTGACAAGTAAAACCTGTGGTGCCAGGTCAGGGGTGGAAAGCAATAAGTTGAATAAAAAGAGAATATATTCTGTCAACTTTATTAGTTTCATTTTATTCCCGGTGTACTGTGCAAAGTAGGACTTTTTTTTTCTGTGGGGAGGCCCAAGATTTTTTTCCAAATTTGAGGGAGGCTCGAAATATTTTTCATGGCTTGGGGGTGGCTCACTATCACAAAGTGTGAGAACTAATGCTCTGGAACCATGTCTGTGTCGAGTGACTCTGTGAACAGGGTGGCCAGAGGTGCTGCTAGTTCCCTCGGCAGCTCCCTTATTATCTTTGGGTGCATGTCATTTGGCCCCTTGGCTTTATCCATCTTCAGCTTTGTGAGTTCCTCCAGCACTCTCTCTACTGTGAATGGACTGGTGTCCATTTCTCCCCCCGACTGCCTCTGCTCCCCAGCTGTGGTCCTTGACCCTCTCCCTCCTCAGTGAATACTGAACAGAAGTATTTGTTCAGCATTTCTGCCTTGTCTAGATCCCCCTCCTTACACTCTCCCTCCTCCCCTTTGAGCCTCACAATCTTCCCGGGTTTTTCTTCTACTGCTGATGTACCTATAGAATGTCTTGTCCCCCTTTTTTCACAGACCGCACTAAACCCTCCTCTGTCTGTGCCTTGGCTTTCCTAACAGCCTTCCCTGCCTCTCTGAGACATTCAAGGTACACCTTCCTGTCCTCTTCCCTTTGGGTCCCCTTATACTTCCTGAAACTTGCTGTTTTAGCCCTTACTTTGTCTCCCACCTCTTTAGAAATCCACAGTGATTTCTTTCTTCTTTTCCCTTAGGCTACTTTCCTAATGCATTGGTTAGTTACCTCCAGAATGGCTCCTTTTAGTCTCCCCCACTGTTCCTCCAACCCATCCATAACCTCTACCTCCTTCAGGGCTGCTTTTAAACATCTAACCATTTCATTGAAATCCACCCTCCCGAAATCTAATGCTTTTACCCTTGTGTGGCTAACTGAGCCCCTGTCTCCATGTCAAACCACACCATGTGGTGGTCGCTGGATCCCAGCTGCCCTTCCATATGGATTCTTTCGACTCTGTTCCCACTGGTCCATACCAGGTCTAGAATCGATTGTCCCTGGTTTGCTCATGCACTAGCTGTCTGAGTCCAGCTCTCTGCAGGGATTTCAGGCTGGCCATGCTTCTGGCTGAAGCAGCTGCCTGGGTGATCCAATCCACGTCTGGCATATTGAAATCTCCCATCAACAGGATTTCGCCTTTAGCTGCCATGTCATCAATTTCCTCCACTTGCACCATGTCCACTTCCTCCCTCTGTGCCAGAGGTCTATATATCACCCCTGCACATATTGCTGTGTCATTTCCTGGTTCAAGGGTGACACACATTGCCTCGGCCTCCCCCTGCCTTCCCTGTACTTCTGTAGCCTTTATGCCTTCTCTGACGTACAGGGCCACTCCCCTCCCATTTTACCTTCCCTGTCCCTTCTGAACAGTGTATAGCCTGGTACATTGACGTCCCAGCTGTGAGCAGCAGAATACCATGTCTCTGTTATTGCTGCTATGTCAAGGTCTGCATCTGTCATCAAGGCTTCCAGGTCTGGAACTTTATTTCATAGACTGCGGGCATTTGTGAGCATCACCTTCTATGTTTTACTCCCTGCCTTCCCTCTGTTCCTATTTTCTCTATTTTGCCTCTTACTCCTGCCCCTTAGGAGGTCAATATATGGTTTCCTGAAGAAGCAGTGACAGCACTGAGAAATGTTGATTTTACCATGTATCCTGACCAGCTGGACTAGCATAATAAAAAAATGTAGAGATTGTGGTGAGCAGTGTAACTGTCCAGGATCTTTTTGTGTCATTTACTATTTTAACCAGCACTGAGAAAAGAGGGGGAGAAGTAAGGGATGGGATGCATAAGGAAGAGAAGGGATCTGTATCATAAAGTATAGGTGGGAGAATCAGGGAGGTACAAGTGGCGAGATTATGGAATTCAGGTTAGGGGTGGGAGGTGCCACTTTACACTAGGGACTGCTTGGAATGGGGCAGGGTTGGGACTGGGGGAACTGCATGGATAACAGGTAGAGTACTGTATCGGTAACAGGAACATGTGTAATGGAGGATGGATTTGTATCATTATCAAGTAGACTTAGATTAGGAGATAGGATTATGGGGAGGATATCTGGAGCAAGTGAGGAGATGCATGCTGTAGGTGATTGCAGACTTCACACGCACTGATGCATTTCATGTAGTAGCCTGTTGTTGTATTAATAGGAATTAGAGATGGGCGAAATTGCTGAAATTTACTTTGTGAAGTAATTCAAGAAGTTCAAATTCACGAAGTTTGCACTTTACGAAGTCCAGGTTATAGGCGAAGTAGGTTGAAATTTGTTCATGAAGTGGGCTGACATTTGCACACAGAGTGTCCAATTTGCCCACTTTGCGGGGAAACTTCATAAATTTTGGTGAAGCTGAAGTTGCTGAGGGCAGTGGAAAGCTTGTGAAACTTCCTGAAGGAGAATTTTGGACCATTCGTGGCAACTTAGCTGAGTAGCTGGACAATAGGTTCCAAAGAGTGGTACTTAATGGTTTTCACTCTGAGTATGATCAAGCAATCAATCAATCAAAAATGTTATTTAGTCAGGCATATCACCATTGAGCAAGCTCATTTTCAAAGTGGTCCTGGGGAAGTGGTGAAGTATGAAGTAGTGACTAGTGGCATACCTCAGGGATCGGTGCTTGGGCCAGTGATTTTCCAAATCTTTATTGTGAACCTTACAGTAAACCTATCAAACTGGGCAATAAAATATGCTGATACTAAAATAGGTGGACCCTCACCAACCCCAGAGTAGAGAAATAGCATACAAAATGATTTGAACTTAATATCACCCTGGGCTGAAAAATGGGAAATGTAATTTAATTTAGACAAATCTAAGGTTATGCACTTTGGTAAATATAATGCATTTCATACTTACTCACTGTGTAACACAATATTACATATTGCTACCCAAGAATAGAATTAGGTACCAGTATAAGTAGATACCCTGAACACACTAAACAGTGTAACAAAGCTATCTCTAAGGCTAACAAGATACTATGGGCCATCAAAAATAACATAAAATCCAGGGATGTAAACATCATTCTTCCTCTGTACAGAGCATATGTTAGGCCACAACTTGGCTATGTAACCCAGTTCTGGCGGCCGTATAAAGAGGTGACATATACCAGCTGGAAAGGGTGCAGAAAAGGCTTCTAAATTAATATCTGACGTAAGAAATGAGCCATATGAATCCAGACTGAACAAACTTGCAATAATGTCATTGGAAACAAGGAGACTTAGGGGGGATCTCTTGCAAATGTTTGATATAGCTTACACCCCAGCCTTGTTCAGTGAAATGGATTTTGACTTTAAACAGATTCACTCCAACAGAAAGGGCCACCCCCTACAAATAACCAGACAAAGATTTAATAACCTAAAAAGGAAAATATATTTCACACAGAGAGTGGTTAACCCATGGAATTCTCTACCTACCGAAGTAGTAATCAGCAGCAATAAGAGACAATTTAAATTCAAATTGGGTAACTATATCATGACTGGACACTGTCTAGCCTACTACAAGGGAATGATAATGGGCCTGTGTCTTATCACTCCTAAAGACCTTTGCATGAACTTTACCAGCAAAGTTTAACTTCGCTGCATCTCTAATGGGAACATACTTAAGTGGAGCCAGCCACAATGCAAAGCAATAACTTGTAGTAAATGATGTCACAAAGTACTGCATGACAAAAAGAATGAATTGTTATTGAATGACACTGTTCCCTGCAGCATATGGCAACATTTTGTGATTTACCACAGCATTACTGCATTGCATCCTGCCTGGCGTCACTGTAAGATACTGTAGGGTAATGTGTTTTGACCCATATTTCCATTAATATAGCAACACTATTTGTCTTGTTGCCACGTGAAGTGTGACAGTGTGTGATTTTTGTTGACCTATATCTCAGCTATGTTTAAAGCTAGGACTTTGAACTTCTGCATATCTCAATGCTGAATCAGATTATCTAAACTTTAATGGCAAACCACAGTTGTGGTAACTCTTGGGTTGCTGAAATGTGGAGCACTGCAAGACTTTTGTTTAAAAAAATGGAAAAGTGTAACTTCACTGTACCCTATATAAAATGCAGGATGTGTAACATTATGCCCAACCAGCCTGTGCTGCCATCTTGGGGCTCTGATTAAATCAGACCTCAAGAGATTTGCTCTTTTAAGATCTTATTTAATTTCATTTTATTTGTTATACAGGAAAGATGTGAGCAAAACTGTCCATTTTCACAAGCATCCAGTTTAGAAATAACAAATCAAAAGAGTTACAAAGTACACAAGGAGTAAAATACAAAAAAATGGTTGAACAATAGTTTACACATCAAATGACATCAAGTTATAGGGGTTATTTTAAAGAGGTTACAATGGATAAGTACTCAGACATAAGTGCTAGACTTTAAAACTAGTGCTAATAAAACTGAAAACTGAATATAATTTTTCAGGACCAGGTACGCCTCCCACATGTGGATGGATGCTTAATCGTGAGAAGCATTGTTGGAGTGGGTTGGAGAAGAATAGAAGGATAGAACAGTCAGGACGGGGACAGCAGCAAGTGGAGGTAAGGGACAGGTGCTTCCTTATGTTGTACTTGAAGGCGGATGTGATGGAACATTGGATGAGCTCAGGGTGGAGAGAGTTGCAGAGCTTGGGGCCCATGGAGGAGAGAGTGTTTTGGCCTTGGGAGGTGTGGCAGAAAGGGACAGTGAAGGAGAGGGAGGAGGACCATCTTGTGGCTCTGGGGTGGACTGCCTTCTGGAAGAGAGATCTGGTGCTGTCAGGAAGGAGACCTAGGGAAAGTTTATGAAAGAAGGTGGCAATTTTGCTGCTGAGTCAGTTCTCGAGGGAGGGCCAGTTAGACAGTCAGTACAAGTCGCAATGGTGGATACATTCTGGGAGAGAAGAGACAAAATAGATAATGTTGTGGTAGGGGCTATGGAGCCTGTGGACATTTTTCTGGGAGAGAGGTGGGGAATAGACTAAGGCACCATAGCCAAATCAAGGGAGAAGGAAACTGGAGGCTAGGAGGGACTTGGATTCCTTGTTTAGGAACTGTTTCGATCTGTAGAGCATGCCAAGTCTTTGGTGAGTTTTCTCAAAAGTAAGAATGATGTAAGCGTCAAAATTGAGGTGGCAGTCCAGGAGTAGGCCAAGGTATCTGAATTCATATACTCTCTCAATTGGGTTTCCATTGTTGTCGTGAAGGGTAAAATTGTAGGCATGCAGTCTCTGGGAGCTGGCAAAAACCATGGCCTTCATTTTTTTAGAATTGAGAACAAGACCTTTAGATGTGAACCAAGTGTGGAGTCTAAGGAAGTCAACCTGAAGCTTTTTTAGAAGAGAGGAGGGGCCTTTGTCCTTACAGAACAGGTCAGCATCGTCTGCATAGAGAATTAGCTCTGTGTTTGTGCAGATATCCAGGAGAGAGTTTACAAGAGACAGAAAAAGACGAGGACTAAAGATGGATCCTTGTGGTACATCATATTTAATGGGGCAGGATTCAGAGAGGACCCCATTTTATTTTATTTATTTATTGAAGTCTCAGATTTACAACACCTTTGAGCCAGAGGCTCTTTCACAAAAGCACCATATCAGAGAGGAACAAAAGGGGCAATTTACATGACACAGAGGGCTGAACAAGAATACACATTACATATGATACAGAGTAAATGTTGCATAAGTAACATGAATTACAAGTTTACAGGTAATTATAAAGTATGTATGAACAGTCAGAGGGAATGACCTTGTCATGAGCCTCAGAAGTTGACGATTCAGGAAGTGGGAGAGTAGGGTAGTTGTTAGGACATGTCCAGAGTATAGATGTGAGCAACCCAGATAGGCATTGTATAGAGAGGGGTGCATCCTAAACCAAGCACTTAAGAGCAAAGATAGGGACAGGAAAGGATAGGAGTAGGACATGGAAAGTGTGTGGTGGGGGGATTGACTAGGAAGGGGGAGGGGGGGCAGGGGATGGAGGCGGGTGTGTTAATGCTGAGGGAGAGAGGCAGGACAAGTTGGGGGGCAACTTGGGGTAGACAAGAAGGAGGTACAACTGTGCCAGGTAGGGAAGGGAGGTGGTGTCAAATAGCTGAGGTACTGACATTGTAAGGAAAATCTGGGGGTTGGGGGAAGGTAAGGGTAGTAGAGAAGTAGCAAAGATTAGTGAGTAATGTGGGATGGTACAGGTTGAAAGGGAATAGGACATTAAGATAATTAGGTCAGGCAATCACATCTGCCGCATTTCAGTAGATGCTGCCGAAGTTTAGTTTTGAAGGGTCCAATTTTGGTGTCAGAAAGGAGGTTGGGTGGATGGTTATTTAGCAAGCTGGGAGCTTTATGTAACCCCCCTGCAAATGGGGGTTCCCAAAAGACTTCCAGGAGCTTGCTTGAATGCTCCAAGCCTGAATGGTGTTTGGCGTTTAAGCCATTTATCAGTGAGTGTTTTTAGAGCCTCTGGTACTGGCTCTTTAAGAGCTGTCTGCTTGCAGACATAATTAGTTTATATGACGGACTGTGTGTTTTCTGCTTGAGTACCACTCGAACTGCTGCCAATTCACTCCATTTTGCAGTCACTAGAGTGCAAAGGAACCTATCCAAAGATGTAACTGTTTGCCAGAAATCATTTGAGTAATAATGAAAATACAGTTTGTCTAACCTGCTTTTTGCAGTCAGAACTGTGTTTGCCTAGTTCCCCATTCTAGTTTTGAACTGCTGAACTGGACCAATCAGTGTGGGATAAGGTAGCTCTAAAATGGTGCCTTGGACGAATCAGAACTTGGACTCATAATCTGAGCCAGCCACAAGAGGATTGTATAGGCAGTGACTCTGGGAGATGTAGTTTAGACTTCGGCGCCTTTTTGGACCAACAGGAGCAGTCTATTGTGAGTGACAGCCAATCCAGCCAAGAACTGGGAGGAACTAAAAGGAAGTGCCCGGTTTTGTCTGCTGGAGTTTCAGTTGAGCTCTGGCAGTGAAGAAGGAAGGAGCCCTGTGCTTTTGTGCAGTTTTAGTCGGGAAACGCGTAAGGCCCTGATTTCCGGTCTGCAGCTTGTGTAACTGCTTGTTAGGACTGAATCCGTCCTGTGAAAAGAATCAAAGGATATCTGAAGAGTAGAAACCAGGCTCACCCTGTAGAAGACTGGAGAAATTGCTGAATTGCACTCGGTCTGTCAGGAACTGAATCTGCTGTGTGTTCTCCCGGTATTGTGCAGTAATTGCTATCGGATAGAGAAGCAGCCTGCCTGTTTGCCATATAAATGTGAGGAGTCTTGTGGAGCTCAACAGTAGCCCTGCTGACATTGAAGGACCCTCTTGTTTGGAGGTCGTAGTACTAATTCAGGGTCGCCTCCCTGTGAATTGCCACATTAAATCCAAATGGAATCACTGTACTGCTGACTGTTTAAACTAATTTTTCTTTTCTGTGGGAAAGGGCTACCAGCTGCCACGGTTTGGACTAGCCACTAGGGCTTGGGGTACCCAGGGACAGTAACTGGTAGGGATAGGCCTGTGCACAGAGCTCACAGGTAGATGGAGTAAAGTGATAAGCTAATTAACCTGATTTCCCTGTCCTTGTTATATTCCCCTAAATAAATCAGAGCTGCTTGTTTCAGCAAAGTTATACTGCCTGGAGGTATTTGTCTATGTTAAAGAATTGTACTGTGATTGTTGCACTGTATCTTATTTTACAGGAGGTCCCAGTGCCTGAACCAGCCCTGGGGTAAGTGTATACTGTGGAGGTAATTCTGATATATTATGTGGGCCACTAGTGGGAAGAAAGGGGGGTTGCAGTGTCCCAGAGGGCTGTGACCAAATAAGTTTAACTATTGCAAACCCTGACCTCTGGGTGGAGGCACCCGCCATTGGATCCAGGCCCCTCAACCTGTTAGTGGCAAATCAGGCAGGGGTAGTAGCCCCTGGGATAGCGCCATCTAGGGGTTACATTTATACATGAATGTTCGCTGAGCCTGCACAGTGTGGCGGAAAGGAACCTGGAAGGTGGGGTTGGACATGCTTCTAGTGAGGTGGTGGTTATTTGTCCTGTTGAGGAGCTGCAGCAGCAAGGGTGGTGCTAAACCAAGGCTATTTTTCTTTGCGAACAGGCAGGTTTGGTAGGAGATTGTGCCTTGGAAGTTCAACCAGTTCGCTGAGGCATAGAGGTTACAGGTGTGGATGTATAGATGGGCACCAGTGACTAGGTGGCATGCCTTGTTAAGGGCAACAGTTAATCTTTTAAGTGTAGTATTGGTGGCAGAGCCATAGAGTATGAGCCCAAAGTCAATAATTGAGAGGACGGAACTTGTAATGGCTAAGCGGAGCACTTCTTGGGACATACATACTCAGCAAGGACAGAATTGGGTTCCGAGTGTTATTTTATTTCATGAGAGGGGGCTTGAAAAATCTTAAAGCTCTTACCCTGTAGTGGTGAGAGCACACGGGGGAGGGCAGTAAATAACTCGGAATTCTTATTCTATTTTTCAAAGGAAAATTGTGTTGTGACTTAACCAACAAGCTGGTTACTAAATTTGGAGGACTTTTTTCTAACATTAAAATCTAGCCTTATGATAGGGGCTTGTAAAGTCCAGAAAAACTCCCTTCCCTGCTGTGGTGAGAGCATTTGGGAGAAAGCAACAAAATCAAAGCTACTAACTGGAAACCTGAAGGCACATTCTAGACACTACAGTAATACGAATCTTTTGACTGATAGGGGTTAATTTATTACACGTTTGAAATAAGGGGTATAGGTTTTGTTAGATAGATATATTTTATACTTTATATTCAGTTTTTAAGTTATTTAGTTATTCGGTTATTTTGTTTATTAGATTTATAGTTCATATTATTGTTTGACTAACTGTACGTTATTTTATTATAGTTTTTGTATTCATTTAAGCGTTAGAGGCGGGTTAATTTTCTAGATTGTTTATTGTCGTGTTAATTATGTGCTCGGACAATATTAGGACAGTCGGGTACTACTCCCCCTCCAGGCTCTGGGACCTTCGTCCCTTCTCCTGTCCCCCCCAATCGCCGGAGGTCTATAGACGATGTAGGGCTTTGGGGATTGTGGGGAGAAGGAGGAGGGCTGGTGCTGGGTCTGGAGGAGGAATGGAAAGGAGTGGGCGGATAGGGATAGTGGGGACAAGGAGACGCCCTGGGGTGAAATGGGCCCAGGAAAGGGGACCTACCTGTCTGGTGCCCATACCCAAGGGTTCTGACTATAGTCAGCACACAGTCATCCTCGGAGGCTCATCCTACTCAGGCAGTGTTGTGCAACGCCAGGTCTATTAAAACCAAAACGATTGTAGCTGATTTTGTTGGGTCATCTGACCTGGCGTGCATCACCGAGACCTGGCTGGATGAAAATGCTGGACCAGTTTTGGCGGCAGCAGTTCCAGCCGGGTACTCGGTGATACACCGCCCGAGGTTGGATCGTAGGGGTGGGGGTGTTGCTATCTGTTTTAGAACAGAACTAGGCCTAGTGGAGATGCCAGTGGGAATCACCAGGTCCTTTGAATGTATCTTAGGCGAGGGTGTGGGGCGCAGGATACTTCTTGTATACCGTCCACCAGGTGATGAGAATGTTTTCCTGTGGGAAGTTGCAGACTTCATTATCGACCTGACATTGGGGTCCCCCAGATGGTTGGTTCTGGGGGACTTCAATGCCTGGGTCGATGATGAACTCTCACATTTTGGCCAAGACTTCCTCCAGTTGATGATTTCACTGGGCTTCACACAGGTTATTTCCTCCTCGACCCATATTGGTGGGCATTCATTGAACTTGGTGTTCCTTCTGGGGATGGAGATATCCGACTTGGTGGTGGAACCGGTCGGATGGTCGGACCATCACTCCATTGGGTTCAGTTTTGAGGCCACCCCTAATAGGTCAGCCCCTATGGAAATGGTCTGGAACCGCCCATTAAGGGGTGTTTCCCCGGATGACCTGATGGCAGTTCTGGACCTATTGGGCTTACCTAGAGATTGCATGGATCCGGGAGAACTGGTGCGTGCCTATAATAAGGTGGTGGCAGGGGCCCTGGATTCCATTGCTCCTGTTCATGTTCATCCTCTCACTCTTCATCCCAGGTGTCCTTGGTTTGATGAGACTCTGAGGGAGTTGAGGAGAGTTGGACGAAGGTTGGAGAGGTGCTGGTGGAGGTCCGGTCTGGAAGAGGACAAACTTAGTTTGATGAACGACTATGTGGTCTATCAATCTGCAATCTCTCATAAGAAGGCAGAATTCCTATCCAGAGAGATTGCGGCTACACAGAATAGACCAGCTCAGCTCTTCCGGACTGTGGACAGATTGTGCAATCCAGTCTGTCTTCAGCCTGGAAGAGCCTTTTCTCAAGAACAGTGTGAAGAGTTTGCTCTCTTCTTTGCAGATAAGGCTGCCAAAATCAGATTGCATGTCCGCTTGACCCTCTCCAATGGGAGTTGTGATGGTCGGCAGGAGATGTCGGACACCCAGTTTGCGTGGTCTGACTTCAGCCTCCCGACAGTCAATGACATTGTGATGGTCATCCAATCACTGCATCCAACCAACTGTAATTTGGACCTGGGCCCCACACATCTCTTAGTGGATTGTGTGGATAAAATTGTCCCAGTCCTTGCTATGATGGTATGGAGGTCCTTGGAGAGGGGAATCTTTCCAGATCCTCTTAAGGAGGCTGTAGTTAAGCCTCTTTTGAAGAAGCCCTCTGACCAACAACAATGTCTATGATTCTCTCCAGTCTGGATTTAGGAAAAGGCATAATACCTAGACAGCACTTGTTCGGGTACTAAATGACCTCCTAATAGCGAGAGATCGAAGGACCTATTCCATCTTGGTCCTTCTTGATCTCTCTCCAGCGTTTTACATTGTGGACCATGGTGTGCTACTGGAGCGTTTGTGGTCTATCTGTGGACTGTCTGATACAGTCCTCAGGTGGTTTAGATCTTACCTCGAGGGTAGGACTCAGAGGGTGGTGTCTGGAATTTTTTCTTCAGCATCAGTCTCCCTATCCTGTGGGGTACCGCAGGGTTCCATTTTGGCACCCATGTTGTTTTCAGTGTATATGCTGCCATTAGGAGTGATTATTAGGTGATATGGTCTGGGTTTTCATTGCTATGCAGATGGTACCCAGCTGTATATGTCTTTTGTGCCTGGCCAGGATGCTGCCATTTCGGTATTTAACAACTGTCTTGCCGAGGTCCAAGACTGGACGAATGTGAGTTGGCTGCGGTTGAGCCCCGAAAAAACTGAGATGTTGGTGGTGGACCAGCATCGCTGGGAGGCGGGTTTGTTAGCGGGATCGCCCTCGGGCTTATGGCTTGGGGGTGTCCAGCTGACGACCTCAGACCAGGTGCGGAACCTGGGCGTTGTATTTGATGACTGTCTGACCTTTAAATCTCAGGTGTCAGCGGTTGTCAAAACCTCTTTTTATCATCTGAGGAACATCGCCCTGGCGAAGCACCTGGTTCCTCCAGAGGATCTTCCAACATTGGTCCACGCCTTCATTACCTCCCACCTTGACTACTGCAATGCCCTTTACCTGGGGCTATCGGGGGTTGAACTTCACTGTCTGCAGCTAGTGCAGAATGCAGCAGCCAGGCTGTTGACTGGATCTTCTCGGTCTAGTCATATAATGCCTGTGCTCCGCAGACTGCACTAGCTGCCAGTTTGCTGGCGAATCACCTTCAAGGTTGGTTTGCTGACCTATAAAACCCTACACAATCAGGGACCTGCTTACCTGAAAGAGCTCCTTTGTCCCTACCGTCCCCCCCGCTCTCTCCGATCCACTGACGAGGGATTGCTAGAGATTCCCAAGGTCCATTTAAAACCTTCAGGGGCAAGATCGTTTAGTTTTATGGCCCCGACCCTGTGGAATTCTCTACCTCATCAGGTTCGAAATTGCCCGATTGTCCAAAGCTTTAAAGGAGCTTCGAAAACATATCTTTTTAGCAAAGCTTTTAATGACTTATGATTGTTTTAATGTTGTTTTAATTATTTATTGTTTTTTGTAATCTGTACAGGCGCCTTGGTTTTAGAAAGGCACCTTATATAAATAAAGAATGAATGAACGAATGAATACTGAGCCTGTGTCTATACAGAAGCCCTAGCCTGATACTTACAGCTCTAGAAGTTATATAAACGTGTTCATTAAAGGATAGGTTACTGAGTGTCGAGCGTTATGCCTAGATATTTCAAGTTGTGGACTTGTTCCAAGGGTAAGCTAAGGGTGTTAGTGATAAGTAGCTGGGCATTTTTATTCTTATTGTGAGGGCTGGCAATGAGCATCACTTTGGTTTTTTTAAAGTTCATAATTAGTTTATGTTCAGAAAACCAGGCCTCAACTGCAGTAAAGCTATCTTGCAGACTACTTACGAGAGGTAGAGAATCAGGTTGGCTGGTGAAGAGCACAGTGTCATCCGCATGAAGGAGCAGATTTGTGGGGCACACTTGGGAAGGGGTATTAAGGAAAAGGCTAAATAAGAAAGGACTCAGAATTGCACTGTTAAGGATAGTTTGATGCGACCTGAAGGTAAGGTTGTTGCGAAACCAGTGTGTTACTTCGGGAGAGAAGTGGAGACTGGGCAGGATGTGGAGTAGAACATCATGGTCAACGAGATCGAACGTTTTTGTGAGGTTCACAAAAACTGAGCTAGTGTAGATGCCTTCATCATTGGCTCTATCAATGAAGTTGATAAACTTTATAAGGGCAGTCTCTGTGTTGTGGCCAGCCCTGAAACCATGTTGAGCCTCTGTCTGCAGGTTATGTTTTATAAGAAAATCAGTGGTTTGCTCGTGGACAATTTTGTTCCTAAGATTCTGGAGAGAGGAACCAGAATGGAGATGGGTCAGTTGTTGGTAACTTCGCTTTTAGGACCGGATTTGTGTAGAGGTTTAATGATAACACATTTTCATTTACGCAGGAAGGACCCAGTACAGAAGAAATGGTTAAGGATGCTGGTGAGAGGGATAGCTAAGGAATTGCAAACCAGTTTAAGGACCCTGTAGTGGATGTTGGATGTAGAATTGTTATTGGTTTATTCCTCTTTAATGGCTGTTCTCCCGCCTGCAATGTTCAGGCTGATTCTCTTGGGGGTCCGTGTCTTTCCCCAGAATTTTCGTGCCAGTCCTATTGAGTTGGAGGAATTTAACCATCAGGTTAATGTTAATGTCAACCTAAGTAGGTCTTCTATCCTTGTCAGAGATTTTTCTGTGGGCTGTATTTGTATTGTCCTCAGTCTGGTTTGCCCCCTTTTTTATTATTAATTCCTCCCTGTGTGCTAACATTTAACTTTCTACATCTAGTTATAAATCTGTTAGGTGTAGCTCTAAAAGGAAGGGTTTTTATGAAAATAAAATCAGAGTGAGAAGGCTTTTAGTCTTATTATTGTTTATTTCTGGTACTGTTCACCCCCACCCTGGCCTTGCCTGTTTTGGCCCTATTGATCAAGTTTATGCTCCCATTCTAAAAAATGTTTGTTCTTCTTCACCTGCTTCTACATTAAAAGTTGTCCATTTGAATAGTCAAAGTTTACCAGTCAAATGGACCAATTTGTAGCTTGGTTCAACTTACATAGTTTTGATATCATAACTTTGTTTGACTCTTGGTTGAATTAAAAAATCAAGGATGTCGAAATATCACAGGTAGGCTATAATTTTTGCAGAAGTGATAAAGTGGGTAACGAGGGAGGAGTGGGGATGGGACCCTGATTTTTATATTAAAAATAATTATGAATTTTGTATCTGTAATCTCCCACCCCACAACACTAGTTGTGATTTTACTTCTGTGGATTTGCTATTTGGCCAGAATAAGAGAGTCACCATTAGGTCAATATATGTTCCTCCAGGAAAGTTTGATTCTGGTCTGAAACTCATTTCCAAAGTAAAAAAAGTTCTTCCGGACCATAGAGAGTGGCTATTGCTAGATGACCTTAATTGTAATTGGATTTCTGACACCAGTCTTGATGATAGGGATTTTCTGTTGGACCTTGGTTGGCATCAATTAATTAAAGAGGTAACCAGGCCCAACTACAAGACTGGTGTTGGGACCCTTTTGGATTGGGTAGTGGTCACTCATCCTGAAAGTATTGTTAATTCTAGAGACTCTCTGACAGTTTGAGTGACCACTGCCCAGTCTTCAGTGAGTGGTCTGTTAGAGTGGTGAAGCATTCTCCAAGGTACATTGAATTCAGAAATATTAAGTATTTATCCTCTGAAATGGTTGAGAAGGCAGATGCAGAAACAGACTGGATTAACTTTGGTTCTATAAACAATCTTGAGGCAATGCTAGAAACCTGTATTTCTCATTATACTACTGTAATTAATAAACTGGCTCCATTAAGGAAAATGAGGATTAAGGCTAATAAGCAAAAATGGATATACTCAGAGTAATTGCATTTATTGAAAATATGTGATAAAAGCTAGAAAAAGTATAAAAATTCTCCTGACATTGGCTCACTTCAGAATTATAAGGCGTTAAGAAACCAATGCCAATCTGAAATTTGCTCATCCAGCCTACAAGTATAGAAAATAAAAATGAAATGAAATGAAATGTTGTCTTGTCCAGTTGAAGACCTGGGGTCATTTGTTTTAATGAGTTTAACTACTTCAGAGGGGGAGAGATACCAGAAAAAGAAACTGGGGTGAGGGTTTTAGGGTGAGAGGGAGGAAGTACCAGGGACAGGGAGAGAGTTGGGCTTATATTTTTCAAGGTCCCCAAAATATTGATTAAAGAGTGAGGCAATCTCAAGAGGATTGGTGATAGCCAAAGCATTGGAGGAGTGGCAGATTTGCTCATGGGTTTGACCTCTACCAATAAGGTTATTGAGGATGTTCCAGGTTTGCCTAGAGTTTCCACAGGTATGCGTTGTTTTTCTGAGAGGAAGGTGGTTTTTGCTGACCTGACAACAGATTTGCATTTGTTTTGAAGAGTTTGGTACTTTTGGAGTAGGTGGGGTAGTTTATTGACTAAGCCAAGTCTCTGTTTCTCATGAGCTTAAGTAGATCACAGAAGACCCATTCTTGACTGTCACCTTTAACCCTCATTTTTTAAGGGGGACGAAGGAGTCATATACTGCAAGGAATATTTTGCTGAACATTTCTAGGACATCATCAATATTGATAATAGATTCTATAAAGGACCACTCTTGGGCAAGGGCTGCATTAGAAAACTCAATAAAACTGGGTTTTTTTAGTTGTCTGGTGTGGATGAATTTGTGTGATCGTTGAAGTGTTTTGGCAGACCAGCAGCAGTAAACTGCATAATGGTCATTAATCAAATCCAAAAGAACCCCCGAGGAGGTGACATGTGAGGGGTTAGTGATCAGCATCCAAGCAAGAAGGGATTGAGACCCAGTCCTATAGTTGGTCCTGGTGGGGGAGTGATGAGCTGGTGCAGGCCAAAGCCGATAATAGATTCCTTGGCTGCATCATAATGAGTGGACAGCCAATTAAGATTGAAATCACCAAGGATTATCCATTCCCTCCCTTGAGGAAGGGAGTTCTTGATGTTAAGAACACAGAAACATAGACTTTGACAGCAGATAAGGACCGCTTGGCCCACCTAGTCTGCCCAGTTCTCTATCTACAGGACAAGCTGCAGATCCTATTTAACAAACAGCCTATTTCTTTCTACCCGCCACAAAAATTGCCTTATGTCTTTCCATGCGTTCTTGAATTCTCCCACAGTTTTAGACCCCACAACCTCGTCAGAAAGGCTGTTCCATGCATTCACTACCCTCTCTGTGAAAAAATACTTCCTCACATTGCCCCTGAGCCGTCCCCCCTCTATCTTCAAAATGTGTCCCCTTGTTCTTGCACAACTCTTCTTCTGAAAGATGATAGCCTCTTGGACTTTGTTGATTCCACTGAGGTACTTAAAAAAAGAAAAAAAAATGAAAACACCTAGTTCATTAGGTGGAGTGCCGGGGCGAAGGTAGGTGATGCTAATGGTGATTACCTTGTTATTACCAGAAGGAGATTAACAGATAGGGATTCGAGGTTAGAGGTCGCAAGGGGAGGATTAAATTCAGTGGATGAGAGGTGATTGGCAACCCTCCCCCTTTTCCCTAGCCTATCCTTCCTGAATAGAGTGTACCCTTCAAGACTGATTTCATTAGATAGGATCTTATTTGTTAGCCATCTTATGTAATCAGAACCCCTCTGTGGCAGCACAGACTGGTTGTGCATGGTAGCTCATCCAATATTCTCTATAGTGTACTCACAAGCAAATGTCTTGGTGTGCACTTCTTTTCTTGCTTGAACTCAGGGGTGTGCATGCTGGGGCAAGAATTTGCATATTACTAGGGCAGTGACAGTGGCAGCAGTAGCAGATGGGTGGGGTTGAAGATTTGCATACTGAGTTATGGTGGGGGGGGAGCGAGAAGGGAGAGATGTGTTTCATCCGTGAGTGTGTCAGCATGTGAGAGGAGTACGGGAAAGTTTTTATGGGATGGCATCTGTTGATCAGTCTGTCAATCCTAGAGCATGGAGCTCAAGTGGAGCCTTTTCAACAGAGTAGAATGGGAAACAGAGCAGAAGAATGCACAGAATGGAGTCAAAAACACAGACCAAAGTTCAGGAATGAGCTCAAGTCAGCAGGGGCTGGGTGGTGGGTGTGGGGGGAATTGGATGTTGCAGAGGACAGTCTACTTCCCTCAGGAGGGAGGGTCCCTTCAATCGCTACCACACTGTCCCCTGGATGCAGCAGATGGCATTGTGTCTTACGAACAAGGGTGGGAGGAGTTGTGTTGACTGTGGGTGACACTACGCTCTGCAGGTGTGTATCCATGCAGCCCTTGATTACATGGCTCGGGGAGTACAGGAGAAACTGGAAAAATCCAAGCACTACACTTGTTCCCAGAAAGGATCTCTCTGGCACTGATGAGCCCCTTCTACTGCTGCTGCTGCCTACTGATGAAATCAGTAGTTCAGGGTATACCTCCTCCACCTATCCCCACCCAGGGGACAAGTCGAGGCTCAATGGAGGATGGTACCCCAGCTTAGGTAAGGTGGGGACTAGCAGACTGCTGGGGGGGTCTGGAAGGAAGATCAGGGCACAGAGTTGGGAGAAAAAAAGAAATTACAAAAAAAAAAAAAAAAAAACAGACCAACAACCCCATGTTTGAAAAAAATATTTTAAAGTTTATTTTAGTGTGTTTACTGATTCTTTTCATGTATTAACATTAATTTCCTTACTATTCTGATTTAAATTAGAACCAGACAGAACTAATAAGGATTCTGACCTGCATCTTGGTCCTGATAATAAGGGTAGTGTCATTTTAGGGTCAGTCCACCCCTATTGCAAGTACTGCTGTATCATTTACTTTGTGTGACAAGACAGTGCGAACATCAATGTAATGCCAGCTATATGTCACATGATTGTTCAAACCTAGAGGAACATCACATCACTGATATAACAAAGCTCTGGAGACTTTGAACCCTAACCTTTTCACTTCTGCTGTGACAATAATAGATGCTTTAATGTAATTTTTGCAATTAATATAGATACAGTATAAACATATATATGCACACACAGACAAATACGAAGTGAGATACAAAAGTGAATGACATTATAAAAAGTGTCAATTCATGTTGCCCTGCAGCAGAGAGCGGTTTAGATTCCTAATGTCAACTTGCTGGCAAGCGTCCTTACCCGAACATGTAACTATACTGCCTGCAATGCACTTTGATCAATTCTCTGCTTATATAAGTGACCTTCATTGACTATGTTGTCAGACCAGGAACTCTTCTGCTTTTACATCACTTGAAGCTGCCAATGTTTAATAGAACATAGATACACTGTTGCCTCTTTTAGGGCTGATCTGCAAAGTACACCAGTTCCTACTGTAGTCACACAGAGAAGTGACCGGTGATGTTCTCCCAAAGCAAAAGCATTGGGGTTGGGGGTGGGGCATATTGCAGGTTTATCTTCAAAAATGACTGGGTGCTGTGCATGTTTGTTTGCTGCTAATCCTATCCATAAGCGTGCTAAACATCTATTGGCTGACAGACTGAGCGTACACAACATGGGTGTGCATGAGTGGTGAACCAAATTATACTCACCTCCAAGTACAGAATTCAGTGAACGCAGTGGGTATGTGAATGTGCTTTCAATTAACCCCGCTTTTACAGCTAAGCATTATATGTGTGTTAGAAAAGGACCCAGCAAGCACAGTTATGGCATTTGCACCACCATCCTTTGTCCAGCCCACTGCTGCTGATCCCACCTGCCTCCCAACTGATTCTCCAGCTGCACAGAATAAACTCACCCCACTGTTGCCAGTCCTGCCTCCTTCCTGACAGATCCCTGGCCCACACACATACAAAAAAATGGCCATCCACTGCTGCTGATCTCAACTACCCCTGTCCATTGCATACAATCATTTTCTAAGCTGGGACAGTCTTGTACTGTTTACGTAAGTTGAACGACAAAACCAGCACCACTCCAGACTTAAAGCTGTAAAAGGCATCATTAGTTGCGAAACCGGTCGGGGCTTTGATTGCTGCTGAACTACAGACGGTATGTTGCAGGCATTGAGCCTTCTATGAAGTTTTTGTGAATAAAAAAGCCTTTTACAGCTTTAAGTCTTGAGTGGTGCTGGTTTTGTCATTGTACTTGTCTCATTTAATATAACCTGGCACACTCCTTTACAGCTGGAGCTGTTCTTGCTTCTGTTTACGTAAGCCTGCTACTGTAATTTTTTAAAAATCTCAAACTGTATCATACATGACAGAATACCCTCCACAGCATCCACACCATTGATTAATATGTTGTTTGCTGCCTGTGTACATGAGAGAGTGACCAGGTCAGGGGCATAACCGGAATGTTTAGGAGAACATGATTTGCTATGTTTGGATGCCAGTTAACAGTTTATTAGCCAAGTGGGTGGGCTTAGGCAATTCACTGGTTTGAGTGAAGAGAGTGCAGAATGGTGGGCTCTTTGAACCTAGATGCAAATTAAAGGAGTCTGGAGAAGGGTAGTACTGCAGCAACTTTTAGGAGCAGATCCACAAACTTGTTGGTCTGCTGGAGAATTCAAAGGCTGTGCCTGCAGTTCAATGGGTGGGAGCAACCAGTCATGCTCCCTGCCTGAGCTATGTAAGCCAGCTTCCTCCAGCCTCACTCAGAAGCATTGATTCTTTGCTGCAGCTGGAGGCTCTTTCCCTTCCCCCACTCTCCCCTGTGTTTATCTCCAATGTTCCCTTTCTGCTTATGGGCTTTTTGTTTGGTTTGTGCCCCTAGCAGCTTTCTAGGCCGGTATCTCATTTTCACTACTTTCCTGGCTGCAGTTTGTGCTTTCTTCTTCTCTCAGTCAGGTACTTCTGCTGCATTTCTGTCCTCTTGTAACTCCTACTTCTTTGTGTTTTGGTTCTTGTATGCATATTAGTCTTCACAGTGCCCTGTCCTTGCCGTTTGCTGTTTTGCTTGTGCTGCTAGAAGCGTTACATGCTGCTGTTTGTTCCAGGCCATTTGCAATCTCCCAGTTCAACTACAGTCTTTAAAGAGCACCTTCCCAGGCATTGTAACCAAAAGCCCTTAATATCAGGGTAAGAAGCCTTATCTCAACCAGAGTTCAGCCGTACAAAAAGTTTAATTTTTAGAGGCATGGTTTGTGTAAGGGAAGGCAGGGGTGTCATGCAGTCAGAAATTTTGAAGGGGCACAAAATCTAAATCTGTCCGGGGGGGTCCGGGGTCATGTGCCCCCGGAAAAATTTTGAAAAAATGAAGTCAAATAGTGCATTTTGGTGACTTTTAGCAGTCCAGAAAGCTGTTCCCCAACAAGCTAAGTGACATAATACTGATACAGGTTATAGAAATGATCAATTGTTTTGTCCTTGTTCATTCTACTTGCAGTGTTACCTTCTGTATTAAATTTTTTTAAGAATTAGTCAGAACTTGTGCATTTTGTGAGTGTTTTATAATTTTTAAATCCTGGTTTGCCACTCACTTCTAATCCTTATTCATGAGGTATCAAAATCCATCTAGCCCCAAGTTAGCTGATAGGAATATGACCCCATCTATGTTGAAAAGAAGCAACTCAGTGTACATTGAGAGCAAAGCCATCTCTATTTTCTATTGTGGTAATGCTACACCCTCTGAAACCACAAAACATGTCCTGTCACATGACACTGCCGGACAATTAAGAATATATGAAATGCTTATTGCATATTGCACTGTTTCTGTGTGTGTATATGTGTGTGTGTGTCCCAGGACACAGCAGTGAACAATGTATCACCTCATTTTTGTATAGATGAATACAAATGTCATCCATGCTGTTTCATATGCAGCACATCAGACAGTAACCAATAAAGGATCTAATGTGTTTAATTGAAAGAACTCTTTACACATCTGTGGCTGACTGTAGGATAAAATATATCAGAAGCAATGGTTTGATACCATCTTTTATTGACCCAACACAGACATTACAAAAAGAAAATGATGCCTAAGCTCTGAGACCATTTAACTTTCAAACTCTTTTGGTCAGGACTACCTCCAAAATTAGACGTTTCTCAAGAGAATGTCATGTTAAAATTCATAAATAAATAAGTGAATAAATTAATAAACCATTCATTATCTCTAGTCTTCTTTGAACACTAACTTGTTTATTTTTCCCTAGTTCTTCTTCAGCCTGTTTTTATCTTTCTTAGTGTCTCTTACTCCTTCCCTCCTTTCCACACTGTTAAGTGTTATGACAACTGCTGGACAGGGCACAATTATGCATTTATCTATTTGTAATATATGGATCATCAAAATAATACCATTGAAAATGGTGCAAAACGTTTATTGTAATAGATAGCCAGTTTCCCCATAATAGCACACTTCACTCCCAATAATACTACACTTCAGTGCCAATAATACTATCATTCCGACATTAGAACAATAGTATTATCACAGAAATGCCACAGCGGCTGCGCAAGTCAGCCTCGCACATAAACTCAGTTGCCATGATCCCAAGTCCCTTCCTTCATGTCCAAAGTCACGGCATGCATTCTGATTGGTCACTGTTCCTCTGTGGGTGGGCACAATAATTTTGAAAACATGGTGGCTCGTTACTCTTACTTAGCGAGCCTAATGTGTCTGCTTCATTTCTTCGGCTTTTTTTCTATCATTGGATTATCTGGTTGATCCTGCATTACCCGAAGGATTGTAAACTAAAAGATAGGATTTGCCAAAATAGAAAAAGACACCGAGAGAGTGGCGGTGAGGAGCGGGGATGTGGGCAAGCGAGTCTGTCTCCAGTGTGACGGTCAGGTGAGCACAAGCGTGTCTTCAGTGCGGCGACTTGCTGCAGAGTTCACAGAATGCAAAAAAATGCCGCACAATTTAGAAATGTATACATATATTACAAAAAATAACAAATAGGAAAGTATCTATTTCACAGCAGTAAGCCCAGCTCGAGGTTTTGGGAACTTTGGGAACCTCGAGAGCGAAGTCCCCAAAACCTCTCGATGGTCTTACTGCCTTGTAATAGATACTTTTCTATCTATT
This sequence comes from Neoceratodus forsteri, assembly GCA_016271365.2. NCBI lineage: Eukaryota > Metazoa > Chordata > Ceratodontiformes > Ceratodontidae > Neoceratodus > Neoceratodus forsteri. The sequence goes on from CM028130.1 coordinate 335,260,377, forward strand.
ATTCTATTGATAATGTATAGCAGAGCATTTTTCTATATAGAAATCCATCCTTTTTAGAATGATGTTGTATCACGGTTCAAAGGCCATGGAATGTTATTGTACCCTTCTGAGGTAGAACAGCATTCTAGAACCTCTAAATACTGCACAGGACAGTTTCATTGTGAAAGAAAAAACACAATGTACACATTTCACATAATACTAGACACTATAAAAATACAGGATGAGCAACTTTATGCACAACCAGAGTGTTCTGACACCTCGGGATTCTGATTCCTCTCTCAAGCTTTGGTCTCACGGTCAGAACGAATCAGAACCCCTCTGTGGCAGAACACACTGGTTGTGCATAGCTACCCATCCAGTATTCTCTATTTTTTATTCTTTGATCACACACTGTGACTGCTGCTTTTCAGTTATACCACGTCACTCTGTATAAACATAAACATACATAATCATATAGGCATTCAGCATAAGGCAGCTGAGGTTAGCCGTGTCCAAGACAAGATGCTTCATGTAGGGCCTGCATATCTGTTTTGCACTGATTTGATGCCTGTCCCCCAAGTTCACAAACACACTGACATTCAATGGAAAGCAGCAAGATGTCAGTTCATTTGCTGCACTTCTTATCCTACTAAAAAGTAACAAACTGAAACCCTTTGCTACAATATGTAATTCAGTCCTGAGTGAGAAGAACAACGGAAGATTAGTAAGCACAAAGCAATAAAGTTGAAGTAGTTACAAGTTACTTAGGTGAGTCGGGGAGCACCAGGACTTGTCACTGACGGACTTACCTCAACTTCACTTCTTATAATTTCGATATCGTCATGGATTAACTGTGGTAGCCAGGACCATCGGGCGGGTCATCAGGCAACAGAACAGAAGGCAGTGAGCAAGCAATACACACACACACAGCATCAGCACAGTGCCACTCACACACAGCAAAAGCCATGAGCCGGTCGCTTCGCCCATTCAGCCTGGTCTGGGGAATTAGTTATGTCTTGAGGTCACGGTCAGACTCAGAGGAGAGCTCTGCTCAGAGGGGAACAAAAAATAAATAATTGCCAGTGCCAACTCTCTAAATTAAGAAAAAAAAAGTGTTAAAAAAATAATAAATCAGACTGGAGTAAGCTTAGACTGCTCTGATACAAGAAGGTGGGGGATGGGTTGGTGTGGCATGGCATTGCCATTTGGCAATGCTCAGGGGTGAAATTTAAAAAACTTCTTCCTTGCCTTGCTTCCAAGTTCCTTCCCCTGTGGTACACAACAGTACTGACCTTTTTTCTGCTATGAAACAGCCAGGACTCAAGAGGAACTTCAGTCTTTTCTGAGCTGGAGGAACACACACACCGATGTCACCGACTAACCGCGCTCTATTAGTGCTGCCGAGTCCAACTGATGATTCCTCTCAGTGGCATCATGCCCATTTCCTCTTGACCTCAAACAACTGTGTCAGGTCAGAGAATAGCACTGACTGACTCAACTGACTGACAACGTCGACAACCAATTTACCACATGAGCAATTTCTTTGCACCTTGGCTGTGATTGGCTGCTAGCTGCTGTCCGCTACCACCAATTAACTGTCTTTTGTGACAGTCTCTCTGTTGTTACAGGGGCTCAGCTCAGCCTCGAAGCCAGTCACCATTCCAGTGGGAGCAAGTCATTTTTTTTTAAATTGCCGGCAGCTTTGAGTCAGTCGGTCTTCACTTCACACACACACACACACACACACACACACCTATCGATTCAGATCGGACCCCCACCCCCCACCAAAAAGTAATTGAAAAAGTACAATTTTTTTTCAGCCCACGGGACATTAAAAAATAAATACTAAATACAGTTCTTTACTAGCCTTTACACAACAACATTTGGGGCACATGCCCCCCCGGGCCCTATGGGTATGACGCCACTGAGGGAAGGGATCTTATTTTGGCTTCGTGGAGCCGAGCCACCAATCCCTTCCACTTCCTTCTCTTTAGTGCTGCCCCCATGCTAGCATCTATTATGATGTGTTATATGGAGAGTGTGGGGACATGCTTCACAGATTACTATAAGGGCTGACTTTTATGTCTTTTTTTTGGTAACTCCTAGGTGGCGCTATCCCAAGGGCTACTACCCCTGCCTGCTTGGCTAGTAGCAGGTTAAGGGGCCTGGGTACTGAAATGGGTGCCTCCACCTGGAGGTCAGGGTTGTTAGTGGTCAAGCTAACCTGGGCACTTCCCTCCAGGACACTGTAACCCCCCCTCTTTCTCTTCTAGTGGCCCGAACAATATACAATAATCACTTTCACAATTACCCTTATTCACCATGCAATTACCCACACTGTTTGCACTTACCACCAGGGCTGGTTCCTCTAGCTCGACCCTGGAGACCCCCTGTAAAACAAGGTTATGCACAGCAAAAAGCAACAGTACAGTACTCTTGGCACAAACTGGAACCACAGTCAGGTTAAATGCAAAAAGAGTTAGCTCTGATTTATTCAGGGGACTTGAACAAGGGAGGGATGTAATCAGGTTGATTGGCTCAAAGGCTAAATCAATCAGACAGTTATACATGCACTTCAGAGTCCCTACACAGTCACACACTCTGGGTACCCAGGTAGGAAAAAGGTGGGCTAGCCAGGACTGTTGCCAGGGGTAGGCCGGCATCACAGCTGGTTGGGTCCCTGTGATGGAAGAAAGCAACATGCACAACACACTATTTGTAATCTGAAGCCGGAGGGTTCAGTTCATGAAGGAAAAGACAACAAAGCAATCAGATAACAACACTTTAGATATAGCAGTTGTTGCAGGGAGCTACCCTGATGTTTACTCACAATACCCAATACAGGACACAGGCAGGATGAAATCGAGACTGTAGGTTGTTGAGCTGGAGTGCCAGGAGAAGCAGGGCCCACACAAATCACCGAGGCATCATTCCTGTTCAAGGCGTTGAGCAGGGGGCTGATCCCCAGGCAGGCCTCTCGTCGATGGCCTTCTCTGTGTAGTGGGTAGTCTGGCTGGGCCAGTGTGGCAAGGCCCAGGCCAAATGGAGATGCAAATGGATTTAGTCTGTTGGAGCGGGATGCAGCCTCCAGCAAGCAGAACACAGTTCAGCACACAGTGGGGATCCAAATCATGACCCACTAACAGCACACAGCACATTTACATGTAAGAAATTCTACTGTACCAGGCAGATTGCTATCTGGTCGCAATTAGAGAGTCTCTGCACAAACCGGGAGTTCAAAGGTGGCTGGAAATCCTGACAGGCCGATTTCATTCAGCAAATCTTCGGTCTTCTTCAGGTTAAAGTCTGGTCCAGTTCTGTGGCTTAAATTGTCCTCACAATTCTGATTCAGTCCAAATAAACTTCAATTTCCCTCTCAGGGACAGCAGGCAGGCAGACAGACAGGCCAAAACTCAGCCCTTTCACAGTTCTCTCACGTGAATCTATGCAGGATTACTGCTCGACTATCTCAAGCTGTTACTCCTTCACTTCCCAACTCAGATCTGAACTGAAACTGCAAGCAGTCTGGGACTTTCCCCAGGATCCAAAAGGTTCAGTTGGCTGATTCCTTTGTCAGTTACAACAAGGGCTCCCCCTCCAGGTTCATCTAGGCACCAAAAGCCCAAAACTACAATTCCTACAGAATTTTGCTCCCACACCTTCACAAGGACATTAACCAAATTGAGGCAGTCCAGAGAAAGGCAACCAAAATGGTGCAGAGACTGCATCACAAAACATATGAGGACAGATTAACAGAGCTCAATACGTATACCCTAGAACAAAGGAAGGAGAGAGGTGATATGATCGAAACATTCAAACACCTTAAGGCCATTAACAAGGTGAAAGAGTCTAACATGTTTCAATATAAGAAAAATAGCAGGACAAGAGGACACAACATGAGATTAGAGGGAGGCCGATTAAGGGGGTAATGTGAGGAAGTTCTTTTTCACAGAAAGGGTGATGGATGCATGGAACGGCCTACCTCAGGAAGTGGTGGATATGAATACAGTGCAGGGCTTCAAACAGGCATGGGATAGGCATAAGGGAACAATACAGATGAGTATGAATAGATAGGCCTTTGACAGAGCAAAAGCTGATGGCCCATTTATAAGGTAGAAAAAGAAATGGGCAGACTGGATGGGCCTTGCAGTCCTCATCTGCCATTAACTGCTATGTTCTATGTTTCACAAAGGCCCTGGGGACAGACTCCATTTTAGATTCCCCAAAGGTACTGACTGCCCCATTTCAGTAGTCCAGGACCAAGATGGTGGAGATAAACAGAAACGTCCATGCTGCAAAGAAGGCACAAACTGCAATATTATTACTATTCTAATAATGATGAGCAAACAAGTACATCTTCTAACAGAGCTCCCTCCCAGATTAATTATGACTGCAATCCAGGCAGCTCTTAAAGAGACAGTACACAGAGGCAATACAAGCACTCTCTGGCAATACATTTAAACTGCTAAAACGCAGGACACCAGCCTAGCAGTGAGCATTTAGGCAAGCTCAATGCAGACTTTTCTGGAACCCCCATTTGTAGGGGGGTTACACCTTTCCCTGCCTGGGGAAAATTTGGCGTCCGCGTCAAGTCTGTGCCATCACACTATTGAAAATGCAATATAAACAAGACATATATAACATTAGCATGCTATGCAAATACTATCTGATACATCAGTTAACATAAACTTGTCACATTACTATACATTTCAACATACTTCACAATACTATATCCGTACTGACAATACCTATGCATGTTTCACACAGGTAATACTGATTCCACTATGATTCACCTACTTGTAATATCGCAGTCCTGATTCATGTTATAACTTCTTGCACATTAAACAATGTAGGAGGGGGCCCTTCCCTATCAGCTAACTTGGAGCTGGATGGGGCAGGGGCACCATACTGAGAAGGAAGAACAATCAACCTGGAATTGGCCATTAAGCTCAGTTTGGGTACTGAGCTCTGAGAAATATAAACACCTTTGTGAACCACACTGAGAGGCAAATCCACTGGCCTCCTGGGAGAATCATAACTGAAGCGCAATACTGGCTTGACAGCTCAGCCAGTCTTTCTGGGGGAAACAGCCACAGTCTCTGTACGTTCAGCACTAACTTTGGAGCTTTCGTCAGTTGTGAGGGGTGCCTCTGCACGGATGGGAATTCCAAACTTGGAGTACTGTCAGCGCCTTGCTCTGTAGGCTTTGGTTCCACAACACTTGGCTCATTTAGAGAAGGTTCTGGCACAATTAGACTTTGTGGCACTGAAGGGGGGGCTGTCAGCACTCTCATATTGTTGTTCAAGCTCTGGTGTGTCATCACAGAGACTCAAACCATCAGCCTCTTCTTCGGGCAAGTCACACAGTTCCACTAAGCACAGGGAGTCCGCAGTCTCAGCCGTGATACTTTGTACTTCACTTTCAGGGAGCATTGGCTCCAAGGACGAAACTGGGGGGTTTGGCAGTCCAGAAGACCCAGCTTCATCCCCACGATTCTGCATAGGATTTCCATGAAACAACTGACTCAGTTCAGAGGAGGGATAATAAGCATTACCATAGTCACTTTTATCAGAGGTGGACTGACAGTCACTATCATTCTGGGCCTGCTGTGGGGGAAACCTTAAATCTGTAACTACTAGGGTAGGTTGACTCTGCCTCTTTTTTGCAGCAGCAGCATGAGACACCAGCCCAGGGGAAGCAATGTCTGCTGGCTCAGCTTCAATAATAATGTAGCTGATAGGCAGCAAGTGGTTAGGGTGCATGGTCTTGACAGATCTGGAGTTATTCTCTGGGTGTACCTGGTAGATCATCCAACTTTCCGACTACTACATGAGGAAGATGGTACCACCTATTGCAATTTTGTGCTTGCCATGTAGTCCCAAATTGCGTAACAGCACACGGTCTCCGGGCCGTAGCTCTTGAGCCTTTACTTTCTTATCGTGCCTCTCTTTGTTGGCGAGATTTCTCTTGGTGGCCATTGTCTAGGCCAGTTGATATGCATGGTTCAATTGAGCTTTCAGTTTCTGTACATACTTCAGGTAGTTTTCAGCTCGGACCCCATCTGGAGAGACCCCAAAGCAGACATCGACTAGCAGTCAGGCCTCCCTTCTGAACATGAGGCAGTAGGGGAAGAACCCAGTAGCATCATTTTTGGTGCAATTGTATGCGTGTACCAAGGTGCTAATCTGTTGGCTGCACTTATGCTTGTCTTTTGGATGGAAGGTTCCCAGCATGTCTAGAAGGGTTCAGTTAAAATGTTCTGGTTGGGGGTTATCCCTACGGGTGATAAGGAGTGGTTCTTGACTTCCATACCCCTCACAGAGAGAGAGAGCATTTCTTTGATTAGCCTACTTTCAAAGTCTCTGCCTTGGTCAGAGTGGATCCACTGGGGGGCACCATAGTGGACAAAGAATTTTCCACTAGCACCTTGGCCGTGGTAGAGGCTTTTTGATCTTTAGCTGGAAAAGCTTGTGCATACAGTGTGAAATGATCTGTAACCACTAACACGTTGCCAATATTCCATTGATCAGGTTCTAAACACAAAAAATCTATGCAGACCAGTTCCATGGGGGCACTGGTAGTGATATTGACAAGGGGGAAGCCCTCTGAGGCAGGGCTTTTCTTTGGAGGCAATGACTACAGGTCTTTACATGGTGCTCAACATTGGCCCCCATCTTGGGCCAGTAGAATCAAGAATGTACCAGGTCGAGAGCCCTGTCAATACCGAGGTGCCCCATGTGATTGTGGAGGGACCTCAGTACCAAGTATTTAAATGCCATGGGCAGAACCAATTGTTGCTTGTCTACTTGACCACTACAATCTACTGTCTCTCTGTATAACAACTGATTGAGTAACTTCAACCTGGGGCCTTCTTTAAACAATAGGGCAGTTTGCAAGTCAGGGGAATGCAACTTAGATACATCTTTCCCTGCATGCAGGGCATCAAGTGTGAGTTGAATCATAGGATCTTGGGATTGAGCCCACTGAATACTGTCATTGTCAAGTTGAGGTAGTGCACTAATATATAGAGCAGAGAAATGGCAATAGGCAGCTGGTATGCAGGTATCAGGAGGCCCACAACCTCCACTAGACAGTGCACTGTCCCAGACATCTGTTCATCTCTGTCAAACTTTTGGCACAATGCTCAGATGTCAGGTTCAGACAGCCTGACCCAATCACTCTTGGAAGTGGGCCTTCGTGACAGGGCAACAGCATCAATATGGTTCAGTCCCAGTCTGTATTCGACAGCGTAATCATAGGTTGATAAGGCAGAGAGCCACCGGTGCCCAGTGGCGTCTAAGTTAGCTGAAGTCTGTACATAGGTCAACAGGTTATTGTCAGTCTTCACCAATATCTTTTCCCCACAGAGGTACTCATGAAACTGATCAACAATGGCCCATTTTAGAGCAAGGAACTCCAGCTTGTGCACAGGATAGTTTTGCTCCAACGGGGTCAGATTTCTGCTGGCGAAAGCTACCGGTCTCAAACCATCCTCATGGTCCTGATATGGCACAGCTCCTAGGCTCTGCAGACTAGCATCCATATGCAGCACATAGGGCTTAGTAGGGTCAGCATAGGTGAGGATGGGGGTGTAGGTGAGCTGGTATATGACTTTGTGGAAGGCTGCTTTATATTTGGGTGTCCAGAGGGGCCCAAAAGGTTCACCTGTGTGGAAGTACACTTTCTCTGGTTCTTTAACAGACCCTTTCTTGTATTTATGGTTGGTAGGGGGGTAACCCAGGTTAAGTTTCAGGAGCGGGCGAATCACCTTTGAATAGCCTTTTATGAACCTGCAGTAGTAGCCTCAGAACTCCAGAAAATGTAGTTCTTTCAAGTTATGGGGTTGGGTCCAAGTAGTCAGTGACTCAACCTTACTGGGATCGGTCTCTATCCCTTCTGCACATACTATGTGCCTGACATACTTCACGGAGGTTTGAAAAAACTGGCACTTGTTGATGGACAGCTTGAGGCTGAAGTCTTCCAATCGGTCCAGCACTTTAAACAGTCTTGTCTCATGCTCCTCTAATGTGCGTCCGAATTCAATGACATCATCTCATCTAGGTACACTAGACATTTCAGCAAGTTCATATCTCCCACCGCACGATCCACCAGTCGCTGAAAGGTGGCCAGAGTGCCCGAAATCCCCTGTGGCATTCTCAGGAATTCATAGAACCCCAAAGGACAGATGAAGGCTGTTTTCTCATGGTCCTCCAGGGTCATCAGAATCTGGTAATAATCGCTGCGAAGATCCAATACTGAGATCCATTTGCTCCCATTCGAGAAATCCAGGGCATCTTGTATACGGGGCATGGTGTAGTGATCTGGGATGGTTCGCCGGTTCAGGGTTCGATAATCAACACACATCCTCACGGACCCATTCTTCTTACTCACAAACACAATGGGAGAAGCATATGGGCTCCTTGATTCTTATATCATGCCAGCAATGAGCATTTCCTGGAGGTGTCTCCTAACATCATCTATGTCCGCTGGGGTGAGGTGTCGGGATCTCTCTCGAAATGGCCGGTCATCATGCAGGCATATGTGATGTCCTGAACCCTGGACACACCTCACGTCCCATTCTTTTAACAAAAACACTTGGTCTCTCTGGACGAGTTTCTTGCTAATTCTAGCCTTCCATTCAGCTGGCAACGGGGAATCACCAAAGTCAAATAAGTCCAGGGTCACTCTCTCCTTCTCGCCAGAGCACTTGTTACTGGGTAATAATGCAGTGTCTGTGCAGTGTACTGTAGCTAGGGTGCACCCTCTGTTCACCTGGATCTCCCAATCTGACACATTCTAAATCTGGACCATCACTCGTCGTGCATAGGTGTGTGCACAGTCAGGCAAAATGCTGGGCTTAACCAATAATCCTTCTGGCAACTTTCCATCGCCTGGTGCACCCAACATTAATATTTAGTTCTTTACATCTTTTCTAATGTGAACCTCTCCATGAATGGTGTACTGAGCATTGGGCGATAGTACCAGAGAATCAGGATCTTTCTTCCACACCATCCCCACCTGCTCATCTCCATCTACTTCGGTAGTCCGTTTTTTCAGATCATAGGCTTTCTTTATCAGGGCTGGGATTCTCAGTGCCCGCCCAGTCCATTTCCCTTGTTTCTCTTGACACAACTGCGCTAGTCTTCCAAACATGTGGGTGTTGGTTCCAATGAGCAAGGGAATCCCATCATACAATCCCGTAGAAGGGCACACCAGGGCTAGGGTCTCTACTTGTTCATCTACACCAGTTACAGTCGCAGGGAAAGACAATCAGAGCCGGACATATCCTAGGTAGGGATAAGACTTGTTGCTCAGGCCCCACACATGCAAACCTTCCAAAGATTGTAATGGCACATCAGATAAGTGTTTGTCATACCAGTCCTGGAATACAGTGGTCACTTGCGACCTGCTATCGAGCTCAGCCAGAGCATGGATACCATTGACAGTCACACAAGTCTCCATCGAAGGGCATACTATTCTGGACCAGTCTGGAGAAGCAGTAGCAGAGGCCAGGACAGATGATTTAGCCACAAAGAAATTTGAGCTAGGATTTCTCAGTCCTGCACTGCGGTCATTTCCAGCACTCCTTAGCCATGGTCTCGCTTTCCGAAGCTCCCCTTGAAGTCTGTATACAACTTTATCTAGGCCTTTTGGGGACCGGCATTCTCTCTTCATGTGCCCATCCTTCCCACAATTATGGCAAAATATGATTTCTGGGGTCTGGTGTGGCTGAGACATCACATTGGGAGCTGAGGCGAGGGTACTACCAACAGAAAACCTTGGTTCCACCTCTGTCTGTGGTGCGGCGAGCATTTGGAGACAGCTCATCAATTCTCTCACTTCCATAGTCAAGACATCAATTTTTGAGCTGCTGTCAGCAGGAGATGCCTGGGTGTGGACCCCTACCCCCATAGCAGATGCAGTCGGAGAAGGATCGGGGCCTGTACTCATAGGAGCGGCCTTCATAAAGAGACTCTGTTTTGTTTCTCTGAACTCCCTCAGCAGTTCATCCCATGGCGGAGCATCCATAGCAGTCCCTCTCTAGCTGGGCCCCCAGGGGCTGACATTTAGTTCTCGTATTCCATCGTGTGATTGCGGTGATTCCAGGCCATCAGCGACCGACCCTGTGCCTGGAGCAGGGGTTGCAGCAGCTACGACTGTGCAGAGCTCCAAAAAGCCTTCCGCCTCCTCAACTTCCTGTACTTCCTTCATCAACACATGGAAAGGCAAGGGACCAGATTTCCTTTGATGCAGTTGCAATTTGAGCAACACCCACCTGGATTGCCGGACAGAGCAGAGTATATGATCCAGTCTTACCCGGTACACTTCACTAGAGGCCCAGCCTCCTTTCCGAAAAATGGTTTGTAGGATTCCCTCTAATCGATCCATGTAGGCAGATAAAATTGCCCTGGCTGTTGTCTAACATCTTTAAGTTTCCATTTCACAGCCTCAACGCTAGTGGTGCCCCCAAACACATTTTCAAGGGCAACTATGTACTCTTGGGCTTTGGTGTTAGGGTCAGAGGACCTCAGGGAGTGAAAAGTATGTAGGGTGGTTCCATGGAGGCTTTCCCCCAGGCGGGCCCTTTTTTCGGCCTCTGTGATTTACCAGTCTTATACCGCAAGAGTAGCAGAGTCTATCCAGGTCTCCAGGTCGACTTCCCCATTAGGAGTAGGGTGGATGCCAGAGAATACCTTGGGCTTGTGGTAAGGGCCATGACTGCTTGCTGGCTCAGAGACAGGTACAGAAGTTGGTGAAAGAACAGGTGCTGGGGCAGGCGTGGACAGTGGGGAGGTGACACTCCCAGGTGGCAGGAATTATTTTTTTAACTCCTCCACAGTTTTGCCCTTCTCCAGTAACAACTTGGCAAACTTCTCCTCAAAAGACTCAGATTTCGTTGGGGGCTCATCCTCTAATGGATCCTTGTTATCTTTGGTTATCACCCTCCAGGCAGCTGGGAACCCTTCTGGAGTGATAGTCTGGGGCACCTTTGAACTGTTCAGGGGGTCACTACACTCCACCAAGGCCATGAGAGTTTGGGCAGTTAAATCAGCCTGTCAACCCACCACTACAGCTTTTTTTCAAACATTCAACATTAGAAGGTGCCCCTTCAACAGTGTCCTTACTAATACCCATAGGTATATCCAGTACTAGGAAAGCATTATGGGGGTCAATCTCTTGCCCCGTACACCACCTCACAAACTGGTGCACAGCCACTTCTGTTGGGGTAGCCATTTATGTTTGACAATAATTCGTAATTTCACCCACTAGAAGACACAAAATCCCAGCGGTGAGCCTCCAAGATATAACCCCTAGGTGGCGCTATCCCAAGGGCTACTACCCCTGCCTGCTTGGCTAGTAGCAGGTTAAGGGGTCTGGGTACTGAAATGGGTGCCTCCACCTGGAGGTCAGGGTTGTTAGTGGTCAAGCTAACCTGGGTACAGCCCTCCAGGACACTGTAAGCCCCCTCTTTCCCTTCTAGTGGCCTGAACAATACACTATGACCCTTATTCACCATGCAATTACCCACACTGTTTGCACTCACCACCAGGGCTGGCTCCTCTAGCTCGACCCTGGGGACCACCTTTAAAACAAGGTTATGCACAGCAAATAGCAACAGTACAGTACTCTTGGCACAGTATGGCGCAATGGTTTAAGGCTCTGAGCTGCAAATCTGGAGACCTGGGTTTGAATCCCACAGCCCCCACTTGCATACTGTGTGACCCTGAGCAAGTCACTTAACTTCCTCGTGCTCCCAGGTTGCACCTGCAAACACGCTTTCAGCTTAGTGTGTCTCACCTGGTAAAATAATTGGTAAAAAAAAAAAACTGAAACCACAGTCAGGTTAAATGCAAAAAGAGTTAAATCTGATTTATTCAGGGGACTTGAACAAGGGAGGGGCGTAATCAGGTTGATTGGCTCAAAGGCTAAATCAATCAGACAGTTATGCATGCACTTCAGAGTCCCTACACAGTCTACACACTCTGGGTACTAGGTAGGAAAACGGTAGGGCAGCCAGTAACATTGCAGCTGGTTGGGGCCCTGTGATGGAAGAAAGCAACATGCACAACACACTATTTGTAATCTGAAGCCGGAGGGTTCAGTTCGTGAAGGAAAAGACAACAAAGCAATCAGATGACAACACTTTAGATTTAGCAGTTGTTACAGGGAGCTACCCTGATGTTTACTCACAATACCCAATACAGGACACAGGCAGGATGAAATCGAGGCTGTAGGTTGTTGAGCTGGAGTGCCAGGAGAAGCAGGGCCCACACAAATCACCGAGGCATCATTCCTGTTCAAGGCATTGAGCAGGGGGCTGATCCCCAGGCAAGTCTCTCGTTGATGGCTTTCTCTGTGTAGTGGGTAGTCTGGCTGGGCCAGTGTGGCAAGGCCCAGGCCAAATGGAGATGCAAACGGATTTAGTCTGTTGGAGCTGGATGCAGCCTCCAGCAAGCAGAGCACAGTTCAGCACACAGTGGGGAACCAAATCACGACCCACTAACAGCACACAGCACATTTACATGTAAGAAATTCTACTGTACCAGGCGGATTGCTATCCGGTCGCAATTACAGAGTCTCTGCACTAACTGGAAGCTCAAAGGTGGCTGGAAATCCTGACAGGCCGATCGCATTCAGCAAATCTTCGGTCTTCTTCAGGTTAAAGCCTGGTCACAGTTCAGTGGCTTAAATCATCCTCACAATTCGGATTCAGTCCGAATAAACGTGTCAGCATGGCTCAGTTGGTAGCACATCTGCCTCTGGACCAGAAGGTTGTGGGTTCTCGTCGCACACCGGGATTGGACTTGCACCTAAAAATCGCTGGCATCTGAGTGCAGTATTGGGGGGTGCTGTACTGCTGGTGTGTGCCATCCTTCGGATGAGACGTTAAACCGAAGTCCCTTCTGCCCATCCTGGTGCTGTCCTGGTGGGTGTCCAGGCAGAAATAAAAGAACCCAGGGCACTCTTCGCAAAGAGCAGGGAACATTCCCGGTGTCCTGGCCAACATTCCCCTTCCCATAAACCAGTTCATGCAATTATCTCGCTGTGTGTGGGTGATGATGTGCGATATGGCCGCCACCACACATTCAGTCACTTCACTACCAGTCTAGCATTGCTTGTAAAGCGCTTTGGGATACTGTGTATGAAAAGCGCTATATAAATGTTGATTCTTCTTCTTCTAAACTTCAATTTCCCTCTCAGGGACAGCAGGTAGACAGGCAGGCCAAAACTCAGCCCTTTCACAGTTCTCCCACACGAATCTATGCAGGATTACTGCTCGACTATCTCGAGCTGTTACTCCTTCACTTCCCAACTCAGATCTGAACTGAAACTGCAAGCAGTCTGGGACGTTCCCCAGGATCCAAAAGGTTTGGCTGGCTGATTCCTCTCTCAGTCACAACAAGGGCTCCCCCTCCAGGTTCATTTAGGTGCCAAAAACCCAAAACTACAATTCCTACAGAATTTTGCTCTCACAAAACCCATGGGGACAGGCTCCATTTTAGAATCCCCAAAGGTACTGATTGGCCCATTTCAGCAGTCCAGGACCAAGACGGTGGAGAAAAACAGAAATGTCCATGCTGCAAAGAAGGCAGGTTAGACAAACTGCAATACTATTACTGTTCTAATAAATGATCAGCAAACAAGTACATCTTCTAATAGAGCTCCCTCCCAGATTAATTATGACTGCAATCCAGGCAACTCTTAAACAGACAGTACACAGTGGCAATACAGGCACTCTCTGGCAATACATTTAAACTGCTAAAATGCAGGACACCAGCCAGGCAGTGAGCATTTAGGCAAGCTCAAGGAAGACTTTTCGGGAACCCCCATTTATAATAATAATAATAAATCTTTATTTATGCCGCGCTTTTCTCAAAACCAAGGCGCCTTACAATAATTACACATAGAACAAAAATAAACACAAATCTAAAACTAATGAGTTCATAAAATACAATAAAATATCATCGTTAGGTGTAAACCTTTGACCATAAATAGGTCTTTAAGGCCTTTTTAAATTCCTTGACGGATGCACACTGCCGCAGCGGACGGGGTAGAGAATTCCAAAGGGCAGGGGCTGCGTACATAAAAGCACGGGCCCCCGAAGATTAAAAAAAAAACTCGGAATCTCTAGCAACCCCTCATCTGCCAAGCGGAGTGACTGCCTAGGGCAGTAAGGTACCAGAAGCTCTTTCAAGTAGTCCGGACCCAGTCCATGTAGGGCTTTGTAAGTCAGAAGACCAACTTTAAAGGTGATCCGCCACTGTATTGGCAGCCAGTGCAGATCGTGCAGAACCAGAGAAATATGACAGGTACAGAGAGTACCTGACAATAACCAGGCCACAGCATTCTGCACGAGCTGCAAGTGGTGGACATCAACCCCAGGAAGCCCTAGATAAAGGGAGTTGCAGTAATCAAGATGCCAGGTCACAAAGATGTGGACCAATGTAGGCAGATCACCGCATGGAACTAGGTGCTTAATCCTGGAGATGTTCCTCAGATGGTAAAAAGGATGATCTGATGACTGCTGACACCTGCGATCGTAGTGTCAGCTCATTGTCAAATATCACTCGCAGGTTCCGCACTCTTTCAGAGGTAGGGAGCTGGACACCTCCCAGAAAAAGTCCTGAGGGTAAACTAGCACCCTTCCCCTCTATCCAGTGCCCCGGGTCCACAACCATCTCCGTCTTCTCTGAGTTCAACCTCAGCTAGCTTGAATTCATCCAGTGCTGGATTTCAGTGAAGCAGCTGTTAAATACTGAGAGAGCTCTATCCTGGTCGGATGCAAAAGATAGGTAGAGCTGGGTATCATCAGCATAGCAGTGAAACCTCAGCCCATAACCTCTTACAATGTCTCCGAGGGGTAGCATGTACACTGCGAAAAACATGGGGGACAACACCGAAGTCTGAGGAACCCCACAAGACAGAGAGACTGGGTGGGAGGAATTAATCCCCGATACCACCCTCTGGGTTCTGCCTGTGAGGAAAGATCTAAACCACCTGAGGACTGTACCAGACAGGCCACAGATGAACCTCAGGCATTCGAGAAGTACTCCGTGGTCCAAAGTATCAAAAGCTGAAGAGAGATCGAGAAGAACCAAGATGGAATGGCTTTTTCGATCTCTTGCCATCAGGAGATCACTGAGCACCCGAACCAGCACTGTCTCGGTACTATGCCTCTTTTGAAAACCAGACTAGAGTGGTTCATAGATGTCATGGATGGTCAAATGCTTCTCCAGTTGTATGGAGGGGGTTACATTTTTAATAGTTCAGGGATCTGATTCGGATAAATCAAGGCCACCGCTCAACTAACAAGAGCCCGGTTAGTTGAGCGGTGACCTTGATTTACCCGAATCAGAACCCTGAACTTAAAAAATAATGTAAAAGTCAGGCCTATAGTAGTCTATGGAGTGCGTCCCCATGCTCCCCATATAACTGTGTCACAAAACATGATAGCGCATGGATGGTGCTCAAGACAAGGAAGTGGAAGGGATTGGCAACTCGAATCCACGGAGCAAAAATACGATCCCTTCCCTTACATAAACCATGCCTCTAAAAATTACACTTTTTTATGGATGAACTCCAGCAGAGATAAGGCTTCATGTAGCCTTGCCTTGGGTATGTCAGGGAAGGTGCTCTTTAAATGTTTACACCTGGCTCCTAGCAAGGCATCCACTCCCTTCTGTGTTCTGGTTTGTTCAGTCAAGCAGCACGCTGCTTCCTAGTTTTCAGTTCTCATATGCTCCTGTTTTTCCCTAGCAGCTTCATGTCTTGTTCTCTACTGCCTCAACCTTCCTGGCCTGCAGTGCATCGGCAACTAACACTGACCTCCCTTAGTCCAAGCACGTATCATTCAGTCTCATACAGTGTCCTAGTTGTCATTTGATGTCTCAGTCAGTTGTTCAGCCTTGCCAATGTTTTTCTTTTCTGCCTTGTGCTTATGGCTGTCAGACTTTGCCATTGGCCTCCCACTACTCCTGCACTCAGATATATGCCAGCCATGACCACAGCATTGCTTCTAGAGCTCCCTGCCCTTTATATCAATGGTCTTACTCTGCTTCCTTGAGGTCTGCATCTTGAGGGTGGATCTCTCAACTCAGGTGGGGTCCTTCTGTTTCTGCCTTTCTGGTGAGAATGTCATATGCTACAGAGGGAAGCTTTGATCATGCATATCGATTCGGTGATACTTCTTGATGTAGCATTTAAGACTTCAGCTGCTGGAGTGTGGAGCCTCTAAGTCCACGGGGGCTGCTTTAGCTGTGCAGACCCCCATCAGCAGCACCTTTGAAAGCTATTCCCCCTACAGCCACCTAAGGTTCATCTGGTCTCTGCCTACTTCCCTTTCTGTGCCCCTCAAGGGGAACATCATACAATTATGCAGGTCCCAGCCCTGCAAGGGCCCATCTCCTATGCCTTACTCCTCAAGGGTTTGGCTTCCTCTCTAGGCCTCCCCTGGGTGGAGGTCAGGTGAATGACTTTCAGCAATTGGTGCTCTCCTCCTCCCACCTTGGAGGGTTGGCTTACTTTGTGGGGAACCTCATTTAGCTGCAGAGATCGGCTCGCACCACCCCATAGCATTCCCATTAGGGAGATAGCGTGAGATCCCTTTCTCTAAAATGTTCCACTTGAATCGAGTTTCTAAATTGCAGTAGCCAAGCTGTCACTAATTTATCCTAAGCCTGTAAGGAAGGTGACCAAGGTCTTGATCTCCAGAGGTTTTCTCCTCATAGGGAGTTTTTCCTCTCCTCCGTGCTGAAGGTCATAAAATTTAGATAGTCTCTGTAAGAAGTTGTCCATAATGTAGTACATTTACATTAGTATGGGTTTTACCATAGTATGTTTCACTGTGAGTTGGGGTGGGATGGCAGCCATCTTTCCATCTTGCCATTCTCTCTCTCCTTATGGAAGTTATGCCTCTGTTTGCTATCAGTTACCAATTATTGTCAGTCATTGTTCAATTCAGTCTCTGTTATCAGTCATCACTAGTTGTTGTCACTCTGTTCTCACTCAGGCTCTGTGTTCACCCTCTGCTGTGCAGTGCTTTTGGGCTCCTTCCTAAGGTACCTTTAGCCTAAAGGAAGTATGTACCTGTGGCACCTCTAAGGGTGGAACCCTCCTTAAGACGGTTCCTTTGCCTTCACGGAACCCTGGCAGGGTGGTAGTTCCCCCATGGGATTGAGAGTGCAAACAGGCAAAGCATCTACTTATGACAGTCAACAACACATTTATTCAAATACCTTCAGACTATCAACTATCAATGAAGTTGCCCAAGCATGACTCCTCACTAAGTTGTATAGGCTCATTGAATCTTCAGGTGGGAGCATGTTGCCATGTGCGTCCGCATATTGAGCTGAGCAGCTGGAGAGTTGAGAGGCCAGGAATCTTGCAGCATTTGCATCACAAGCTTGTTCTACAACTGGGGAATTGAGCCCCTGTGATCTTGTTGCGGTGGCATTACTAGCATAGTGTAGTGAGTTGAGAAGTTGATATCTTGTAGCAAAGTAGCAGTGTTTGCAGACAGCAATTGTAGTAACAAAAAAAAAAAAAAAGTGACAGCTCATGGCACTGGACCTGCAGTCTGACTTTCCAGCGCTAGTCTACAACTGCAGAGTATGCAAAGTAAGGGGAAGAGGAGGAGGTAAAAAGATTCATTTATTTGAAAACTGGTGACTGGGAGAGGTGCACTGAGCTGGAACGTATTTTCAGTTGTGACGGGGGTAGGGGTGGGAGGATTACAGGAAAACAGACAAGTACAAACAAAACTATTACAGAATGGGCGACAAGTACAATCAATACAATTATAAAATAGGCTGTGAAAATCTTGTAACTTCATTGGTCAAAACATGATCTAAGACCATTGATTATTTTCTGACAACAGCACACCTCACATGAACTACATAATTTTTTTACAAACAACAACCCATTTACAAGTGGGATAATATATATCCGGGTGGGTGGTCATAGAGAAACAATGCATTTCCGTGGTGGTTGTGGCACTCGGCTATACCTCATGCCTAACTAACACCCGAGGCTTGCATTATTCCCTTATGACTGCACACCTTGCCATGTTATCCCTTATATAAACAATGACTGCTAAATAAATGCAATGACTAAGGTGAATGGTGACTATGCAATAAAAATACAAGGTATGGAGAATGCTGCAGGGAAGCAAAAGTACAAAAACAGCAGGTAATTACATATTCAAAATTCAGCTCTGTGCAGAGCAGCAGTAGCGGCAGCAGATTAATTTGTTTTGGATTTTCTGTTTATAACCCTTCCTCTCTGACCTGCCCCTTCTGTTGGCAGTCCCAGCCCAATTCATTGTCTTTTCCCCAGCTTACGCCTTACGTTGGTCCCCCATGGCACCCCCAATGGTGGGGCTGTCAGGGTTCCTCAAGCCCTTTCAATGACCAAATCCAGTAGATGGGTGTGCAAAAGTTAATGGTATGGAGCCTGCAGGATTTTTGCTTCATCCTGTGTTGGTTAGGGTCTTTTCTTGGTTTTCTTCCCACACCCCTGAGATATTGGCAGTGAGAGTGCACTTGCACACGCATGCATCCAAAGTGATAATATGGGGTACCAGCAAACACCCCTCTGTCCAATCAGTTCTGAATGTAGATCCACATGTAGTCACCCAGGTGGTGCTCCCATGGTGGTATCTTTTGCTATACCTCCTCAACAGATTAGAAGAGCATCCTCTGGGATGCTACAGCCTTCTCTCCCAACTGGCCACTGGTGCTCCACACTCATTCCCAAACCCAAGACATGAGCATTGTGAGTGGTAGCGCTACTACTGTGTTGATAAACCAGCAGTAATAGAATTACAATCAGTGGGGTGCAACAAACGACACAAAATGTAGATTTGTAACAGGCTGTTGAGGTGCCACATTATGAAAGATTCAGAGACAAGTTGTGACTAAAGGACTATACTAAGAGAGGATAAGGACAGGGGAAGGAGGGGGTGAAGTGAGTTGTGAGAGAGGTAGGATGAGAACAGGCAAAAGGGAGTAGGGAGACTGTTCCAGAGGGAGGCAGGGTAGAAAGAGCAGGCTGACCAACACAGGTGTTGCAACAGGGTGTAATGGAGCAGGAATCAAAGAAGTGAAGTGCAGTAGGGTAGGGAAGGAGTTGAGAGAAGGTCAGAGAGGTGGGATGGGAGGGAGCAGAGCCAGTACTTAAGAGAGGAAGGCAGCACAATGACAGATGCAAACTTTGTTCCTGGTTTGTCAAATCTGGTGTGTGTGTGTGTATATATAAATATATACACATATATATGTGTGCACATGGGGGGGTAGGGTAACATAATCCTTTCATTTTGAGGCCAGTGAGAGAGTGTGTGTGTGTGTGTGTATATATATATATGTGTGTGCACATGGGGGGGTAGGGTAACATAATCCTTTCACTTTGAGGCCAGTGAGAGCATGTGTATGTATGTGCGTGTGCATGTGTGGCAACTTACTTCCTGGGCCGGCACCCTGCTGTGTGTAGGAGGGCAAGTATGTAACGTAAAGTATAATGTACAGCGAAATGTGCATTACAGTACAATATTCGATACCAAGGGGATCTGCTGATGACAGTTTGTCAACTTCCGCAGAACCCCGACATATTTAATATTACCCTGTAATATACTCTCCTCTGTAGTCTGTTCTTTACAATGTATAGGGAATGATTATTTTAATAATATAAAGCAGAGATGCATGGATATCTGACCCGATGTAATGATCTGGTTGGATATCACATTTTCTGACCAAAATCCATTCCAATTGGATATTGGTCTAAAAAAGGATTCGGTTAGTGGCTGTTTTTTTCATGCTGAACTAGCACTGAGAAAGCACTCCTAAGAAGTGTTACTGGCAATGCAATAATACTGGGAAATGACAATTTTTTGAGAGGCTGTGAAGCTGTAAGAAAGGTGAGAGACGGGCATTTATCACAATTTGAAAAGATAGAGACTCTTTCTGGCTTAGCAAGAAGCTGGTACAGTGTTGGTATTGCAGTTTTTATTTTTATAAAGTATTAATCGGGTTGATCGTGTGTTTTGTAGCTGTGTTTAACAAATAATTTTCTGGTCGATCCTGCAATCTGTAGTTTGTGTCGGGTCGGGAACAGAGAAAGTGTGACTGGAAGTGCAATTGTGGCAGCAGTGCTAGTAATGCATGGTTAGGCAGTTACATTTTTTTTCTTCTTCTCATTATGTTTTTGCCACCGGGTACCCCTAGCCCCACGAACGGGCTCACCTTGGGCTCGGTGACCCAAACCCTCACCCGAGGATGCCCCCCTGAGTGGGGCCGCTGAAGCTGAACTGTCTTGGCTGAAGGATCGGGCACTGAGCCCCAACTCATACACGGGGGCTGGCAATTTTTCCTAATTTTGACTTCCTCTGAAATAGGGAATGTGCAATGATGCTAGCGGGCTAGTGTCCGTCCCAGCTCCACCCATGTTATGGTGTGTGTTCCCCTGCCTCTGCCAGGGGGCAACCAATGCTGGGACCAGCTAACCCCCCTCCCCAGAGAAGGAGAGCAGTCCTCTGGATGCTCAATCCTTCTCCTCCCTGCCAACCTCCAGCGGCCCGTGCCCATTCCTGAACATGGGTTGCAGGCGTGGCACGAGGTATGGTGTCCGGTGCCTCAACCCTCAGTGCCGGCAGGCAGTTACTGTTTTTAAAAAAGGAAAAAGTGTATGTTCTGTTTTGTGCAGTCTGCACAGAAGATCAAAAAGTGGAGTGGAGCAGAAGCACAGTTTGTTGTATTTCTTTTTCCTATTGGTGCTGAGGAAAGAGCTTGGAGAGAGAGCTGAGGATGTGGGTTGTCAGTGGGTAAGCAATGCGGGCAGCAGGAGACATGACAGGCTGAAGGGAGTACAAGAAAAACCTGTGCAGAGGAAAAAAAAAATAAAAAAGGTACTGAGTGTGGAAACTTTTCTGACTTATTGCAGTCTCAGTAGTGGTCGTGGTAGATGTGTTGCCATGGTAGATGATTGTAGCAGGAGAAACCTTTATCTTGCTATGACTGCTCTATGCCACAGACTAAGACCCTAAGAGTTCTGCTGAGCATTTTTTAATATTGTCTATTAACATCATTTGTAACTGCTCAATAAAAATATCATAATAGTACTGCTATGGTTTATGATGTCATTTTCCTTTGCATACCACTATCCGACCCGAGCAATATCCAGCTCCAGTCAGATAGTAGCCAGTGGATATCTGGATCTGATATTCGTCCAATTTTAAGTATCCACCCATCTCTAATATAAAGTTTCAAAATTGATTATGAGTAAAAGTACTGAGGAAATTGCTGTGATGTTTTAGCTGTGCACCTTGCTGCTGTTTCTCCCACTTTAACAGTCATCATGCTGCTGTGTGTCTAAGGTAGGTTAGAATAATCACATTGGTAAACTAGGCAAGTTAGTATAATCACTCTGGTGACATAGCCAGGTTAGTATAGTCAGTCTGAGGTGCAAGATTATTAGAGAAAATTATTGCAGTTTATTTTCCATAAAATAATCTTTTTCTAGAATTTATGTGCAACACAAATACTGCATAGCAGGTTGAATTAGCGTCCAATATATTTAGTGGGAGTCAACCTTTTACACATATTCACGTCTGATAGAATTAGTATGGACAGCTACTCTTCAATACAGTACTACTGACAATCAGCTCTCCAATATTTTTCACTATCTGTTTATTTTCACTAATTATCAGCAACAGTAAATGTAGCAAAAATAGACAGTGAAAATAACCATCTATACAGTATATGTAATAGATAACCCACTCTAAGGTGTGCGGTTGCTCTCTGATATACACATGCCTTGGTGTGTGTTACAGCCGAGTGTGTCAACCACCCAAGGCGTGCATATATCAGAGCACAACCACACACCCTAGAGTGGGTTATCTATCTTATAAAATGGCAAAATTGTTTTGAAGGGGGGTGAAAGTGCAGGCGTGTAGTCGCGCTCTGATAAACGCATGGTCATGTGACGTGTTTCATCCAATCAGCAGGCATGATTTTTCCTACCATTTTTATACATATATATATATATATATATATATACACACACATATGCTACATATGTGTGTGTATGAGTATGTGTGTATGTTTAAGCATCAGTTGGGGTTGACACACAAAGCCAACAGTAGGGAATGGTGATATTAGGGTAAATAAAATGTCCTAACCCTTGGTGAATCTGTGTTGTGCTGTTTCACAGGGTTTGAACTATCACTTGATACAGCATTGGCCTTAGCTGAATTTCAGCACCCTCTCTGTAAGCATTGGTGACTGAATACATTTTGTGCCTTGGGCAGTTCCACAGTTAGGGTAATGTCAACACTACATAGAGTGATTTTTCAAACAGCTAGGAACAGCACAACACAGATACACCAAGGAGCAGAACACTTTTTTCTTTTTACCAAAATGTTGCATTTCTCTTCTTTTGAGGCTTTGTGATTCAACATTTTCTGGTACCTAAAAGTCATTTTTGCAATTAATTTCTTTACATTTTAAAAGGAAATTTAATAACAGATACACACTACTCTCTATTTAAACTGGCAGCTTCTTGATGGCGTTGTCAAGGCCTTTTATGGCAAGCAGCATGTATAGAAACATAGAAGTTGATGGCAGATAAGGACCGCAAGGCCCATCCAGTCTGCCCATTTCTTTTTCTACCTTATAAATGTGCCATCGGCCTTTGCTCTGTCAGTGGCCTATATATTCATACTCATCTGTATTGCTCCCTTATACCTATCCCATGCCTGTTTGAAGCCCTGCACTGTATTCATAGCCACCAGTTCCTGAGGTAGGCCGTTCCATGCATCCACCACCCTTTCTGTGAAAAATAATTTCCTCACATTCCCACTTAATCGGCCTCCCTCTAATCTCATGCTGTGTCCTCCTGTCCTGCAAATTTTCTTGTATTTAAACATGTTAGACTCTTTCACCTTGTTAAAGCCCTTAAGGTGTTTGAATGTCTCGATCATATCACCTCTCTCCCTCCTTTGCTCAAGGGTATACATATTGAGCTCCATTAATCTGTCCTCATATGTCTTCTGATGCAGTCCCTGCACCATTTTGTTGCCCTTCTCTGGACTGCCTCAATTTGGTTAATGTCCTTGTGAAGGTGTGGCCTCCAGTACTGCATGCAGTACTCCAGATGGGGCCTAACCAGTGTCTTGTAAAGAGGGATTATTACCTCCCTCTTACGACTTGTGATACCCCTACTAATACACCCTAACATCCTCCTAGCCTTACCTACTGCTTTAGAGGTCTGCTTGGATGATTTCAGGTCATCGGTGATGATGATGCCTAAGTCGCTTTCTTCCTTTCTGACTGCCAACAACTCCCCTCCCAGC
This sequence comes from Neoceratodus forsteri, assembly GCA_016271365.2. Lineage (NCBI taxonomy): Eukaryota > Metazoa > Chordata > Ceratodontiformes > Ceratodontidae > Neoceratodus > Neoceratodus forsteri. The sequence continues at coordinate 335,283,701 of CM028130.1, forward strand.
CTATAGGTGGCTTCAGGGTTTCTCTTCCTTATGTGCATGATCTTGCACTTCTTTGCATTAAATCCCAGTTGCCACTCTTCTGACCATTTTGCTAGTTTATCCAGATCTCTTCTCACTCTGCCCACCCCATCTGGATCATCTACTCTGTTGCAGATCTTGGTGTCATCTGCAAACAGACAAGCCTTACCCTGTAGTCCATCTGCAATGTCACTAATGAAGATATTGAAGAGGACTGGCCCCAGGACTGATCCCTGAGGTACCCTTCTTGTGACTTGCATCTCTTCTGAATGTACACCATTTACCACCACTCTCTGTTTTCTGTCCGTCAACCAGTTTGCCACCCAGTTGACCAACTTCTGACCCACCCAGAGCCCACCCAGCTTATTTATAAATCTTCTACATGGAACAGTGTTGAAAGCTTTGCTAAATCAAGGTAGGCGACATCAACTGCTCCCTCTTGGTCCACCACTCTGGTTACCCAGTCAAATAAATCTATGAGATTCGTTTGACAGGACCTTCCTTTTGTAAACCCATGCTGTCTTGGATCCTGTGCCCCTATGGATTCCAGGTGTTGCACTATCCTTTCCTTAAGGAGTGCCTCCATAATCTTGCCCACTACTGAGGTAAGACTGACTGGTCTGTAGTTCCCTGCCTCCTCCCTGCTACCACTCTTGTGGAGTGGGATCACATGAGCCTTCTCCAGTCTTCTGGGACCTCTCCTGTGCTCAGAGACTCACTAAACAGTTCTGCTAATGGCTCTGCTAGTTCCACCCTTAGCTCCTGAAGTACCCTGGGATGTATGCCATCAGGTCCCATTGCCTTGTCCACCCTGGAGCTTAGCTGAGCCTTTTAGGACCCTTTCTTTTGTGAAGGGAGTAGTGCTCACCTCCTTCCCCCCTGTGTCCATGGTGCTGAGCTGTGGGCCCTGCCCTACCTTCTCTGCAGTAAATACTGAGCAAAAGTATCTATTTAGGATAGATGCTTTTACAGGGTCCTCCTCCTCACATGCCCCCTTTTCTCCTCTGAGCTTAGCAATACCCCCTCTGGACTTTCTCCTTTCACTAATGTATCTATAGAAAGTCTTGTCACCTTCTTTTACCGTTCGTGCTAGTGTTTCCTCAGTTTGGGACTTTGCCTGCCTTACTGCCTTCCCTGCTTCCCTTAGGGCAGTTCGGTATGCCTCCCTATTTTCATCCCACTGTGTTCCCTTATATTTCCTGAAGGCCAGCCTTTTGGCTCTGACCTTTTCTGCTACTGTATTTGAGAACCAAAGTGGTTTCCTTCTTCTTTTGCACTTCCTTTTCTGTCTAACACAATGGGATGTTGCTTCAAGTATTGCATCCTTAATGCTTGCCCACTTTGCCTGTATCCCCTCACCTGTGTTTCTTTTTGCCAGGGCAAGCTTAACTCTGTTGGCCATCTTATCAAAGTCAGCTCCTCTGAAGTCCCATATTTTTGCCTTGGAATGGGATGATTTAGATGTAGTGGCCAAATTGAATCATACCATGTGATGGTCACTGGCCCCCAAGTAACCTTCTACCTGGAGATCTGTGATCCCTTCCCTGTTAGTCAGTACTAAATCTAGGATAGCCCTGTCTCTTGTGGGTTGTTGTACCAGTTGTTTGAGGCCCTCCCCCTGCAGGGAATCCATCATGTGTCTAGTTCTGGCAGATGTTCCTGCTGGTATTGACCAATCTGTATCCGGCATGTTGAAATCTCCCATTATCAGAACCTCCCTTTAGCTGTCATGTTTTGTATATCTTCTAACAGTAATGTGTCTATGTCCTCCCCTTGGTCTGGGGGCCTGTAGACAACCCCAGTTCTTATGGCTGTCCCATTTCCTGTTTCCAGGGTGACCCACAGTTCTTCTGGATCCTTATGTGTATTCTGAATTTCTGTAGCTTTGATATTTTCATTGACATACAGGGCCACTCCACCCACCCTTTTTGCACCTCGGTCTCTTCTGAACAGTGATGGCCAGTGGCATGCAGTTCCTGGCAGTCCAATTCACCTGCCCCAAACCATCAGTTACCAACACCAAGTGGTTTACCCTGCCCAAAACTCTCAGTCCCTGATATACAGTGGTAGCCCCCTGTCCCAAATCATCAGTCCCTGCTATCCACTAGGGCCCCTTTCCCTCAGCCTACCCAAAACCAACAGTCCCTGGCATCCAGTGGGGTCACACACAATAGGGCAAAAACAAACTGTCTGCAGAAGAGCGGAGCGCAGCAAAATGGGTGAAAACAAAGTGCGCAATAGGCAATTGTGTTGTGCACTTGGCTGGTCACACCGCATGTTGATCCCATTGTGCACCCCCTCAAATAAACATACACACCCCCCACCATGCACACATTGGAGGAAGGACCATAGTTATGGCCCCATGTTCCCCTCACCCACAGTCGCCGCCATGCAGAAGTCGCAACCGCCCAGAACACATTTGCCCTAATCGTGCCACCCACATTCCGCTGCTGTCATTCCTGCACCCAATTGATGGGATACCCATTCAGTGGTACCCCATCCTTCACCCTACCCCAAACTCTCAGTCCTTGGTGTCCACTAGTACCTAGCAGTTATAGTACCAGTGCCCCCCCCAAAGCTGCTTGAAACTCTGCAGTGCATTTACATTAATTCAGTTATCTTGCTTTCTGTCTTCATGCCATAATTTTAACATTTTAAAGGGGTTCTTGATCTTGTCATTTGATTTATGATTAGCCTGACCAGCCATGATAAGGTGACTCTCTCATAGGTCAGGTGCCTGCACTTTAAATTTTAGCATCCTAATATTTTTATTTAGTTTTTGTTTACTGGGTAGGGTGCACCAGGCAGTAACTTGCCTATTTTCAGGCATGACCTAAGAGAGTACAAACAACTGAAAATGACATGGTTACAGTGACAATAACAGGAATAATACATGGTTCATTGGGAAAAGGCAGGTAGGTATATTTGGCACAAACAAAACAAAAAACAAAAGTGCCATATCATGAGAAAGTGCACAAATAGTGCATACAGTAGACAGTACATTAAGAAATTGTTCAGGAGGTTACAAAGTCCCACTGATATCTCTCTTTTTCTTGTGCGGAAACCACTCTCTGACTGCTTCTTTTATATAGTGTGTTCTGGCTCCTAAGAGGCTCAGAGGTGGCCAGTGTGGAGCTTACTAACTAGGACATGGCCACATCTCTGCTGTTCTTTGATGCAGTGTTCAGGGTTTATCAGTCTCAACCCTAGCTAATCCACAGAGGTTTTATTATAGTTCTTATGTGTTTCTTACATTTTGCAGGAGTGCTAATGATGCGAGGCCAAAATCATAATCAGACAGTTGTAGTACCAGTGCCCCCCCCCCAAAAAAAAAAGCTGTTTGGAAGCCTGCAGTTCATTTAATATAATTAAATGTTTTTGCTTTCTGTCTTCATTCCATCATTTCAAAATTTAACGTGTAGGTACCTGACCTATGAGGGGGTCACCTTGTCATCAGTGGTCAGGCTAAACATGATTTGGCTGAATGTTGAGACCAAGAACCCCTTTAAATGTTAAAATGATGGAATGAAGACAGAAAGCAAGAAAATGAAACTAACTTCAATGAATTTCAGGCTTTCAAGCAGCTTCTATTTTGGAGGGGGTTAGACACTGGTACTACAACAGCTTAATTCTGAATTTTGGCAACACACCAGAAGCATCCCTGCAAAATTTAAGAAAAATGTAAAATAAATGTGATAAAATCTCTGTTGAAGGTCACTATGGGCTATATAGCCTAATGACTTGAACCTTACTATGAATTAGCCAGGGTTGAACTTGCTAAACCATTAACTATGCATCCAGTGGTACCCCCTGCCCCAAGGAATTAGTTCCTTGTGTCTAGTGCACATCCTCCTTCACCCTGCCCAAACCATCAGGCCCTGGCACCCAGTGGTACCCCAATCCCAAACCATTAGCCCTTGGCATCGAGAGGCATCCCCTCCCTCACTCTGTACCAAACCATCAGTCCCCAGCACCCAGTGCAGTTTCTGTTTATTTAGCCTTTCAGCTAAAAGCTTTTAAAGCAATCATTACAAAAGAGAAAGATACAAAACTGCAAATTCAGTACACACATATAAAAATATAACACAAATAAATCATGTATAAAGTACACATATAAAAATATACAGCAAATAAATCTCAAATAATTACTGTATTACAATATTAAAAACATTGTCACATAAATTATTAGTCAATGCAGCTGGAGAGGTCAATATTGTTCACTACCATTCATAAATAAACACATTTCTTCATTCAGTGTGATCTTTATGGGGCCCATTAAGAATTATGTATTCACTACTACCCTGCAGTAATACAGGCAGGAAACCAAACACTAGATGGGTTCAGACCTGGACACCTACACCCCCAAAACGTAGTGCTGGTAATCCTTAACTACTAATTCAATGTCCTACGCAGCCAGTATGATGTTATGCTTGTGCAACTGTGTTATTTGGTTTTGGCCATTTGCACTCTCTATTCCAGAGGAATTACCGCCCTGAAGGGGTACCAAAGGCGAGGAACCCTCGAAGAGGGTTCCACCCCTAGAGGTGCCGCAGGACGATTCCCCTTGGCTAAAAGTACCTTAGGAAGGATCCCCAAAAAGAAATGTAGCAGTATGAAAGCAAGTTAGCAATCAGTAGCTGTGAGGCATAGTAGTAGATAAGGCACCAGGCAGCTTGATAACGTAACGAGATGCACAGGTTAGCAATGGCATGAGTACGATGGTTGCACTAGAGATTGAGGGGGGCCTCCTAAGGAGAGAGGGAATGGCCTGTAAGGACACCATTCACCTCTGTCCAACAGCGGAACCTACCTAAGAGAACTAGGAAATACTAACTACAGCTAACTAATGGTTATGACCGGAGGCACAGAGGACAGAAAAAAACCCTTTGAAGAGGAAATCTCTGGGGATCCAAGGCCTAGATCACCTTCCCTCCAGGCTTGGGATATTTATTTTGTGACGGCTCTGCTGCTGCAATTTAGAAACCCAATTAAGGGGGGTAGAAAATACTCCAATTTGAAGGAAAGCCCTCGCTAGATCCCTCTAATGGGAATGCTGTGGAAGGTTGCGAGAGTGCTCTGCAACATCAGGGGCAACTAAGGCGAGAAGAGGAGAGCAATGACTGCTGAGGCACTCACCTGGCCTACTCACCCTAAAAACAAACCAGGTGAACCAGAAGTAGTCATAGGGAGAATGCAGTGAAGGTGCCTTGCTAGCAGAATACTAGAGCCAAAGGAGATTGCTGTAACCACCCTTCATGGCTAGTCTTAAATTCTACACCAGGAGCTGCCATCACATCTTGAACAGCTAAAGCCAGGCCCAGAGCAAGGACATTCCCAGCTATGGGCCAGGTGAAAAGGACCCTGCCCCAAGTCAGGCACGCTCAAGATGCAGACTCGATGGGTGCAGAGCGAGACTGTTGACTGCAGGGAGGCCCCTGCCATGGAATGATTATGGCTGGTATGCCCCAGAAAACAACTGAAGAGGGGCTGAATGAAGTGTTGAGTGCTGGGACCCTCATGTAGGTCAGAGATGGTAGTGGTGAGCATTGAGCAATGAATTGCATAAGCAATGAGTGGACCTGCACATAGGTCAGTAAGCAAAGTAAGCAAATGGTCAGACCTGCATGGAGGTTGAAAGAGCAGCAAATATGAATAGTGGGGCAAGCCAGCCAGGCATTCAAGGAAGCCAATGAAAGGTGAGAAATACTGAGAGGATTTTTGGCAATGGAGGCAGGATTAGAACATAAAGTAAGTATGCCATACGGGGCCATGACTCCCCCAACACCTCCAAGTCCCCCCGCTGTAGGAAAAACAAGAAAGTGATAGAAGGCGCCGTGACCCACATGCAGATATTAAAACTAGTTTACAGCATCAGTGGTAGTTTAGCTGACCTCCAGAATATAATAGCAGTGTACAAACACAGAGAGCAGCATCTGTATTGAATAACTATGAGTTATGGGGTAGCAATTTGATGAACATACACTGGAGGGGGGGCAATGCTCTGAAAGCAGCAATTGTTAGGCAGTGCAGTGAAAACAGCAGCAATTAGGTATGTGGTATGAGTTCAGGAAGCAGAACTGAGCTGCATGGGCTAGGTTTCAGAGTGAGCCTGAACCAGGTGAAAACAACTGCATAGCATGGAGAGCAGCAGCAGGAAAGCAGCTTGAGCTGAAACACACAGATAATGATTGCAGTTGCATTGTGAATAAATGGAAGCAAGAACCATGAGCTCTGGATTAGCAATATACAAGGAGGTTAGAAACAGAAGCCTCTCCCCCAAGAAAGCAAAAACATAAGACACACAGAAGAACAGGGAACAAGCAACACAAGAAGCACACAGCCAGAGGCAAACAATACAAACCAAATGCAGGAAAACAGATAATAGAAGTCCAGCAGAAACAAGCAGAAGCCAAAACACAGCAAGGCGGGGGCATGCCCTAGCAGCTGCAAAGGACAGCCCAACAGAGCCTCCGCCTACAAAGAAAAAGTGCTTGAGAGAGAGGCTCAGAGGAACTGCTTATATAGCACAGGAAGGGGGAGTGGCTGGCTGCTTGTCCACTGAATTACAAGCATAGCATTCCAATAACACACCAAAAAAGGTGCTTAAAATAGGAAATTTTTAATGCAGTTCCATTATACCAAAGATACTGTATATATGAGATGGCTTCCGCTTCATTGCCTCACCAGCTGGTTCTGGAGGATGCGGTGTTGCCCCATCTGCAGGCACCTCTCTGGGCTGAGGGAGGAGGTTGCTCATCTCCAGACTGAGTTGACCAGGATTTGGGGGACCTCCTCTCCCACCCAGGGACCACCAGGGCCACTGCCGTTGCCTCAGAGGTTGCCAAGAAAGAGGAGCGGTTGGACCACATTGGGCTCAGGGAGGGTGAGGGTGGTGGAACAGAGGTGCATCCCTCAAGTTGTACCTCTCCACAATTCATATGCCATTCTGGCAAAGTGTGGTTTCTCTATGGAGGCACCCGCAGTGGAGACCAAGGAGGATGCTGGGAACCTCCACAAAAGAGACCCACAGAAGGGTGGCATGGGACCCCACAGGGGAAGGAAACAACTCCTGGTGGGGGACTCCATTGTTAGGAGCATAGAACTGGGGGAGAAAGGGGAGAGGGAGGTAAGGTGCCTGCCTGGTGCCATGACTTAGAGGGACAGGGAGAAAATCCTCAGGCTCGCCGGAGCAGCTGCACAGGGCAGGGAGCTGGATGTCATTGTCCACCTAGGGTCAAATGACCTGGCTGAGAAAGGGATCAGAGCAGTGCAGGAAGAGTTTGTGGAGTTGGGGAGGGGCCTTAGACAAGCAGCATGCACGGTAACCTTCTCGGTGCTGCCTGTCTATGGCATGGGTGAGGCTAGGGTGCTCCACACCATGGGATTTAATCAGTGGTTGAAGAACTGGTGCAGAGCTCAGGGATTTGGCTTCACTGGGGACAGGGGGTCCACCTGGAGTGATGCAGGCCTATACTGGTGTGATGGTCTGCATCTGTCCAGGAGGGGAATCAGGATCCTAGGTGATAGGTTTAAATGCTTCATTGGCAAGCATTTAAACTAGCTAAGGGGAGAGGCACTGGAAAGGAGCAAGGAAATCCTAGCCCCCCCAAAAAAATCAGGGTAATAAGTGAGGTAAACACCAAGATAGAGGCATCAATAGGGAGAAGGGCAGGGGTAAATGGAAAAAATGACAAAGGCAATAAGGACAGGGATGGGGCAAAAAGGGGTAAGGCCATCAAGAAATGGAAGGTAATGAGTACCAATGTCCTTTGGTGGCCTTGATGGAAGAGGGATGCCTGGATATCGTAGCAGTCACAGAAACATGGTACACAGAGAACCATGACTGGGATGTTAACATACCAGGGTACACAACCTACAGGAGAGACAGGGAGGGGAGAAAAGGGGAAGGAGTAGCTCTCTATGTAAGGGAAGGAATCAAAGCAACAGATCTAAAGGGTAAACAGGGAGGGTCATCTTAGAGACTGGAAAGGGCACCACAATCCTCACAGAGGTTGTATGCAGATCCCCATCTCAGGGGAAGGGAATGGACAAGGATATGATAGAAGGCATCCTTAGGAAGGCAGAGAAAGGGAAGATACTGTTGATGGGGGACGTGAACTTGCCAGATGTTAACTGGAGCACCTTTGCTGCAGCCACATCCAAAAGCAGGGTCATTCTCGATGCCCTACAGGGGGCATGCCTCAGACAGTTCATTTTGGAACCCACTCATGAGGGAGCAATCTTATACCTTGCACTCTCAAATGGGGACAGTGAGAGGATCTCAGATCTAGAAGTGGGCAGCCATCTGGCAACAAGTGACTACCAACCAGTATGGCTCATGATAAACTCAGCTACAGCGACAAGTCATATAAAAATGAGGGTACTGGACTTCAGAAGGGCTGACTTTGGCAAGATGAAAGAGTGCCTTAGAAAAGTGCTAGCAAACAGGCTAGAAGGAGGGGGTGCAGCAACAATGGGGAAACATCAACACTGCCATCACAGAGGCAACAAGTCTTTGTGTGAAGCAAATAAATCAAAATGAAAGAAAAAGCCACTATGGTTCTCAAAAAGGTGGCGGGAAGGTTAGGGAGAAAAAGATAGCATTTAGGAAGTATAAGGAAACACAGAAGGAGCAAGGCAGAGAACTGTACCAGTTAAGGCAGAAGGAAGCAGGGAGGGAAGTCAGAATAGCAAAGGCCCAAACTGAGGAAAAGATAGCCAACTCGGTTAAGAAGGGGGATAAAACCTTTTCTAGGTATATCAGGGAGCATAGAAAAACAAAGGGAGGGATAGTGAGGCTGAATAGAATGGACGGTGGGTGGGCAGAGAGGGACAGTGAAAAAGCAGGGATACTGAATGAATACTTCTGCTCAGTATTCACAAAAGAGGAGGAGGGGGAGGTACCTAATCCAGTTAACAGAAGCACTCTTGATAAGGGGGTCGATCCCAGTCCTTTCACAGAAGAAAGGGTTCTGAAAGAACTCCTAAAACTGAAGGTGGACAAAGCAATGGAGCCTGACGGGATTCACACCAGAATTCTAAAAGAATTAAGGGGAGAACTAGTGACACCACTGACTATCCTTTTTAACAAATCATGGGAGGATGGTGTGGTACCTGATGACTGGAGGAAGGAGGATGTGATTCCCCTTCACAAAAGTGGGAGCAAGACAGAGGCAGGAAACTACAGACCTGTCAGTTTGACCTCTGTGGTAGGGAAAGTGATGGAATCACTTCTGAAGGAAAGAATTGTTGAGTATCTAGAGGCCAGTGGGGCACAGGACCCAAGGCAGCATGGGTTCACAGCGGAAAGGTCATGTTAGATGAATCTAATTGATATCCTTTACTGGGTGACCAAAGTAGTAGACAAGGAGGGGCTGTGGACATGCCTAACTAGACTTTAGCAAAGCATTTGACACAGTCCCACACAAAAGATTAATAAACAAATTAACCAGCCTGGGAGTGGGTCCCAGGGTAGTTGCCTGGGTGAAACACTGGCTGGAGAACAGGACACAGACAGTACTGTAAACAAAGTCCACTCTGAAGAAAGGGGGGTTACTTAGTGGAGTACCGCAGGGTTCAGTACTGGGTCCAGGCCTTTTTAATGTCTTTATAAGTGACATTGCAGAGGGACTGGAAGGAAGATTATGCCTCTTTGCAGATGACACAAAGATCTGCAACAGGGTTGATATACAAGGAGGCATGGAAAGGATGAGAAGGGACTTGGCAAGGTTGGAGGAATGGTCAAAAGTATGGCAGCTTGGATTCAATGCACAGAAGTGCAAATAATGCACCTGGGAAACAAAACCCAGGGAAGAGTACACAATGGGGGGACGGGAGTAACAATAACAAAAATGGAAAGGAACCTGGGGGTAATCATATCAGATGACCTTAAGGTTGGCAAGCAATGTGAGAAGGCAGTAGGGAGGGCTGGGGCGATACTGGGATGTATAGGGAGAGGCGTCACCAGTAGAAATCAAGAAGTTGTTATCCCTCTGTACAGACAGTTTTTGAGACCCAATCTGGAGTACTGCGTCCAGTTCTGGAGATATCATCTCTGCAAGGACATAGACAGGATGGAGGCATTCCAGAGGAGGGCAGCTAAAATGGTGCAGGGTCTGCAAGAGAAGCCATACGAGAAGAGACTAAAGGAGCTTAATATGTATACTCTTGAGGAAAGGAGGAAGAGGGGGGACATGATAGAAACTTTTAAGTACCTCAGTGGAATCAACAAAGTCCAAGAGGGTAGCATCTTTCAGAAAGAGATGTGCAAGAACAAGGGGACACAATTTGAAGACAGAGGGGGGACGGCTCAGGGGCAATGTGAGGAAGTATTTTTTCACAGAGAGGATGGTGGATGCATGGAACAGCCTTCCTGAGGAGGGTGCGGGATCTAAAACTGTGGGAGAATTCAAGAATGCATGGGACAGACATAAGGCAATTCTTGTGGGGAGTAGGAAGAAATAGGCTGTTGGTTAACTAGGATCTGCAGCTTATCCATTTGGTAGGGAAATGGGCAGACTAGATGGGCCATGCGGTCCTTATCTGCCTTCAAAATCTATGTTTTTGTGTTAACTTCCTAAGAAATCGCACCATTGTAGAGCTGTAATTTCTGACTACTTATTTGCATACAAGATTTAAAAAACATACAGTAGCTTATATAGTAACATGATGATATCTTCTGTAGTTACCATGATCAGCAGTGGTGTAGTGCTAAAATAAGAAGTGTGGGGTCTTTACAAACCATGTACTCCCCCAACCCCATAGGCCGTAGGTGGTCCCCAGAAGTTATGAGTTTTTAGATGCCTTCTGGTGCATTTTGAGAGCTATTTTGACACTATTTGGCTGGCTTTAAAGCCTTCTGTGACTTATTGCAAACAACCAATATCAGTATCCTAATAACTTTTTTTCTATTTTATTAAAAAAAAATTGGCAAAATTGAAGATGAAAATACCACTCCTGTCACCTGTCAAACACTAAACTATACACTACTTCTCAAGGATAGTTAGCTATCACTGCAGCAGGCTTCACACTTGTTACCTTAACAGTTGTACTGAAGACCCCCCCCCAACCCAGTACAAATCAGCTAATGTACATGTGGCGTCTTCACTCTCTACAAACCATGTTCTCCCCAAAACATCCATAGCCTGGGGGTCGGGGGGCGGCCTAGGCCCCCAGAAGCTGTGAGGTTTTAGATGCATTCTGGAGCATTTTGAGGGTCATTTTGACACTATTTGGCTGCTTTTAAAGCCTTCTCTGACTTGTTATAAAAAACCAATATCAGTATCAAAATAACTGCTTGTTTATTTTCTTTAAAAACAATTGGCAAAACTGTAGCTGAAAATACCATTCCTGTTACCTTTCAAACACCCAACTGTACTACTTCAGACGGTAAAGGAAATTTATTGTTTTTAACAATGTAATGCCTGCCATTTAGAATAATATTCTATTACAACCAGTTCTCAATCTACATAGAAACAAAGAAACCTAGACTTTGATGGCAGATAAGGACCGCTTGGCCCACCTAGTCTGCCCATTTCCCTACCTAGAGGATAAGCTGCAGACCCTAGTTAACCAACAGCGTATTTCTTCCTACCCCCACAAAAATTGCCTTATGTCTGTCCCATGCATTCTTGAATTCTCCCACAGTTTTAGACCCACAACCTCCTCAGGAAGGCTGTTCCATGCATCCACCACCCTCTCTGTGAAAAAATACTTCCTCACATTGCCAATCTCAAATCAATGTGCACTGCAGTGTGCCAGTCAATGTAAAGCAGACTACTTTACAGTAACCGGCAACGCACAAGCAGATATAATTTATTTATTTCGTTTTTGTTTACCGTGTAAGTGCACTAGCCATAACATGACTATTTTCAGGCATGACCCGGGAAAATACAAAACAGTATAAAATACAGAACTTTTCATAAGTGCAGGACAATACACATAGGGCAGGTCAAAACAGTATCAATGACCAACACACAGGCAATCACAAAAATAACACTACATAGGAAATGGTTCGGAGAAACAGCTTCATATAGAGTAGAACAAAAACAGATCGTATGTGGAAATAGCATATTACAAGAGGTAAACTCAATGATGCAGTAATGTAATGGGGGCGATCACTGTAGAAAGAAGCAGAGGAAGGCAACCACATTACTAAGATGAAAGGAAGTGGACCTTAGCTAGAGGGGGAGTGGGGAATGGGTCAGGCAGCAGCAGGACTAGAGTTATAGGGAGCAGGGGGGAGGTATAGTAAGGGGATTATTTGTAGTAGGGGAGTTTGATAGTAGACATTCAATGCTTCAAACACAGATTTGGATTTAATTTGCTGCAAATTGCAATTACTCACTCACATGTCGTTCTCGCTCTGTCTGTGCCTATAGTCTCAATCTGGTCTGGACATCTGGTGGGCAGGCATTTAGAATCCAGCATCACAGTGAAACATCTCAAGCATCTCCAGTCAAGAAAGCACCCCGCATCAGCTGACACTTCATTATTCTTTTCCCCACACACTTTGTTGTGGAAAAGAAGAAAATACATCACAAGGGATGCGGTTCTTAGAATCAGTCCCCCATTCTCCGAAGCAGTATTTTTCCTTTATACCTTTTATTACATTGATGCAAGTTTTTACTTTTCTTTAGGCTGCCCCCACCCCCACACTGAGTCAGATGCCCTCTGTGAAGTGAGATTAAAAGTATGACTGTTCACTTATAAATTATAGGATGCTATGGGTGACTTCCTGAAAAGTAGGTGGCAGAATAACTGGTCCATGCATACACACGATGGGCTTTGTGCACTAATTTCCTATATACGTCATACCAAAAGGAGGTAAAAGAGCAGTTCCAGCTCACGTCAACCCTTGCACAATAATTAAGCTGTTTAACAAGGTTTCTCATCAATGTATGAGGCTTACAGAAGAGCTGCCTGCACTCTGCCTTCATAATTCCCCTTACAGGAATTTCTCCCCTGGGTCTTAAGACAAAGTTTGACCTGTACAATACTGGACCCCAGGCAATGGGGCATAGGAACAAACTGGCTTTGTTGTGCATGGTCTTCTCTGTGCCGACTATTTCCCTACCTATATGCAAAGGTACTGTTGTCAAAGCCATTTTGTGCCATAATATTTACAGCTCTACTTAAGTAGAGCTGTAAATATTATCAAAACACTAAAACAGGGTTTGTGTGCATGCAAACTGCAGCCCATTCATATACATATCCTTTTTACCCCTTTTTTTTTACTCACAACAACGTTTTACAAAGGAAAACTACTTCAGTACAAAAGGAGATGCAGTCTTAGGTAGGTAAAGAGTCAATTCCCATTTCACAAGACTGACTTGAGGAAAGGCTTATTTTATTGTAAATAGATACCTTCTTCAGTGTATTTTTATGTTTGCTTGCACGCATGTGCAAGAAACATAGTGCCATCATCCGAGATTTTGGAGGTGTGTCACCCCCTCTTCCAATTCAGTCAGTGTGTTGGCAGGCACGGCCACTGTAAGCCAATGCATGCTGGAGCTGTCTATGACAAGCTCCAAAATGCAGTGGCATACAGTTCAAAGGGGGAGCTACGTTTCAGTGAGCAGCGATAAGATATCGCCTGGTCATGCGCAGCTCCCTCCCCACCTACTGCACACGCTGCACCGCATGAGCATGCACACACCCCGCACGCATGCACACACTGTATTGCCGACGGGGTGCCTAATCCCCGCCGGCTGTGCTGGCGCCCCCAACCCCTTCAAAGTTTTCCAAATGCCATGCTGGGTGCCCACCCCAGCGTGGCAACTCATGATATAGCCGACGGGGTGCCCAATCCCCATCGGCTCCACTGTCCTAACCCCCAGTACTGGGTGCCACGCTAGAGCCCACCCCAGCGTGGCAATCGAGCTTTGGCCGACGGGGTGCCCAATTCCCCCGCCGGCTGAACGCCTCAACCAGCCTTCTGCTGCCACGCTGGGAGCCCACCCAGCGTGGCAAACGTCCCGCATCGTCATTGTAAACAAAAAGAACACCTGTAAAGAAAATACAGTCCCACGTAGTCTCCCTGGCCCCCCTCCCACAACCCGCACCCACCCACTGCGCTCCCTGCCTCCCCACACCCCTCCTCACCCCATACTTACCTCCAGAGCTCGGTGCGACAATCTTCGGTGGACCGGGAACACGTCTGCACTCTTCAAAGCCGACCGCGAACTGAGGAAATGCCGGTAAGCTGTATAATGGGCTAGATAGGGTTTTCAACTTTGTTGCATATCTCAGGCATTTTTGGAATTTTTGCACCAAATTTTCAACATGGGGTTTTTGGGACCCCTTCTCATGAATGATGTCACTGTCATGGCGTTATTCGGGCCCGAAGAGTGATTTCGCAGTCACTGCGCAGTCACTGCCGAAATCACCTTCGGGACTGATTAATGAAACGACACTGCCAGTGTTCATAAGGTGGGCTCTCAAGAGCCTATTTTGAAAATTTGCGTAAAATCAAAACGACTGTTTTATTTAACGTATGCTATGCAGTTCCTATGCACGCCGTAAGTTCGCGAATTTTCAATATTTTCACTCCAGATTTTCAACATTGCCATTTTACCACACCTTCTTATGAGCAATACAGCTGTCATTTTTCACATCTCACCCAAAAAGTGTTTCCGCCCATGTAGCGCACAATGGCACAGTCGGTGTGCGAAACCAGTGTACGGGACAAATTAAGAAAACCACAGTGACACTGTTCATGAGCAGAGGTCTTAAAATGGCTATGTTGAAAATTTGGTGAAAAAATTCCTAACAATGACTGTTTTATGAGCGTGTATGCAGTTCCTACATCACCCTCATAAGTTCGCGAATTTTTAATATTTTCACTCCAGATTTTCAACATTGCCATTTTACCACACCTTCTTATGAGCAGTACAGCTGTAATTTTTCACAACTCACCCAAAATGTGTGTCTGCCCATGTAGCGCACAATGGCGCAGTCAGTGTGCTAAATCAATGTACAGGACAAATTAAGAAAATCACAGTGACACTGTTCATGAGCAGAGGTCTTAAAATGGCTATGTTGAAAATTTGGTGAAAAATTCCAAAATGACTACTTGTGCTGCAAGCAGTAGTTCCTACGCACGCTCGTAAGTTCGCGAATTTTCAATATTTACACTCCAGATTTTCAACATTGCCATTTTACCACACCTCCTTATGAGCAGTACAGCTGTCATTTTTCACATCTTGCCCAAAATGTGTTTCCGCCCATGTAGTGACAATGGCGCAGTCGATGTGCGAAATCAATGTATGGGACACATTAGGAAAATCACAGTGACACTGTTCATGAGCAGAGGTCTTAAAATGGCTATGTTGAAAATTTGGTGAAAACATTCCTAAAAATTTCTGTTTTACGAGCGTGTGTTGTGCAGTTCCTATGCATGCTCATAAGTTTGCAAATTTAATATTTTCACTCCAGATTTTCAACATTGCCATTTTATTACACTTCCTTATGAACAGTACAGCTGCCATTTTTCATATGCCGCCCAAAATGTGTTTTCGCACATGTAGCGCACAATGGTGCTGTTGGTATGCGAAAGCAACGTTTGGGACAGATTAAGAAAATCACAGTTACACTGTTCATGAGCAGAGGTCTTAAAATGGCTATGTTGAAAATTTGGTGACAAAAGTCTATAAAATGACTGTGTTACAAGTGAGCATTGCGCAGTTTCCACGCACCCTCGTAAGTTCATGACTTTGTAATATTTTAAGTCTAGATTTTCACCAGTGGCATTTTTCCACACTGCCTTATTTACAGTACAGCTGTCATTTTTCACAACATGGCCGAAGTGTGTTTTCACACTTTCAGCGCAGAGATGCGTGGTCGCTGTGGGAAATCATTGTTTGGGACAGATAAAGAAAATCACAGTGACACTGCTCATGATCGGAGGCACCAAAATGCCTGAGTTGACAATCTGCTGTAAAAAAAATCCCCAACCTAATTATATTACGGGTGTGCGTTGCACAGTTTCTATGCACGCTCGTGACTTCACCATTTTTTTACATATTTTTACTGCAGATTTGCAACATTGCCATTTTCTACACCTCGCCATGAACAGTACAGCTGTCATTTTTTACATCCTGTTCGGAATGTTTTTGCACCTGTGGTGCTAAATGCCGTAGTCGCTGTGCATAAGCAGCTTTCGGCTAAGAAACTGATATTCCCCCTGTTCATGAGGTGGGGTCACAAAAAAAACATGTTGAACATTTGGAGTGAAAATACCAACGAATGCCTGAGGTATTAGGGTTTCCAACCATAACGTCCAACCCTGTAGAGAATGACAGGCATCAGGGGTTGACTTGGGATTCTTGCCTGTAATGCTCATACCATTCCACACCCTGCAGCCAGTGAGAAGCATCGAGGTATGCCTTGGACTCTTCGGCCCCAAAGTTCACCCCATTCTCCTATATCGCACCCATCTCACTGTATTTCCTAATGGAATGGGGTGCGCATAAGGACCAAAGACCCCAAGGAACACCGTGACATTTGCCAGTGTCTGCAGGGTGGGGTGTACTGAAATGGCGTGGCCGTTATGCCTGACGACCCAAAGGCACACCCCAATGCCTGTCACTCTCTGCAGGGTGGTGGTGGGGTTGGCCTCAGTTCAATACTTCACTGCCATTACTATTACGCAGCTCTGTAACTTCTACACTACCACTGCCAATGCCAGCAAGCAAACAGTCGGTATTGACAAATGCTTGTTTAACTCTGACCTGCTACCCTGCTTGCTTCTGATTTTTTTATTAAAAAAATACTCACAGCCACAGCCCAGGTTCAGATATTTTTCAGGCAGCACTGCAGCCACTGTAGCCAGCCACATGATGATACGAATCAGTAAAGGACAGGATTCCTTTCCAGCCACCAGTCAGGAGTCTCAGAACGGAGCCACGAGCCACCAGAAATGAATGATGGCCCAGCCAGCTCCACTACCACCCATGTCGCTTTGGCACCCTTCCCTTACTATTACCCAGCATCATCGTGAATCATGGATTCGAAGTAACGGCTGGCGGTGCTGGTGTTTTTTTGACCCCACAAAAAAGACCTCCTCCATGGCTTTGTCCTCCTCCACTAGCCCTTCTCCCATGATCGACAACCATCACCTCAGTGTTTCAGTAAGAGTGAGACAGTATAGCTGTCAACTCGGTGATGCCTCAGCACTCCACACACCACCGCTCACGCTCGGACACGCACACTGCATCTCAGATGCCTCCGTGCATTCGCACATAGCATAGGAAATAAGTTTCTACGGCAGCAGTACACCAAACCCCCGAAGAAGACTCAGAGTCTGTGTTAATGCACAAGTGCTGACTCCAAGAAATATCTGCAATATTAAAAAATAATTACTTAGTCACATGATGCAGGCAGCCGACTAACACCCTGAACTCGCAGCTCCAACCTCTTGTCCCTACTTACTGCTAAATGACTGACTCAAAGGTTGAATTTTTCGGTGAGTTTTGGTCATTTACCTGTCTGACAGAGAGCAGAGGAGTTCCAGTGATCTTAAACGGCAAACAGAGGTCAAAATGCGGATGTCACAGCCTAAACACACTCCACCCGCCATGCCAGTAAAGGCCCCGCGAAGAAAGCCAAGGCCTCGCCGACTGCAGGGGACCCAGAAGCTGAACTGGGCGCCCCAGAGAACGAACCTTTGACTCTGGCATGATTTCTGGCTGAATTTAAGCCCTTTCAGGCTGAAATGCTCTCCTTAACAGAAGAATTCAAATTGGTGACCCAAGCTCTAGAGGACCTTACTAAGCGCATGGACGACACCGAAACCAGAATCATATCACTGGAAAAATGCTTTACTAGACAAGAACTGGAGATAGTGATGCTGAGGCAAAAATTAATCAAAATGGAAAGTGAAATGGAAGATTTAGAGGGAAGGAGCAGACAAAACAATGCCATTATCATCGGGCTCCCGGAGAAGGAGGAGGGAGCCGATACGATCCTCTTCACACAAAAGCTTCTGGGGAAACTAGTAGGCCCCACGTCCTATGGCTCCAGCTACACAATCGAGCGGGCACACAGGGCTCTGCGACTGATGCCGCCATATGGAGCCCCCCACACCCATTCATATTCAGATTCCTGAATTATCAGGAGTGGCAATATTTCTTTACCAAAATCAAAGAGATCCAAGAAATAAAATGGGAGGGCCCCCATCTGAGAGTAGCGCAAGACCTGCCATTAACTGTTCGGCAACAGAGAGTGACGTATCACTCATTGGTAGTAAAATTGATTGCCTCCAATATCCAATGTTGTATAGGCTACCCAGCCAGGTTACAAGTCCTGATATCTGGTGCCTGGATCAGCTATGAGGATGCCAATGCTGTGGCTGCTGGACTGAATGCAGCCTTCCCCCGATCTCTACAAGGAGGGCTGATCTGATATCGCCTACTGGTATGCATATATCTTATTACTAGGAGTGCGGGTGTTTGATGTCTTATGAGACTGATCTTTGTTTTACTCCTGGGTTCAGCTTGAACCGTATCCATGTGTGGCACTAACCTAGTCACTACTTCTTTTCCATGCATCTGTATTCCCTCTCCATGTTATCGAGTCTGCTGGGAATGCAGAGTGGCTAGATGCATACTGCGTGTCCCACTTGGAACCGGTACGTGAATGGTTTTACGGTGAGAGGATATTCTTCGAACTTGTTCTACAAAAAAGAATACAATTTTCCTTCTGAACTTTTGTACATTTAAGAGGGGCTTTTCTGTCCTGTTATCTTTAGCCCCTTGAACTGCCGCTAGATGGTGCTTGTAACTTCGGGAGCATCGAGAAGTCTACTGCTAATCCTTTACTCTGTGTGGCACCTCTCACCCTGATGGTACTGTTTAATTTCATTCATGTTTATACTGTTTGGGACTTCAATTTGCAAACTATATATATACCAAAACAGAGCATGACCTCAAAGTTTATTTTCTGCTGCTGAAATATTTTGAATACTCAGTTTCTGGACAGCAGCTCTAGTATGAAGAGACTGATCGTTCCTCAAGTCTTGGTTTTATGCCTGACAGAATTAGATTTCCTTGTGGTCTTACCCTTCTGGCGGATACAGCAGGGGGTGGCGAGGAGCAGTGACAATCACTTTCAAATATTATATTTTATGGCTGTATGGCCTTTTTGCTCTGGGTACTCAGTCAGAATGATATAATTTTACAATTACAGTCCCGAAGGAAAGACTGTAATTCTGCTAGACAGTCTTTTGGTTAATAGGACCCAGAGAGTTTATTTAGAGGTGTTAGCTGCTCCACCAGTTTACTGGACAGCATTTGATTTTTCAATTTAGGAATAAGATTTAAAGGACGGGAAGGGCTGGAGGGAGAGTAGGGTGGTTGAATTCTTGCAGTCATGGACCATATTGTGTTTTTATTGGTAGGGTGGGGGTGGGGATGTTACATTTCTTATTGGAGAGGATTTTACTAGCTATGGGTGGGACTGGGGGTTATTGGAGGGCTGGGACTTTGGGGGGTTTGGGAGAAGGGGAGGGGTCACCTCACGAATGTTGCATCTGGAAAAAGCAGCTACTATTTAATAGGTGGTCATATAACATGGTCGATTTTGAGCCCAACTTCCTGGCTAACAGAGCGGGGATATATACTCTATTAATTATCTATGGGTAGCAACTATGAATGTATTACGTGGAATATTAAAGGGGCCAGAAATAAGACAAAAAGGTATAAACTTCTCAAGCATTTACAGATGCAAAATAGTCATGTTATGTGCTTTCAAGAAACGCATATGCTTGAATCGGAGGCTAATTTGTTTAGGCGCCAATTTGTGGGGCAAGTTTATATGGCTGGGGATGACACAGCTAGTAGGGGAGTTGCCATTTTAATAGCAAGATATCCCTTTTGTCTGTGAGCAATGTATTAAAGAGCTGAATGGTCGCTATAATTTTCTTCAAGGACTTCTGAATCAAACAAGGGTGGTACTAGGTAGTTCGTATGGTCCCAATGGGGACTCACTGGGCTTTTTCCTGGAGTTGCTGAAGATTCTATCCCCCTTTGCCCACCTCCCTGTTATAATGGGGGGGGGGTGGACTGGAATTTACCATTCTCCTCTGAGATGGACAAGGATGGAAAGAAAAAAGTAGGGCCAATGAGCCATAAGGGAACTGTCTGATACTATGGGATTATGTGACCCCTGGAGGGTCCTAAATCCACAGCTCAGGGAATTCACTTTTACATCAGAAGTCCACAAAACCAGATCCAGAATTGATTATTTCTTAATGAGTCAAACTATGCTGTCAGGTCTGTCATCTTGTGTAACAGTCCCTGGGGTCATATCGGACCATTCTCTGGTACAGTGCTCCTTGGACCTCAACTCCCATTCTCCCAAACAAACAATTTTGAAACTAAATAACCAATTACTTAAATCAGATCAAATCAAAGAATATATTATTCAGGTCACTGAACGTTTTGAAACAGAGAACCTCAATTCAACTGGCAGAGAGGACATTGAATGGGGAGCCATGAAACGTGTTATAAGGGTTGAACTAATTAAAATAGCAGCGGACAGGAAAAGGAAGAGGGAGAATAAGGTGAAGCAGTTCCTAGATAATATACGGGATATAGAAAGGACTCTCTCACCGACTACCACGGCAGAAATTAAGGAAAGATTGATTGGATTTAGGAGTCAGTATAGTGAAATTCTGAGTGAGAAAGCGAAGTATGTCATTCTCAAAACTAAAGTAACATATTTAGACCAGGGGAGAAATCAGGGCATTTACTAGCCCTAAGATTAAGGGCTGTGGAATCTTCCAAAATTATACAAAGTATTACATCTTTGAGAGATGGAACAATTAAGTTACTCCCCCAGGATATAATAAAAGAGTTTGAGCAATATTACCATGACCTATACAGTCCCATGACCCCCCAACCTCGGAGAACAACAGTGAAAACATACTTATCCACTGATCAGCTCCCTAGGGTTCCAGCTGAACTGAAGGAGGGGTTGTCTTCCTCTATTTCTGAACCGGCGATTCTGGCAGCTATTCAGTCCCTGTCTTCGGACAAGGCCCCAGGACCGGACAGGTTCCCCCCCCCCCCAATTTTTATAAATGCTTTGTTAAACAATTAGTCCTGGGGTTAAAAAGACTGTTCCATGCTATACTTAACTTGGAGGGGGCGGATAAACATCTATTTGAGGCTCTTATAATAATCATTCCCAAATATGGAAAGCCCCCGGATAGGGTCACCAGCTACCGCCCCATTTCATTAATTAATTGTGATATTAAAATCCTGGCTAAAATCCTAGCAGCTAGATTAGGGAAGGTCATGCCTTATGTTATACATAAGGATCAGGTGGGTTTTATGAAAGGCTGGATGTCCTCTGACCATATGTGCAAACTGTCTCATGTCTTCTCCGTGGCCAGAGACTCCAATATCCTGAGCGGGTTGTTGTTCCAGGATGCGGAGAAGGCATTTGACAGGGTGGACTGGCAGTTCTTGTCCCTGGCCATGGCAAAATTCAGGTTCCCACTCCCCTCCCCTTTATCAAAAGTGTTTTTTCTTTATACAATCACCCTAGTGCAAGAATATATGGTAATGGGGTATTTTCTTTGGTTTTCTCATTGCTGTCTGGCACCAGACAAGGATGCCCCCTCTCCCCCCACCTTTTTAACCTCTATCTTGAACCTCTCCTTAGTAAACTTAGAAAGGATCTGTGGGTACAAGGAGTGGTAACTGGCTCACAAGAATTTTAAGTGTACGCATATGCGGATGATGTTCTCCTCCACCTAATTCACCCTAGTGAAACTTTCCCAGTGGTAATGGGAATAATAGACACATACAGTAAAATGTCTAACTACAAAATAAATGTAGGGAAAACCACAGTGTTCCCCCTTAAATCAAAGCTTCACAAGAAAACAGTGATGGACCTAGGATTACAAAGGTCTCGGCACACTCTTAAGCACTGGGGGATTGTGTTAACTAGGAGTGAATCCAAGTTAGTTAAGCTATATTTGGACTCAGTACTCAGTAAGATTTAGTAAGGTGGCACAATCTCCCTCTTTCCCTTTGGGGCTGCATCAACCTAATTAGAATGAATGTTTTACTGCGACTGTTTTATCCTATTAACATGCTTGATGTCTGGTTGCCTTGCAATGGCATAAGGGAGCTCATGCAATCATTTCTGATTTTATTTGGCAGGGAAAAAACCCTAATAGAGCTTACTATAAACTCGTGGTCCCCAGGGAGAAAGGAGGACTGAGACTGCTGCATCTAGGTCTATATTATTTAGGTAGTAGTGCGGGTAAGTACATAAAATGGTTGCTAGCCCCAATGGAAGAGCTCACTTTATCTTATGTTCCTTCGTGGGTTAAGTTGGATATTGAGTTAATTAAAAGAGCCGGTGTTGATACACTTGCCGTATTATACTCTGCAAAGAAAAACCTCCCCCCAAATTGATTCCCACTCCAATTGCTGTCTCTGTGAGTATACATGCTCAATTATGCTCATTCTTAAGGTATTCAGCCAGATGTGACCCAAATCAACCACTGTGTCATAATCCTAACATGAAGATTGGGGGGAAGATGATCTCGGATACCTGGCTACCCCAGATGAAGGGACTGAGAGTCACGGATGTTTTTCAGGAAGGGAGGTGTGACCCGGTGGAAACCTTCTTAGGAAACAGCATATTGGATATAACCAAGTATTTAAGGTGTACCAGCTTAGACACTTGCTGGTACAAATACAGGAAGGACTCCAGGAAGGTGTGCTTTCCGGAACCTTTTTTGAAAACCTCTCTCAAATAGTAAAGGAACCACATCTGGTGTCCAAGTTATATCATTCTCTATTTAACCAAGCATATGCGGAGCTTAATGGTAAGCCTCATTATAGGGTAGTCCGATTACCAGAGGCTGAATGGAAATGGGAGGTTATTTGGCAACATACTTACCGACACATTACCCAGGATAGATTAAGGTAATGCAGTTTCAGTTTCTAAATAATCTGTACTGGACTCCAACCAAATTACATAAAGTGGAGAGGTTGCCCAATTCCTTATGCAATAGATGCCATCAAGCAGAAGATACCCTCCCTTTCATATTTTGGGTTTGCCCTCCTGTGACGGAGCTCTAGGACACAATTAAAAACAAAGCAGATCCCTTACTTGGAATTGATCAACTTTTCACTCCAGAGGTGAGTCTAATAGGTGACTATGCTATTGTTAAAGTAAAATCTAGAAGGTTTTACATGGCTATAATCTCTTCCTCTCTTAAAAAAGTAGTGTTACGCCACTGGCTAGATGATCTTCCTTTAACCTATACAGAATGGCTGACAGTTATTGTTTAATTTTAATGTAGAAAAATTTGGTGCAAGTATGAGGAATTGCCTACCCAGGTACACTAGGACATGGGAGAAACGTCATGCCTTATATTTGCTCCAAACTGGAGTACAACCAACTCCTTCAGAGTAAACAGTTTGATGTAAGCCTGGGAATTGAACTGCCTTCTGTAATGATACTAATAGGGTTGCTCTTAATGCTGTCTGAGGATTGGATAAAGTGAGGTGGGGGAGCTGGTGGGGTAATGGGAGGGATGGTGGGGGGAGGTTTGGGAGGGGCAGAGCAGGAAGTGTACAGTTTCAATCCATGTTCATATTGTCTAATTGTACTGTTTGTACCTAAGCTTCTTGCTCTGTAATTAAAAACTCAATAAACTTGAATTTCAAAAAAACAAACAAAAAAACAACAATTACTGCACTTTAAAAAAAGTGTGGGGACTCTGCTCCCCCTCATAAATAAGTAAGGGATCAGCGCTCTCACGCAACCCCACAACACTGCACCCCTGTTGATCAGCACTAACTCATCCTGAGGAATATTTGTGAAGCAAAGAAGTTCACTTGGATACTTTTTGTGTAAATTAACGTACCATTTGCAGTTAAAATGACATGTGACAAATCTTCTATTTGGCCCAAACCACAGCTGTAAAACAACCGTTTCTTTTTTCCCCATATCTAAGTTCCAAATGTTTGAGGGAAAGATACCCATTCTACACACAACTAATGCATGTCATAATACTGGGTTGTGAATATAGTCGAGATAATTTTTCTGTGTGGCTGGTGCTCTCCTATACATCTGCCCCCCCCCGGATCTCTTTCGCCACCATGACCTTCACAGATGCTGACCACCCTTGCTTGCCCCCACAAGACGGGGATGCTGAGATGACCTTCCCCCATGAAAAGACACCCAGAGTACCAGCAGCATCACCCCCACAGGCAGGGCTCCCTGGGCATGCCCCCCCCCCCCGGGTAGGGCTACAGGGATGAACCCGATCAGCAGAACACTGTCTTGGTCAGGACTAGGAGGTGCAACAGGGAAAGCGATACTGGAAGCGGGCATTGTGGTGGGATGTCCAGCAATTTTTGGATGCTGATTCCCAGGGGCAGGATGGCAATAACATGCAACATCTGTCCCGCCCCCATGACTCATGGTGCCAGTCGCAGCAGAACCCCCAACCTTTGCCAGGGGTCTGTAGAGCACAGGACAGTTCTCTCCCCTCCCCAGAGAAGGAGAACTGTCCCCTGGACACTTAATCCTTCTACCCCTGACTGAGCCTCTGACTCCCGAGCCTGTTCCTGAACCCGGGATGTTGGCACCACAAGCAGATGCCTTGCCACTGCATTGGCAGACCAGCCTTGAGATATTTCTTAAGATAATGATAGTTTAATTTTCAGATACTAATATGATGCTTTTGAGGGTTTTAAAGCAGCAGTATATGTTAGTAATCATATAGCTTTTCTCAGCAATAATGTCCATCTGGCAAAAATATCAAGATGAACATTTTTCTTTTTGTTGTCATTCATTCCTGACCTAAGATGCAGGATTTTAAAGTTTTTAAAAGTTCCCACTCCAGTGCCATGCTGCTAAGAAGAAAATGAAATACCTTGGTACAATGTTGCGCTGTTTACCATCAGCTTATCCATCAGGTAGGGAAATGGGCAGAGTAGGTGGGCCAAGCGGTCCTTATCTGCCATCAAATTCTATGTTGCTGTGTTTCAAGAAGCATGTGATAGCATGTAAATTCAACACATAACCTCACCAGAAGAGATTTTTAAAAATTACAAGCGGCAATCATGTTTAATGATGTGATTCATCAATTAAAAAATTACCTGTAAATGCTGTTTTAATGATATTTGAGAAGACTAAAAATATGTTGAGTATGAACCTTCAGATGTCAGAAATTCAGTTTTGCTAAAAAAACTACATGATGAAGTTTGTTGTCGACTAACATATACTGTTGCTTTAAATGGAAAATGTTTGTCTGAAAACATCACTTAATTTTCGCGTATAAACTGACATACTGTTTACTTATGACTATACATTTGGTCTGATATATCCATAAGTGATAAAGACTGCTTAATTTTAAGTCTGAGGTTACAGCATTTACCAAACTCATTTGATACCCTTTTCCCCAGTAATACTGCTTCTATTTTAACAGAAAAAAGGCAGTCTTGCTTTTCACTGCAGTGACCTTTGTCCATTTATAAAGAAGTGCAGTGAGAATTCTGACGCATATTTGTACCCTAAAAATTATGGTGTTGAAAATGGGACTCCCAGTATCTTTTTGTAAAAACTTAGTAGATGTGTTCCAAATTTGCCACAGGAGGAATACACTATACCCAAACCTAAGAGCCATAAGATAGAATCAGATTCAGTTTGCTTAGTACAGCTACTAAGGTAGGTTTTCTGAACAACCTCCATGGGGATAATTAAATCTAATTAAGGCTTGTTTGCAGCCAGAACATTTTATTTATGTATGTATGTATGTATGTTTATATACAGTATATGTATGTATTTATGTATGTATGTATATGTGTGTAAATAGGCAACTGAACTGGGGCCATGCAGTGGATGTCCTGTATCTGGACTTCAATAAGGCATTCGACTCAGTGCCGCATGGAAGGCTGGGAAGGAAGTCAGTAGGCACAGGAGCGGGTGCAAAGCTGGTGAGATGGGTAGGAAACTGGTTGCAGGGAAGGCAACAGAGGGTGGTGGTGGGTGGGGAGCTCTCACACCGAAGGGCAGTGACGAGCGGTGTTCCACAGGGCTCAGTGTTGGGACCAGTGTTGTTTGGGATATTCATTGCAGGACATATCATGGGACATCAAGAGCAAGATCAGTCTGTTTGCTGATGATACCAAAGTAGGCGCGGCGGTGGAAGACCTAGGGGGATGGCAGGGGTTGCAGGATGATCTGGCAAAGCTTGAAACCTGGTCAGACACTAGCAACTGGGCTTTAATGCCAAAAGTGCAAGGTGCTGCATTTTGGGATGAAGAACCAAGAAGGAGTTACCAGCTGGGGGAGTGCAGCTAGCCCAGACAGAGGAGGAGAAGGATCTGGGGATGCTCATTACAGGGTCAATGAACAACTCGGCACAATGTAGGAAGGCAGCTGCAAAGGCCAACAAAATGCTGGGTTGTAGTGCAAGGGGTATATCCTCAAGGAGGGAGGAGGTGATTCTGCCACTGTATAGGTCAGTAGTTAGACCACACCTGGAGTACTGCGTGCAGTACTGGTGTCTGTATCTGAAGAGGGACATTAAGTTACTGGAGGGGGTGCAGCGAAGAGCGACAAAGATGATCAAGGGGCTGGGGGACTTATCATACGAGAGGAGGTTGAAGGAGTTGAACATGTACTCACTGAAGGAGAGGAGAGACGGGTGACATGATTGAAACCTTTAAATACATGAAAGGAATAAACAAGACGGGTACAGAGGGGCTGTTCAAAGTAAGGGATGGGAGGGCCACCAGGGGCTATGATATGAGACTGGAGCGAGGAAGGTTCAGGAGGGAGATGAGGAGACACTTTTTTACAGAGAGGGTGGTGGCTCGGTGGAATGCGTTACCTGCTGAAGTGGTATGCAGTGGAACAGTGGACTGCTTCAAATGAGGATGGGACAGGACAAGGGGGAGGGTTAATGAAGGGGAAGGTGGAAGGAAGGGGCAGCTGCAGAATAAGGGGTGCTAGCTGCACATTCGAGCAGACTTGATAGACCTCTAGGCCTTTATCTGCTGGCAAATTTCGTAGGTTCATATATATACTGTATAGCAGGAAATATTAGCTTTCAGTTTATTTTTGCTATATTAGCTTAACTGACAAAAGCGCTAAAATAAGCTGATCACTAATATTACAGGGAGCACAGTGCTGTAATTGGACATGAAGCTGACGTGCTAATTTAACAGGGCGCTAAACAGTACTGCATCCCACTCCACGCTAAACAAAGAGGGCGCCAATATAAGCTGCTATACAGTATATATATGTATGAATTTATGTATGTATGTATTTGATCACCGGTTAAGTACACTGGTTCCAGTGACCATTTTCAGGCTCAATCTGGGCCAAATAGATGGCACATACAGTACAATGCTAAATATAAGAGATACAGGAACATAGTATGCAGGAACATAGATCAGATGAATACAACAGTCATAGTTTACATCAGAGACAAAATAATTTCAATGGTTATTCCAACTTCAGTTTGATCTAAAAATGATTCCCAAATATGTGTATTACTTTAGTTCTTCTAATACTTTCCTTCCTATGTGCCAGACATGTTTACATTTTCTCCCCTCAAAAACCATCCCTTTTGTTTTTTGACAGTTGATTTTACATGCAAGTTCAGATTTATTAATTCAGTATGCTGAAGTTGCCTTTCAAACCCAACTGTAGAGCATGATAATAATAACAAATTGTCTGCATAACCCAAAATTGGGCAGGGCACATTTGTGATTGAGGGATTGTGGAATAAATTATTCTTCTAGGATTATAGAACTTTTTTTTAAATATTAATTTTTATGTTTTTTTTTTGTAGGTAGCTTCCCCAACCCAGGGCCCCGTCACATAGCCGTATTTGCATGTAGAGACACACATGTACACTGTGGCACCATCTCAGACCCTTCCACCCTCCAGTCTTTGCTGCCCCTCCACCTACGCTATCCTACTGGACCGCCACCCAGTGGGAGAGTGGAACTACAGGAGGGCAACAACCAACCCTCACCACCCCCAGGAGAGGAGAGGAGAGGAGCCTGGTGGCTCTGCTCAATCCTGCTCCTCCCACCCAAGTTGGCTCCCTGATGATCTAAGGTCATTCCCAAACTCGGGTTGCCAGTGTAGCGCGAGGTAAGGCGTCCAGCACCTCAACCCTCAGCACCACTGGGCTGGCCTAGATTACAGAACTTTTTCCATCACTATATTAAATAAGGTTGGTGCTAGTGGGCAACCTTGTTTCACACCTGTGTTTCTTGGAAATTAATCTGTGCAATTACCGGAGAGTGTGTATTTAATTTTTGGCGAAGTATTAATATGAAGCACCATAAGAAAACTGATGTCACCAATTCACCCTGGGTTCCTTCAACCGGTTATGAAAAATGTTTCGTGAAAGAGCATCAAATGCTGTGCATAAATCTATAAAAACTACATGTAATTTTGTCTTTTTTATCCTTACATATTTTCGACAAGATGATGTAAAGTATAACAATGATCAGTTATAAAACAGCTTCTTTGAAATCCTGCCTGTGCTTATGAGAAAACATATGCTCACAAATATGTTGTTCTAGTTGATACAAAAGTATTTCTGAAATACAAAAATTGTAATTTAATTCATGAGAGTGATTGATCAGTAATTACCAGGATCAGAGGCTGACCCTCTTTCATGTAATGAGACAATTAAGCTTATCTTCCAACTTGGTGGAATATATTTGTACAAAATAAGTGCATTAAAAAAAAGCAATGCTAAAATGGATGACCAGTTCAAATTTTCACATTTAAAGAGTACGCACTGGGAGCTTTGCCTAGTCCAGGGGCTTTATTTGGTGTAAAATAATCTATGGTTAGTTGAACTTTGATGGAATGGATTCATTAAGGCTCAGGAAGAGATTTAGAGGACCATGACAATTCAGATCTGTAAGACTAAGAATAAAATAAATCCCTCTAAAATGCTTTATCCAGGATTCAGAGTCTATATAGACATCAATATTATTTTTATAATTGGTGGTACCTTTAGCCACAGGATGCAAACATTCTTTCTGATTCTTTTTGTTTGTAGTATTGATAATTTGTTGCCATGATAAATTTTGAAAAGCAAATGTTTTCAGTTTTAGATATTCCTTATATTTTCTGCAGTGAAGGGACAGTTTCTTTTTGTTTTCTCTTGTATTATTCTTAATTTGTTGCACAGATGGTAACAATTTAGATTTTTCTAATTTACAGTCATTATCAAACCAAGAATTATGTCCTGTATCTGGTTTAACAATTTATGAAGTAATGGTGATACCTTATTTAATACATAATCAATTGTAATCAAGATTTACATTGGACTTAAGTCCTCTATAATATCTAATGACATGAACATTTTTGTAAATAGTTTATAGTTTTAAGTTTAAGGTCCCAGTCCCATGTTAATTGTTCAGAGTCGTAAACAGAAATTTTTAGCTGAACCACTGAGACTGTATCTGAATCTTTGTTGAAAGTTTTAGCTACCATCAGAATCAAAGGAAACCGATCACGATTTGAAAGTATAGGGATGATATTAATATATTTGCCAAATCTATATGTAATATTGAACAGAAGGCATAATTAATTATACTAGTGCCTTGAACTAAAAAATAAGTAACATTTCCTTCCATGTCACTAGGTAACCTACCTTTAAAGGTATTAAACTGAATTTGTGAAATATCTCCATTACTTGCAGATCCACCTGGTTCACTTTCTTGTCTTTGGAGTGTCTTTTTAACTTGATAGAATATATATCATCTAATGACACATCTTGACCAAAATTACCAAAAGTGCCTATTCTGCTGTTAAAATACCCTAATAGCAATAATCCTATTCCTGAACAATCACTCGGTACAACAGACAACGTTTGTTCCAGTTTAACCCATAAATCTGCAAAGTAACATTTGGAGCCTGTTTGTGGAATGCATAAATTATTAATTATAAATATTTTTTTACCTGTATTACTTTCGAATTGTTATTTTGTAAAATTAATTTTTCCAAGAAACGACTATCCAAAAGGTTAACAAAAACACTTGGACCTCCTACATTTTATCCACATTTCTCTTTTGTTCGGCTACTGAATGTAAACTTGCGTAGTCATTCAGATTAATGCTTTCACTGCACCATGTCTCTTGGAGCACTATGATATAAAACTTTGCAATATGTCTTTCCCATTGATCATTTGCAATTTTAAGTGAAGACTTGCAATGTTACAAGATATAATGTGCAGATTACATATATTGAGTAAAAATGGAATTTTGTCCATTACTTTAATATTCAGATCTGTTAGTTTGCTAGCAATGTGTAAGGACTGATCAAGGTGGTCAAAATTGATATGGTCAGTCCTTAAAACTGGTCAGGTGAAGCTGGCCCCATGGTATGGAGGGTTGAGGTGCTGGCACCTCATCTGCCGTCTTGGCAGTGATCATGGTTTGGAAATGGACCTGGGTCACTCAGGGGTCGGCTTGGTGGAGGAGGATTGAAGGTCTCACAGGATGCTCTCCTCAGAGAGGGAGGTCAGCTGAACTGAATTTTGTAGTTATTTTATAGTTATGTATAACTGGAGGCTAGGAGAAGTTGGGCTGGGAGGATGCAGGGGAATAGATACATGTATGGGAAGCAGGAGAAGTGGTAAACTGCAATAGCTGTGGGGCAGCAGTCTTTCTGGGGGTGATGTGGAGTAAAGGGGGTTGTCCTGTAAGAACCTGGAGCAGCTAAGGGCTGAAATAAGGCTACTCAGATGGGAGCTGGGGAGGATGATGTGGGAAGTCAGAGGAGCAGAGCAGTGGAGGGAAAGGTAGAGGGGTGATGCCTAGGGGAGTGATGGCATCAGGTAGGGGATGGGAGTGGAGGAGCACCCAGTATACAGGAATATCTCTTCCTCAGAGGAATAGGGAGCCCAGGGTGGAGGAATGGCAAGTGGTAAGGGGAAGGGGTAGGAATGTGAGAGTAGCATCAGGGGTGGGAAATTCTAAAGGGGAGCCTTTATTGAATTGTTTTGCACCACTTTCTGGAGGGAGGGAGGGAGGGGCAGCAGGAGGTGAGGTAGGAGTCCAGGTTGAACCCGGGTTGAGAGTAGGAGTATGGGGGGGATAATCAAGGTGGGCAGAGAAGAGGAGGCAGGCAAAATGGAGTGGAGGATGGGGGGAGGGAGAGAAAAGGAAAGGAAAGGAAGAGGGCAGGGGAAAACTGAAAGCAGACACAGACAGTCAGAGGGGGGACAGATTGGGAGATGGAAAAACAGTTGAAGGGATAAACTGTGGATGTGGAAATAAGTTCACCAGGGTGCAGAGCAAGCAGTTAGGTGGGGAAGCAGCTAATACTGAAGGTAAGAAAGGAAGGACTGGGAGCTCGGATGCAGGGGATGAAAGGGTGGCAATCACAGGGGACTCCATAATTAGGGGTATTCACTGGGGAAGGAAAGGGGACCTAAATGCAAGCAGGAGGGTGGTTTGTATGCCAAGGATGACAGTGGGGAAGGTGGGCCCAAGAATAAGGAAAACAGTAAGGGAGGTTGGAGGAAAACCTAATTTAGTTATACATTCGGGAACCAATGACCTAGTGGGGGAGGAAGTTGAGGTACTGCAAAGTAGGTTCAGGGAGTTACAGAAGATCTGCAGGAAGGAAGGAAGTTTACTGGCTTTCTCAGAGGTGATACCAGTACCAAGGGCCAGCACAGCCAGGTAAAGAAGAACAGAGGATTTTAATGACTGGCTGAGAAAACAGTGCAGGGAGGACATGTTCATTTGTAATGGGGACTGGGAGGAGATCTGGTCAAACAAAGCACCCTTTTCACCAGACAGGCTACACCTCAGTAGGGAGGGTTTGAGGGTACTCAGAGACAAACTGGAAAATACATAACTACTACACTTAATTTAAACTACCGGGGGCGGGGCAGCGGGCATGCAGACACACGAACTCTGACAGGAGGAGGTCAGTGAACCTTCCCCCCACAGTGATGGAAGAGGTCTGAAGGGAGGCGGTTGAAGGAGCAAGAACACAGTTAGGAAAGGGTGGGGGGTGAGGAACATATAACAAGAGTACGTGGAGGGGTACAAACAGAGGGTATAAATGTGAATAGAAGAATTGAGGGAAGAGAAGGAAGGTCAGATGCTAGGTGAAGGGTGGCGTCTCTGAATGCGTGGAGTCTTGGAAATAAGATGGATGACATGCAGGCACAATTAGCAGACAGGAGGGTAGACATAGCTGCAGTAAGCGAGACTTGGGTAACATCACACCATGACTGGGACCTTGCGATCCCTGGATATAAACTATACAGGACGGACAGGGTAGTTGGGAAGGGGGGAAGGGGTGGCAGTTTATATCAGGAAGGGTATGACTTGCATGAGGGAGGAATCAGAGGAAGGGGAGGTGGAGGCATTATGGGTTCAGTTAAGGTCCAAGAGAAGGAGAAAAGTGAGGTTGGGGGTGGTTTACAGACCACCCAGTCAGGATGAGGAGAGGGACAGGGAACTGAGCTCACAAATATTGGAAGTTGCATGGAAAGGAGAGGTAGTAATTGTGGGGAACTTCAACCTGCCCAAGACAGACTGGAGAAATCCATCCACAACATGTGCTAGCAGTCAGATGATCCTGGAAGGACTGCAGAGTGGGTTCCTGACTCTGGGAGTCACTGAACCAACAAGAGCTGAGGCAATTCTTAATCTGGTGCTGACAAATGGGTAACATGTACAGGAAATAATGATCAGGCAGCCACTGGGTGGAAGTGACCATTGCACAGTGTGGTTCCAGTTAGATATGGGCAGGGAAAGCATCCTGACTAAGACCAAAATCTTGGATTTCAGGAAAATGGGTGAAGTGCTAAGGAGCCATCTGGTAGACATCAGAGCAGATATAAGGGTGGCCCAAAGGTGGTCCACCATTAAGGAAGGAATACTGGTTGCCACAGATGAGTACGTTAGGCTCAGGGGGAAGGACTCAAGAGCCAAAGCACCCAGCTTGTTCAGTTCTGGGGTTGCCCAGGCAGGAAGGAAAAAGAGGTTGGCCGATAGAAAATTCAGGAAGACCAAGAAAAGTGGATAAGGAAAATTACCTAAGGTTGGCTAGTGAAGCGAGTAAGGAAGTCTGGAGACCAAAGGCACAGAAGGAGCTGCAGATAGCTGAAGGAATTAAGAAGGGGGAAAAGACGTTATTCCACTATGTAAGTGAGAAAAGGGACAAGAAGGAAGGGATTATTAGGCTTAAGAGAGGGGTGGAGTGGGTGGAGGATAATGGGGGAAAAGCAGATATACTAAATGAATACTTCTGTTCTGTCTTCACAAGGGAGAAGGATAGATCAGTGCCTTCAGGAGGGAAAAGAGGAGTGGGGGGAGGGGAACACAGATGTAGTGATAGAGGAGGATAGAGTGAGGGAGGGGCTGTTGGCATTGAAGGTGAACAAATCACCAGGCCCGGACAGAGTACATCCAAGGGCACTAAAGGAACTGGCTGAGGAGCTGGCAGGGCCACTGGCAGACCTATTTAATAGTTCACTAGAGTCAGGCATGGTACCACAGGACTGGAGAACAGCACATGTAGTGCCCCTCCACAAAAGCGGTCCCAAGGATGACCCAGGAAATTACAGACCAGTCAGTCTGACCTCCATTGTGGGCAAGCTCAGGGAGACCATACTAAAGGAAAGGTTGGTGGAATATCTAGAGCAGCATGGTCTCCAGCATGTGAGGCAGCATGGGTTCATGGGGGGGATTGTGTCAAACAAATATGATTGACTTCTTTGACTGTGTTACTAAGACAGTAGACAGGGGCCAAGTGGTAGACATCCTCTATCTTGATTTAAGCAAGGCCTTTGACTCTGTGCCCCACAAAAGGTTGATCAGGAAGTTGTTGGATCTCGGGGCTGGGGAAAATATGGCCAAATGGGTGGAAGACTGGCTGAGGGACAGAACCCAGAGGGTGGTTGAGGTGGGAGAGTTATCTGGCACCAGAGAGGTAACCAGTGGGGTCCCACAAGGCTCAGTGCTGGGGCAGGTGTTGTTCAATGTCTTCATCAATGACATTGGGGATGGCATTAAGGGCAAAATGTGCTTATTCACGGATGACACCAAGCTCTGTGGGAGAGAGGACACAGCTGAAGGGATACAGGACCTACTGGAAGATCTAGAAAAGCTGAGAAGGTGGTCCATAATCTGGCCGCTTGGCTTCAATGCTAAGAAATATAAAGTTATGCATATTGGAGCCAATAATCCCAGGACAGAGTACTACCTGGGTGGAATCCAAATATCTGCATCAGAGGAGGAGAAGGACCTGGGAGTTATGACCACTAGTGACCTGAAGCACTCCACACAGTGCAAGAAAGCAACAGCAAAGGCAAACAAGATTCTGGGATGCATATCTAGGGGGATCAGTAGTAGAAGAGAGGGGGTTATATTGCTCTTAACA
Organism: Neoceratodus forsteri; assembly: GCA_016271365.2. Taxonomy (NCBI): domain Eukaryota; kingdom Metazoa; phylum Chordata; order Ceratodontiformes; family Ceratodontidae; genus Neoceratodus; species Neoceratodus forsteri. The sequence continues at coordinate 335,318,132 of CM028130.1, forward strand.
TAGAAACATAGACTTTGACGGCAGTTAAGGACTGCTTGGCCCACCTAGTCTGCCTATTTCCCTACCTACTGGATAAGCTGCAGATCCTAGTTAACCAACAGCCTATTTCTTCCTACCCCCCCACAAGAATTGCCTTATGTCTGTCTCATGCATTCTTGAATTCTCCCACAGTTTTAGACCCCACAACCTCCTCAAGAAGGCGGTTCCATGTGTCCACCACCCTCTCTGTAAAAAATATTTCCTCACATAGCCCCTGAGCCATCCCCCATCTATCTTCAGATTGTGTCTCCTTGTTCTTGCACATCTCTTTTTCTGAAAGATGCTACTCTCTTAGACTTTGTTGATTCCACTGAGGTACTAAAAGTTTCTATCATGTCCCCCCTCTCCCTCCTTTCCTCAAGGGTATACATATTAAGCTCCTTTAGTCTCTCCTCGTATGGCTTCTCTTGCAGACCCTGCACCATTTTAGTTGCCTTCCTCAGGACTGTCTCCATCCTGTCTATGTCCTTGCAGAGATGGGGTCTCCAGAACTGGACGCAGTACTCCAGATGGGGTCTCATCAACTGTCTGTACTGAGGGATAACAACTTCCTGTTTTCTGCTGGTGATGCCTCTCCCTGTACATCCCAGTATCCCCCCAGCCCTCCCTACTGCCTTGTCACATTGCTTGCTAACCTTAAGGGAATCTGATATAATTATCCCCAGGTCCCTTTCCATTTTTATGTTGGCTTGCGCATACGCACCAGCCAACATATTGCATTAGTAGCAGATTTAGAGGTGCAGTCACTGTGGGTGAATGCAGGGCACGCATCAGTAGGTGCATCCCTCATTCCCCAATAAGGCAGCTACAGGTGCTGACACCAGGCATACATCAAGTGGTGACCAGATCTAAGAAAAGATCTGCTGCAATCATGCAGCAGCACAATAACACGTCCTCCCGACGTGCCTGTCCTGGTGAAACCATTCAATCAACATGGTGGCACTGACTGCCACTGTGTGCATAGTGCCCCAACCTGCTAAATTTGCCAATGGGGAGCCCACTCCCTATCAGCATAATGCCCCCCTCCCATTTAAAGTGTATGCTGAGGGGGTGCCCAATCCCCCTCGGCATCATGCGTCCCCACAACAGTCTTTCTTTGCCGATGGGGGCCCCAATCCCCATCAGCTTAAGTCCCCCATTCCCCATTTATTTTGCCGATTGGAGAGCTCACGCCCCTTCAGCATAATGTCATCCCCCCCACTTTTGCTGTGTGCTGAGGGGGGTGCCCAATCCCCCTTGGCTCATCCCCCTTTGGTATGTGCTGATGGTGTGCCCAATCCCCGTCTGCTACAGCACTCCCCAAAACACTCAGGTGGCATGCTGGAAGCCCACCTCAGCGTGCCAAATGCCCCTGAAAAACAAAAACCATCCCGCAATTTTATTTTTTTTAAACCTGTGAAAGAAGAAAACGGTCCCTCATGGTCTCTCTGCCCCCTCCCCAACCCGCACCAACCCTCTGCATACCCTGCCTCCCCACACCCCATACTTACCTCTGGAGTTTGGCGCGATGATCTTTGGTGGACCAAGAACACGTCTGCACTCTTCAAAATGTGTTTTCGTCCCTGTGTCGCCAAATGGCATAGTCATTGTGCAAAACCTCCTTTAGGATAACAAACTTATAGTGTCGCTCTTCATGAGGTGGGGTCACAAAAAGCATATGTTGAAAATTTGGAGTGAAAATACCAACAAACGTCTACAGCATTAGGGTTTCCTACCCTACCCTGTAGAGACTGACAGGCATCAGGGGTGTGACTTGGGATCATTGGCTGTAATGCTCACGCCATTCCACCCCCCCACCCCCACCCTGCAGCCACTGACAGGCATCGAGGTCTGCCTTGGAGTGTTCAGCCCTAAAGTTCACCCCATTCTCCTATACTGCACCCACCTCAGCATATTTCCTTATGGAATGGCATATGTATAAGGCCCAAAGACCCCAAAGCACACCACGACACTTGTCAGTGTCTACAGGGTAGGGTGAGGTAGAATGGCATGAGCATCATAGCTGACATCCCAAGGCACACCCCAATGCCTGTCAGTCTCTGCAGGGTAGCAGTGGGGTTGGCTTCAGTTCAATACTTCACTGCCAATCCTATTATGCATTTCTAACTACTGCACTACCAATGCCAATGCCATCAAGACAACATTGGGCATTGACAAATGCTTGTTGTTGTTGTTACTACCTCCCCCCCATTGTGTACTCTTCCACTGGGTTTTGTACAGGTCACTGGTAAGGCCGCATCTAGAGTATGGAGTTCAGTACTGGTGCCCACACCTCAAAAAGGACAGTAACCTGCTGGAGTAGGTCCAGAGGAGGGCTACAAAGATAATAGCCAGTCAGCAGGGTAAGGCATATGAGGAGTTAAAGTTCAAGTTCAATTTTATTGTTTGACAAACAATATTGTCATTACAATCATCACAATTAACTTTCACATCACATCACATTACAATAAATAATAAATAGAATAAAGTATGGGGTGGTGTGTTTAACGAGAAGTTTACACACACCCGAGGGATTAGATGCTACATAAACCCTGAGAGCGAAGCTCGAGGGGTTTATGAAAGCATCAAACCCCAAGGGTGTGTGTAAACTTCGAGTTTTCACACACCACCCCATACAGTGTTGGGTAAATTACTTTTTCTATGACTTTCTATTACGTTTGGAAACTAGTTCCAGGAAGCTCTGTGCAGTCACTAGCAAGGATGGAGAAGTACTAGAAAAAGTAATGCACCTTTACAATTATAGTTACTTACTTCTTTTTATACAAAAACAATACAAAACTAATAAATCACTATAACAGATTAGTAATAGTAATTTGAAAGTAATAGGTTAGTTACTAGTTACTTTCAAATAAATGTAATCAGTTACAGTTACATATTTCTTTTGTATAAAAAGACATAAGCAGTTGTAACTGTAAGGTGTGTTACATTTTCCAGTACTTCTCCATCCTTGCTAGTGACCGCACAGAGCTTTCTGGAACAAATTTTCAAAAGTAATAGAAAAAGTAACTTACCCAACACTGACCCCATATTTTATTTTATATAATTGCTGGGTTTTCCTTTTTTTGCCTCAGCAATTATACAAAATAAAATGAAGTTGCCGTGCTGCCGTGGTCTGGTCCAGTCAAAGTGCACAATCCGAGGTCACGTTCAGCATTTTTTTTTAATTGGCATCCAAAAAAAACACCTTGTGGTAATTATTTTTCAAAGAAACTTAACCACCGAGTCTGAGTGGCGGTTCAGTATTTACTGACCGTTTTGGGAGATGATAAGTGAAGGGTCAGTGAGCCAAAGAACTTGAGTGGTCGGGAACAGGGGGAAGTGCAGTGGCATCTGCGCAGATTGAGGGATACCGTGCATGTGTTTGCCGTAATAAACACTCCTTTATTATGGCAAATTACGCCACAGTTTCCCTATGGGAAAAAAAGGAGACCATTATTTATATTCATGTTATACATTTGTTAAAAAACTATAAACAATAGCTAGTATGATCCCAGGATCCCTTTTATAAATACTTTACTTTCCCTATTGCACATAACCCCCTTTCTAATAATTTCTATAGTCTTCTATTTTACCGATGATGTTATATGTACTTTTTTCTGTTCTACAGTTTTACAGAAATTTGCTAATTGTTTCAAAACCTCTTCCTCAGTTGATTTCAATAAATAATTTGCTTAGTATTTAGGTTCTATATCCAACTTACTTAGTATATTTCCTAAATAATAACGTGCATTGAAATTCATACAAAGGTCACAATATCAGTAGATGGACATTATTATCTATTCCTAAACCACAGCTACATTTTGGTCCCTTCTGATTGGTATATATTCTGTTCAACCTCTACGAGGCATTATACTCAAAATGGAATCTAGTAATACTTTTTCTTTTATCTGGATCTTTTACAATTAATAAGTATGGTTCCAGCCCAAACTTTCTCTTTTTGTTCATACCCAGCCAACTACTTATTTTAGAATTTCTACTCAAATTTCTTCCAATTGAGTATAAATATCCCTGATTTTATTTTTAACTTCCAGATTTATATATTCTACTGGTTCATTATAACTATCAACCAAGCAGTTTAGTAAACCATAAGGTTTTATTATTTTCCCTAGAGTATTCATACTAGGACAAGCAAATCTGCTATCCATATATGATATTGTCTTTTCCATACATACTCTCAGTAATCTTCCTTTGCTCATCCTAAATACTTTTAACCAGTGTATAACTAAACTTAGATCTAGTAAGCATTTCACAGGGAGTTGTCCCAATTCCATCCTTGTTAATTCAGAGGATGCCCCCATTGGAAGACCTAAAAGTCTTTTATAAAATGTATTCAATGGTATCTCTAATGCATTGGTATTGCCTATTCCCCTTATCTCAGCTCCACACACTCTTTGACTCTTTACTTTAGTGTTAAGGGCCCTAACACAACCTTTAATAGAGTGCCCCCCAAATCTATAAGAAAACTTTTCTACAGCTGGAGAAACATTTTGATTTTCTTTATAATACTCTTTTTATGTTCTGTCCAAGTCAAATTATATGTGAAGATAATTCCTAAATAGCAGAATGTTTGTACTGTTTCTATAATATGTTTATCCAATCTTAACTTTGTATCCCATCCTTTCCTTACTATCTGCCTACTGCAAATCATATATTTTGTTTTTTCAAAATGTATTTCCAATGCGGCTTCCTGGCAACTTAGATAGACTCTTTCTATAATCTTCTAATTCCTATATAACTTGTTGACATTAGAACTATGTCGTCCACATATGCCAAGAATAGGCAGTATCTCCCACTTATCCTTGGCATATGTAGCTCCATAGCATATAGTCCTTCCTGTATTTTATTCAGATAAAGGTTGAATAATATAGGGGACAGTACACATCTCTGTCTGAAACATAAATCTGAATAGATTTTTTCTGTCTTATCCCCTTCCTTATTATATCTCACTCAAATTCTATTCTTTCTGTACTCATACGAGGAGAGGGTAAGGGCACTGAACATGTACTTCCTGGAAGACAGGACAGAGAGAGGGGACATGATTGGGACCTTCAAGTACTTGAAAGGGATAAATAAGGTTGATAAGGAGGGTCTCTTTAAGATGAGTGGCAACCATAACATGAGAGGGCACAGTCTTAAGCTGGAGGGTGGGAGGTTTAGGATGGTGGTCAGGAAGCACTTCTTCACAGAGAGGGTGGTGGACACTTGGAATGTGTTGCCAAAAGAAGTCATCTCATTGAAGACAGTGGACAGCTTTAAGAGAGGCTGGGATAGGCATAAGGGGAAGGTAAAGATCATGGATAGGGAGGATGGGAGGAGTGGGGAGGGTGAGCAGGGACATTAGCTCAAGCTGTGGACCCTGCAACATGAGCAGACTTGATAGACCAAATGGCCATCTTCTGCAGGCTTCTTTGTATGTTCGTATGACTCCGCTGCAATACTGCCATCTGGGTGACCACAGGTGATTGCACAAGTAAAGCCTCTATGGCAAGGAAGGTGTCTCATGACTGATATTCACATGCTTGTGTGTATCCCCTTTAGTCCTTGCAGGCTGGATGCCTGAGGGGATGGGAGAAAACTGGTGAAAAAAAGCCAAGACCATGTGGGATGGTGCTGCACTCCCTCACAGGCTCGGCATCATCTACCGAACTACCCACTGCCACATCCCTTACCTATCTTCCTCCCAGATTTGGGGTCCCTGAAGGCCCCACTGTGGGGGGATCCACGTGGCACTGTACAGCAGTAGGATAGTAGCCCCAGAGATGACCGGTGACAGGGCTGGAGGGAGTAACAAGGGAGATGGGGCCTGGCTGAGGAGGAAGAAAAGAAAAAAGAAGGTCATATGGCAGTTAAGTTAGCCAATACTTCAAATTTCTTCACTCAGGAAAATTACTTTAACAAATCTGAAGTTTGTTGGTTAATGCATGAACAAGAGTGTGTGTAGTTACTGTCATTTGAGATTGCACATTTGTTCTAGTGTTCCTGTCTTCATGGAAGTCCCAGTCTATTTGTTTTTTTGTCTGGTTAATAGAATACCAAGATGGTCAAAGAGATGTGATTTACAGATAACTTCTGTCAACAGCAAGTAGTCATGCAGCATACAGTCAACCTGTCCCACCTCTTCTCTTGGTGTTTATGCATATAAACCTCAATAACCCCTTTGTGAGCCAGCTGGATATTTAAAATTGATCTCAAAATAAAGCACACTAACAATAGCAGCCAAAAATGTGGGCAGATATTTCCTGAAATTTCTGTGATATTTCTAGAGAAATTTCTTGCCTTCCTGCAGTACCACTAATGGGTCACCAGAGAGATTCTCTTTAGAAATATTGGGAAATATCTGGAAATATCTGTCCAAGGATTTGGCTACAACTCTGCATTTGACTCATATTTTAGCTAATATAAACCATGTTTAGAGATTACTGGATGACATGAAGTTATTTTTATAGAATTCCATAAATTACAGTTGATTGAATTGGAAATAGTAGGAAGAATATTAAAGTTTTGCCAATCCACATTAGCAAATAGTCTGATACCATCTACCATATTTATTATTATACCAGTTACTTACTGTAACTCTTTGATTTGTGTTGCTGTGTATGACTGCAGTGCCACAATTGCTAGGCTGAAACTGCCGGAATTGCTGTCAGAGAGGAGAGACACATCCAGCTGTAACCTAGAAAAATTGTAAGAGAGGAGAGAAGCACCCTATACTGCAAAGAATGTGTTAATGCACCAGTTAGGGTTCAGCTTAACACAGGAAATGAGTCATTAGGGTTTCCAACCCTAACCCCCACCCCAAGCAGCAAAAGGACAATACCACACAAGCAACCACAGACAGCCAACATCAAGTAACACAAACATACAACTATTTCCAGATGACAAAAACGCAACAGCAGTGATGTGCTCTCTTTATGGATTTGTATCTGCTGCTGCACAGGGGCCTGCACTTCTGCAGCCAGAAGTGTGTGTATGTCTTACAGTATACATAAGTACTTGTGGTTACAGAACCTCTGGCACCAAAGAGGCCTATGCTTCTGCAGACAGAAGTAGTGTTGCAATTTAGGTATCAAGGATTTCTATCTGCGGCTGCAGAAGTGCTCATCCTGCATGGGCCTTCACTTCTGCAACCAAAAACAGTGTTGCAATTTGGATGTCATGGATTTTGTGGGCCTGCACCACTGTAGTCACAAGTTGGTGTATATGTCTTATACATGTGCCTGCAGAAGCACAGGCCCCACAGAGGCATGTCCTTCTGTAAACAGAAATGTGCGCATGAGCAGGATTCTCAAAAGAGACAAGAATCCTGCAAGACTTGGGTGCATCCAACATATGGTGCATGGGGCTTGTGGCATTCCATGTCTGGCAGCTGGGATTCCTGATCTCATGCACTGATTGCCACAAGTTAAACCAGCTTTTTCTGGTCTAGCTTGTGGCAGTCTCAGGTACCTTTTGACAGGGCTTGAATCAAATATTTGGCACAAGCTGCTGTAAATTGGGAAAACTGTCATAAATGTGGCCAATCTTTTTGAATTGGGTGCAGTGCATGGCACAGTTTTTGGTGCAGCTGCACTTACCATGGAGTTTGATGTGGAGTTTGATGCAGGGCTTGACACAAGTCCTGTATCACCCTTTGTGAATCTAGCCCCATGTCTTACAGTATGCATGATTACCTATGGCTACAGAAGCACTGGCCCCTTCACCAAGAGAAGAGTCTATATGTCTGCCTATGGAAGTGCAGGATCTTTCAGGCCCTACGCTTCCATATAGCTTTGCATGCTGCAGATGCAAATCCACAAAGGTAGCACATCAGTGCTACTGCATTTGTGCCATCTGTAAACAGTTGTATGTTGTTTGTCTTACCTGATGATGGCTGTCTATGGTTACTTGTGTTACCTTGTCCTTATGCTGCTGGTGGGGGCGGGGGGTTGTGATGTAAGCCCGAACATCACAATTCTGTACTTTTGTGGTGTTGAGTTGAACCCTAACTGGTGCAATAACACATTTTTTTGCAATGAATACATTTTATTTATATATACTGTAGATCGTGTTATAGTTCCTGTTAATGTATTTTCACTATGTTCGTGGGTCCAGTGTGTGTTCTGCAAAAATAATTTAACAGGGGAAAAGGTTGCTATGTAGTGTTGCTTGATAACATGCCCCATGGTCAGTTTTGTGTTTTTCTAGCATGCGGTTGCCCAGCATTCTAGTAATACTCACATGAGTCATAGTCATAGTCATAGTCATAGGGACTATACTTGTTGACCTCTCCCTCTATTTCTTTTGCTCTGTGAGAGAGAGCAGAAGAAGGAACTACCTATCACTCTAGACTGGTTTGGTCTTGTTTTTGTTTATTTTTATTATTTTATATTATTTTATTTTAATCTTGTAGTTTTATTAAGATTGATTTATTTTCTAGTTGAACTGGTTGATTTTAATTATTGTTTTATAATGTGTTGGGGAGGCTTAGTGTCGGTTGAGCATTACTCCCCCACCAGGCTCAGGGAATTATGCCCTTTTGAGTGCCCCCCATTGCCATCTGACACCTATTTTAGGTGTCGAGCTTTGGGCATACTAAGAAAACGGAAAAGGAAGGGGGGAGCTGGGCCTGAGTGGGGACAGGAAGGGGGAGGGCAGATTGGAGTTGTGATACCCAGGAGATGCCCTGGGGGTGAAATGGAGTCAGGATAGGGGTCCTCCCTGTCTTATCCCCATACCCAAGGGCCTCGATATAAACGGGCAGGTGCCGAGGTCTTCCTCGACAGCTCATCCTGCCTTGGCGGTGTTATGCAATGTCAGATCGATTAAAAATAAGACAGCTGTTATAGCTGATCTTGTTGCAAAAACTGATCTGGCTTGCATCACCGAGACCTGGCTGGATGAAAATGCAGGCCCTATATTGGCCTCGGCAACTCCAGCTGGTTTTTCGGTGATACATCATCCAAGGTTGGATCGTAGAGGCGGAGGTGTGGCCATTATGTTTAAGACCGAGCTGGGCCTTATGGATGTGCCATTGGGAAGTACCAGATCCTTCGAATATATCCTGGGTGAGGGTATAGGCTGCGGGATTCTCCTCATCTACCGTCCACCAGGAGATGGTGGACAATTCCTGCAGGAGATAGCAGACTTCATCGTCGAGGTGGTATTGAGGTCCCCCAGATGGATAATTCTGGGGGACTTCAATGCCTGGGTCGACGATGAACTCTCGCACTTTGGTCAAAATCTCCTCCAGTTGATGGCGATGCTGGGCCTATCATGGGTAGTTACCTCAAGCCATGTAGGGGGGTCATTCGTTGGCTCTGATCTTTCTTCTGGGTATGGAGACTACTGATCTGGGGGTGGAACTGATCAGTTGGTCTGACCATCACACCATAAGGTTTAGTTTCAGGGGCCCCCCGAATAGGTCTGCCCCTCCGGAGTTGGTTCAGTACCGTCCTTTAAGGAGTATTAACCCCAGTGACCTATCGGCAGTACTGAACCTCTCGGACTTGTTGAGTGAATGCATGAGTCCAGATGATCTTGTTCTAGCCTATAATAAGGCTGTTGGAGATGCTCTGGACAAGATTGCACCTGTTCATGTTCAGCCTCTCACTCTTCGCCCAAGGAGCCCATGGTTCGATGGCTCCTTGAAGGAGATGAGGCAAGCTGGTGGAAGGATGGAGAGAGCTTGGCGGAAGTCCAGCTGTGATGATGACAGGCTTAGATTGATGGCACATTATGATAGCTATCAATCAGAAATCACCCGTAAGAAGGCAGAATTCCTATCAAGGGAGATTTCTGCTGCACAGAATCGACCAGCTCAGCTTTTCCGGACTGTTGACAGATTGTGCAATCCAATCTGCCTCCAGCCCAGAGAAGCTTTTTCTCAGCTAAGATGCGAGTAGTTTGCTCGATTCGTTGCAGATAAGGTTGCCAGCATCAGATCTGGCATTGGTTCATCCTCCTCTATGAGTGATTGCAGTGGTCGACGGGAAGTGACTGGCACGCTGTCTGTCTGGTCAGATTTTCACCAACTGGATTTCAATGACATTGTGAAGATCATCCAAACACTGCGTCTAACCAGTTGTAGTTTGGATCCGGGCCCTACACCCCTTTTGATAGGTTGTGTAGATGTTATCTGCCCAATCCTTGCTGACATTGTCTGGAAGTCCTTGGAAAGGGGAGTCTTTCCTGACTCCCTCAAGAAGGCGGTTGTTCGACCACTCCTTAAGAAATCCTCCTTGGATCCAGACTGTCTAGCTAACTACTGACCTATCTCTAACTTGCCATCTGTTGGTAAAGTTATTGAAAAGGTGGTTGCACTGCAGTTGGATGATCATCTTATAACTCACAATGTCTATGATACTCTACAATCCGGCTTTAGGAAGAAGCATAGCACGGAGACTGCTCTCGTCTGGGTATTGAACGACCTCCTAATGGCTAGATATCGAAAGCCATGTACCATTCTGGTCCTTCTCAATCTCTCTGCTGCATTTGACACTGTAGACTATGGTGTGCTATTGGAGCACCTGCGGTTTTAATGTGGACTGTCTGATACAGTCCTAAATTGATTCCATTCATACCTCACAGGCAGGTTTCAGAGAGTGACCACTGGAATTTATTCCTCTGGCACTACCCCTGCCTTTGTAAGGCCACAGGGCTCTATATTATTCCCATGTTGTTTTGCAGTGTATATGCTGCCATTGGGAGATATCATCAGAAAATACAGTCTGAGCTTTCACTGCTATGCAGATGATACTCAGCTGTATATGTCCTTTCTGCCCAGACAGAATGATGCAGTCTCCGTGCTAAATAGTTGCCTTGCCGAGATCAGATCTTGGGTGAGTTCCAGCTGGTTGAGGCTGAATCCAGACAAGACTGAAGTGTTGGTTGTGGACCCGGGTCATTCGAGGGCGGGTTTGGGGGTTGGACAACCATCGGGTTTATTACTTAGTGGTGTGCCACTCACTACGTCAGATCAGGTGCGTAACCTGGGTGTTATTTTTGACGATGGCTTGACCTTAAAATCTCAGGTGTCAGCTGTCGTCAAATCCTCTTTTTATCATCTGAGGAATATTGCCCGGGTGAAACATCTGGTTCTCTCAGATGGTCTTCCAACATTGGTTCACACCTTTGTTATGACCCATCTTGACTACTGCAATTCCCTCTACCTTTACGGCTTCCAGGGGTTGATATCCACCACTTGCAGCCGGTACAGAACGCGGCAGCCAGGCTTTTGACTGGGACATCTAGGACCAGTCATATTACGCCTGTGCTCAGCGGGCTACACTGCCTGCCTATTCAGTGGCAGATCACCTTTAAGGTTGGCATGCTAACCTTCAAAGCCCTACATGATCAGGGACCTGGCTACATTAAAGATCTCCTGGTATCTTACAGACCCCTCCGCCCTCTCTGTTCCACCAAAGAGGGATAGCTAGAGATTCCCAAGGTACGATTAAAGATGTCCGGTTCTCGTGCTTTTGCTTTTTCAGTGCCGACCCTGTGGAATTCTCTACCTTGTCGGTTGAGAGAATGCCAAACCGTTAGTAGATTTAAAACTGAGCTTAAAGCTTATTTATTTGATTTGGCTTTCCCTAGTGATTTATAATGTCATTTTAACGTTTTAATGTTATTTATGTTGGTTGCCTGTTCTTATGTTAAGCGCCTTGGTTTTGAAAGGCGCTATAAAAATAAAGTTGAATTGAATTGAATAAACAAACACATGGATCATAGTAAGCATTTTATTTTATTTAAAAGAAAACAATCTCATTGGACTAAAGTTGGGTGAAGAAAAAAGGAAACAGCAGCAGTCTGGCTGTTGCTTTACCTGGTAAGACACAATTGTGAATGAATGTAGCAGGTCCTTATTTCTTTCCTTTGCTCACTCTGGCTTTCTTTCAGGAGGGTGGTCGTTGACTGAGGGAAAGAAAAGCAAAGTTTTAGTTTTCAGATTCACTAACTGCTGTATTTTAAACAATATTTGTGTTTGTGTTACTGTATCTCATTTACGCAGATGGCATGAGCCTGTGTTATGCTGGCTTGTAGAAACCCATGTTGGCAGCCCTTTTTCCTGAGACTAGGGTGTTGGAAACTGGTTAATAACCACACGGCTTGTCTGTTTTTCAGTGTGTTCTGTTGTTACTAAATTTGCCCAATGATTCTCAGAATATGTAATTTGCTAGTTGGGTAGGAATTGGAAGATTGGGTGACAGTGATCAGTTTGGCCCTTATAGATCACCTGGGGTAGTAAAAAGTGACCAAACTGTGCACAGCATAGAAGCACTGATACCTTTCTATTGTCTCCAAGACTGGCTACCTCCACCTGACGTGCCCCCACTGCATCCATAGTCCAACCAGCACAGGGGATTAAATTAAGACCTGTTTTTTCCAAATTCAAAATCTGTTCAGCAGGGAGGAGCTCCTGTTTAGTGCATCGTTGATTCTTTTTGTGTTAAAGCTTTTTATTAATATTCCAAAGTACATCAGCAATGACAGGATACAATATGAAACAACTGTACTGTATCACAGGTACAGGAAGGGAGAGAAACCATATTATACAATCCATATACCAGTTTTGTTCTAACAAGTGCAATATTATAGGACTATTACATTGTTACAATTTGGACTATTTACATTGTTTATCAAGATGGGGGCCACGCTGGGCTAGCCATTCATTTGTACTACTGGTTTAGCCGTTTAATTTTTTGCTGCTCTGAGTACTTTTTAATTCCGTTCTTTTGTTTTGTTTCCCCGCTGTCGCTGTTTGGTGTATTATTTCCACAGTGATATTCGCCACCGTGATATCTGCCTCCGTTTTTATCGTTAGTGCACTTGTCTCCGCTCTCCGCTTTTTGTTTCTTTCGGTTCTGTTTGGGGCAGAGACCGACTGTACTGATAAGGAGCATTACAGAGAGCAGTGAAGATCTGTTGAGATTTGCCACGGAGGCTTACTAACAAAGCTTTGTTTAAGCTGACTTCCCAAGCCTTTTATTGATTCCCGTACTGTACTTTGATTGTGCCTGGATTATGCTTTGGAATCTTTAACTGTCCTCTTGCCTTTGAGTATTTGAATGGTGAATGGACTGGATGGGGGTTACGAAAAATCAAGCCGAATCCAACTAGCCCAGGGTTTGGTGTGTGTTGTCCCAGTGTGTGGCCTCGAACTATCAGCTGTGTTCCCGGAAAGCCCTTGGACTGCATGTGTTGACAATAACAGGACTACTGGGAGCGGTGACCTGTGAAGTAATTTGGAAGAGTTCCTAAATCGAGAGGGATACGAAGAAGTTTCTGCCGAATTTTCTTCGGCGTTGGATACTCCTCATTCTGCGGCTTGGTAACTTTGGGTCTGCTGGGTTCTGAGAGACCTCAGGGTTAGTGTACCACACAGGGGTGGGGAGGCGGGGCAGGCTGGAGGGTCTGTCCATTATTCCCCTTCCCTAGACTTTTGGGGTTGCCAGCTGGGGGCTAGCTTCTCCTTAAGTTGAAGTAGTGGGCCACTGACTTGTTGGGTAATCTTTGAAGGTTGATAGGAACCTGCGGCCTGCTGGTGGCCTTTTTAAGGTTGCAATTGGAGGTGGAACTGGAAGCCTGAAGATTGGAACTGTATTTTGCTTACCATTTTTTGCTGACATTGGGGCTGGTTTATTGTATTTTTGTACTCTGGGCTTATATTAAGCTGTGTTTGGAAGTGCTCACAGCTTGACGGGATCTCTGTTGGCTGCAAGTACTTTTTCTTCATATTCTTTTTTAATAGAAATAATGTGAGCAGTGAGAATGCTCTATAACACATTTGAATCCATCTGTTTACCGATATTATGAGAGATATTATCGGGAGGGTGGTCTCTAAATTATTTCCTTTATTTATTTATTATTTTATTTTAATATTATTTTGATATTTATTTTTTGTTGTTTAATAAGCAGTGAGAGTGCTTAGCTTTAGTAGGCACCAGGTAGTGAGAGGACCGCGGTGCAATAAAATTGTTTTTGGTTAGTTTTATTTTGGTTGACCCCCAGGTTGTGAGAGGACCTGTGGGCCTAATCAACAAATAATATTATGTGTTAGGGAGGTTTATATGTTTGATGTTTAGTTTATTTAATTTAGTTGTTTGTTACTTTATTTTTATCTGAAGTTGTATATTTATTTAAGTTGTGGGAAGTGTGAGAGAAGTTCAGGATTGGTGGTGTTTTAAGGGAATTTTTATATTATTTATGGTGTTTTAATCTGAGCTGCTTGATGTGCCGGCTTGCCTCTCCTGTCCTGTGCTACTTGGCCTCCGCTCTCCATGCCCTCCACCCCTTCTCTTCTCCCCCCTGCCTGCTCATACCTATCACCGCTGCAGGGTGTTGGGGATTGCTCGCAAGGGGGGGGAGTCGGGCGTGGGTGCAGAGGTATAGGTCAGCGGAGCGAGCGGGGCTCTCCCATAGGGGTGGTCAGGCCCAGAAGACACCCTGGGGTGAAATGGTAACTAGAACGAGGTGATTCAGTTCTGGTTCCTATACCCAAGGGCACCTCCAGTTTGGGGGGGCAAGTGGTTGGGACAACTCGCCAACCTCGTCCAACTCGGGCGCTGTTATGCAATACCAGATCTGTCTGCAACAAGACTGGCCTTATCTCAGACTTTGTTGCGAGAAGGCAGATCTGGCTTGCATACGAGACCTGGCTGGATGGGAATGTGGACCCTTTTTTAGAGGCAGCTGTTCCCACCGGGTACTCGGTTATACATCGCCCGAGAATGGATCGTGGGGGGGGGGGGTTGCGGTCTGTTTCAAGACCGAATTGGGACTAACTGCTGTACCAGTTGAGGAGGCCAGGTCATTTGAGTGTACTGTAGTAACTGGTGCAGGGTGCAGGATTGCCCTCATCTACCGTCCACCAGGTGATGAGAAGCTTTTCCTGCAGGAAATAGCAAATTTCGCTGCCGACATGGCCTTGGAGTCACCCAGACTGATGGTTCTGGGCGACTTCGATGCCTGGGTTGACGACGAATCTTCGCTTTTTGGACAACATTTCCTCCAGGTGATGACATCTCTGGCCTTTATACAGGTTGTTTCCTCAGCTACACATAAGGGAGGTCACTCTCTTGATCTGGTCTTCCTCCTGGGGATCGAGGCCTCTGATCTGGTAGTGGAACCAGTCGGTTGGTCCGATCACTACTCTGTTGAGTTCAATTTTGAGGCCCCCCCTGTGTAGGTCGGCCCCTGTGGAGTTGGTCAGGTACCACCCTTTGTGGGACATGGTCCCTGACGACCTGATGGTGGTCATTGACCTCTCGTTGTTGGACGAGTTCTGCACTGATCCTGAGCAGTTGGTAGTGGCCTATAGTGGGGCCATAATGACAGCCCTCGATCAGATTGTACCTTTCCGTGTTCGCCCCCTTCCGCGTTGCCCTGGAGCCCCGTGGTTTGATGGGGCTCTAAGGGAGATTCTTGGAGGTTGAAGCGTGAGTTAAGCGTCGTGGAGAAGACACCTCTGATGCTGACCACCATATTTAAGCTAGGCATTATAAACTCTACCAAACAGCAATTTCCCATAAGAAGGCAGTATTCCTGTCAAGGGAAATTTCTGTCGCATGGAATCGACCGGCTCAGCACTTCAGAACTGTTGACAGACTGTGCAACCCAGTCTGTCAGCAGCTCCGTCGGGTTTTTACACAAACTGATTGTGACGAGATTGCTTGCTTCTTTGTGAATAAGGTTGAAGACATCATGAGGGAGTGCCACCAACTTCACTGTAAGGGAGCTGCCGCTGATCGGTGTCCTGTCGCAGAACCCGGAGTTTCCTGGAGTACCTTTGGACTGCGGGATTTCGTAGACATTATGAGGACTGTCAAAGATGCATCCCACGTGCTGTAGTTTAGACCCAGGCCCTACTTCCCTGATTTGGGGTTGTAGTGAGATCATTGGCCTGGTCTTAGCCCGGATTGTCCGATGCTCTTTAGATACAGGAGTATTTCCTAGCTCCTTGAAGGAGGGGTGGTGATCCCCCTTCTGAAAAAAGCTTCTTTAGACCCGGAGCACCTAGCAAACTACAGGCCCATCTCTAACCTCCCTTTTGTGGGGAAGGTTATTGAGAAAGTTGTGGCTGCTCAATTGGATAACCATTTAACCATCCATAGTTTATACGAACCTCTCCAATCTGGTTTTCGTAAGAGGCATAGTACTGAGACTGCTCTGGTTCAGGTGCTCAATGATCTCCTGATGGCGAGAAGATCGGAGACACCGCTCCATCTTGGTTCTCCTAGATCTATCATCAGCTTTTGATACTGTGGATCATGGAGTTCTGCTCGAATGCCTGAGGTCCATCTGCAGACTGTCTGGTACAGTCCTCAGATGGTTTTTCATCTTTCCTCGCAGGAAGAATGCAGAGTGTGGTCTCGGGTTTGTTTTCATCCGGGGCCCTCTCTCTCTGCCATGTGGGGTGCCTCAGGGCTCAGTGCTGTCTCCCATGTTATTCGCAGTATATATGCTACCCCTCGGAGACATTGTTAGATGGTATGAGCTAAGGTTTCACTGCTATGCTGATGATACCCAGCTCTACCTGTCTTTTGCAACTGACCAAGTTGATGCTGTCTCGATACTGAACAACTGCCTCGCAGAAATCCAAGACTGGATGAATTCCAGCAGTCTAAATTTGAACCCAGGAAAGACTGAGGTTTTGGTAGTGGACCTGGGTCATAGGGTAGAGGGATTGAGGACTGGGCTTCCATCCGGTTTAGTCCTGGGGGAGGACCAGTTGTTCTCCTCTGAACGGGTACGTAACCTGGGAGTAGAGCTTGACGTTGGCATGACTCTTCGACATCAGGTGTCAGCAGTCATCATGCTGGCCTTTTTCCATTTTAGGAATATTGACAGGATTAGGCACCTTGTTCCACCCAGTGATCTGCCTGTTTTAGTCCATGCCTTTGTGACATCGGGCCTTGATTACTGTAACTCCCTTTAACTAGGGCTTCCTGGGGTTGATATCCGCCGCTTGCAGCTAGTGCAGAATGCGGCGGCACGTTTGACTGGGGCATCAAGAAGATCTCACATCACCCCAGTGCTGCACGCTCTGCACTGGCTGCTAATACAGTGGCGGATCACCTTTAAGGTAGGGCTTCTGACCTACAATGCCTTACACGGTCTGGGTCGCGATTACTTGAAAGAGCTCCTGGTACCTTACACCCCTCTGCGACAGCTCCGTTTGGCTGACGAGGGGTTGCTGGAGATTCTGAGGGTAAACTTGAAGTCATTTGGTGCCCATGCTTTTGGATTTGAGGCACCTACCCTCTGGAATTCTCTGCCCCACCAGCTCCGGGAAACATAGAAACATAGAAGTTGACGGCAGATAAGGACCGCAAGGCCCATCCAGTCTGCCCATTTCTTTTTCTACCTCATAAATGTGCCATCGGCCTTTGCTCTGTCAGTGGCCTATCTATTCATACTCATTTGTATTGCTCCCTTATGCCTATCCCATGCCTGTTTGAAGCCATGCACTGTATTCATAGCCACCACTTCTTGAGGTAAGCCATTCCATGCATCCACCACCCTTTCTGTGAAAAGAATTTCCTCACATTCCCCCTTAATCGGCCCCCTCTAATCTCATGCTGTGTCCTCTTGTCCTGCTATTTTCTTATATTTAAACATGTTAGACTCTTTCACCTTGTTAATGCCCTTAAGGTGTTTGAATACCTCGATCATATCACCTCTCTCCCTCCTTTGCTCAAGGTATACATATTGAGCTCTGTTAATCTGTCCTCATATGTCTTTTGATGCAGTCCCTCACCATTTTGGTTGCCTTCTCTGGACTGCCTCAATTTGGTTAATGTCCTTGTGAAGGTGTGGCCTCAATACTGCACACAGTACTCCAGATGGGGCCTAACCAGTGTCTTGTAAAGAGGGATTATGACCTCCCTCTTACGACTTGTAATACCCCTACTAATACACCCTAACACCCCTCTAGCCTTACCTACTGCTTTAGAGGTCTGTTTGGATGATTTAAGGTCATCAGTGATGATGATGCCTAAGTCTCTTTCTTCCTTTGTGACTGCTAGCAACTCCCGGCCCAGCCTATAGGTGGCTTCAGGGTTTCTCTACCCTATGTGCATGATCTTGCACTTCTTTGCATTAAATCCCAGTTGCCACTCTTCTGACCATTTTGCTACTTTATCCAGATCTCTTCTCATTCTGCCCACCCATTTGGATCATCTATTCTGTTGCAGATCTTGGTGTCATCTGCAAACAGACAAACCTTACCCTCTAGTCCATCTGCAAGGTCACTAATGAAGATGTTGAAGGGACTGTCAAGGACTGATCCCTGAGGTACCCCACTTGTGACTTGCATCTCTTCTGACTGTATACCATTTACCACCACACTCTGTTTTCTGCCCGTCAACCAGTTTGCCACCCAGTTGACCAACTTCTGACCCACCCTGAGCCTACCCAGCTTATTTATCAATCTTCTATGTGGAACAGTGTCAAAAGCTTTGCTGAAGTCAAGGTAAGCGACATCAACTGCTCCCCTGGTCCACCACTCTGGTTACCAGTCAAAGAAATCTATGAGATTAGTTTGACAGGACCTTCCTTTTGTAAACCCATGCTGTCTTGGATCCTGTGCCCCTATGGATTCCAGGTGTTGCACTATCCTTTCCCTTAAGGTGCCTCCATAATCTTGCCCACTACTGAGGTAAGACTGACTGGTCTGTAGTTCTCTGCCTCCTCCTGCTACCACTCTTGTGGAGCAGGATCACATAAACCCTTCTCCAGTCTTCTGGGACCTCTCCTGTGCTCAGAGACTCACTAAACAGTTCTGCTAATGGCTCTGCTAGTTCCACCTTTAGCTTCTTAAGTACCCTGGGATGTATGCCATCAGGTCCCATTGCCTTATCACCCTGAGCTTAGCAAGCTCTTGTAGGACTTTCTTTTGTGAAGGGTAGTGCTCACCTCCCTCCCCCTGTGTCCATGATGCTGAGCTGTGGGCCCTGCCCTACCTTCTCTTCAGTAAATACTGAGCAAAAGTATCTATTTAGGATAGATGCCTTTACAGGGTCCTCCTCCTCACATGCTCCCTTTCTCCATTAAGCTTAGCAATACCCCTCTGGACTTTCTCCCTTTCACTAACGTGATCATAGAAAGTCTTGTCACCTTCTTTTACTGTTCGTGCTAGTGTTTCCTCAGTTTGGGACTTTGCCTGCCTTACTGCCTTCCCTGCTTCCCTTAGGGCAGTTTGGTATGCCTCCCTATCTTCAACCCGCTGTGTTCCTTATATTTCCTGAAGGCCAGCCTTTTGGCTCTGACCTTTTCTGCTACTGTGTTGAGAACCAAAGTGGTTTCCTTCTTCTTTTGCACTTCCTTTTCTGTCTAACACAATGGGATGTTGCTTCAAGTATTACATCATAATACTTGCCCGTTGCCTGTACCCCTCACCTGTGTTTCTTTTTGCCAGGCTAGCTTAACTCTGTTGGCCATCTTATCAAAGTCAGCTCCTCTGAAGTCCCATATTTTCACCTTGGAATGGGATGATTTAGATGTAGTAGCCAAATTGAACCATACCATGTGATGGTCACTGGCCCCCAGGTGACCTTCTACCTGGAGATCTGTGATCCCTTCCCTGTTACTCAGTACTAGATCTAGGATAGCCCTGTCTCTTGTGGGTTGCTGTACCAGTTGTTTGAGGCCCTCTCCCTGCAGGGAATCCACTATGTGTCTAGTTCTGGCAGATGTTCCTGCTGGTATTGACCAATCTGTATCCGGCATGTTGAAGTCTCCCATTATCAGAACCTCCCCTTTAGCTGTCATGTTTTGTATATTTTCTAACAGTAACGTGTCTATGTCCTCCCTGGTCCAGGGCCTGTAGACAACCCCAGTTCTTATGGCTGTCCCATTTCCTGTTTCCAGGGTGACCCACAGTTTTTCTGGCTCCTTATGTGTATTCTGAATTTCTGTAGATCTGATATTTTCATTGACATACAGGGCCACTCCTCCCCCCCCCCTTTTTGCACCTCGGTCTCTTCTGAACAATGCATAGCCAGGTACTGAAGTCTCCCAAGTGTCGTTACTGGTAAACCATGTCTCACTAATTGCTACTATGTCCAGTTTAGCCTCTGACATTATTGCCTGCAGGTCTGGGATCTTATTTCCCAGGCTATGAGCATTTGTGTACATGATTTTCCATTAGCCAGATTCGGTGTGTTAGTTGTTGGTTGAGGTTTGGCATTACCCTGTGCATCGTATGGAGACAAACCTTTTTCTTAACTGGTGATGCAAATGAACTCAAGCGTGCTGAATCCCTGTTTGACCACTAGCTGAGGGGGGAGGGTGTTCTTCCCATTCGACGATGGGGTGCTGCACCTCTCCCATTTGCTAGTTTAAATATTCTGCAAAGGCGTCAAACTTCTGCCCCAATGCACTGATTCCTCCTTAGTCAGATGCAGTCCATCAAATTTAAAGAACTTTCTCTCCCAGAACTGTTGCCAGTTCCTATAATATGTGTCCTTTTCTGGCACTAGCCCTTGAGCCACGTGTTTAGCTCCCATATCTCCCCTTCTTGCAGGACGGTGAGAAGTTTTAAGCAGGCACTAAAGACTTTTTTATGGGCAAAGGCATTTCCTGTTTTATCTTGATTTTATACCTTATGTATTTGAATATATGTTTGTTTTGTATTTTTGCTGTACAGCGCTTTGAAATTCTGAAAGGCGCTTAACTAAATAAATGTTATTATTATTATTACTAAACAGGAGTAAGGTCTAAATAGACATTCTAGTTGGAGTATTTATCTGCATTACATCTCATGCGGCATATACTCCCCAACTTTATATTGTTGCAAAAAAACACAACAAAACTCAACATACATACTCCTAAAAGGCCAGGCAGTGAAAATATTATCTAATATTAACAACAGTGTTCAGCTAGCATGGTAGGTACATCCTGTTATCTGATCAGGACATCTGTTGCAAGCTTGAGGGAAAGGAGATTTAGAGATCAACATGATGGTGAGGGTTATCATCCTATACTTGCTCTTGGTTTTAGATATGTGATGAAGGGGGCCCAACATGAGTAAAACTTGGGAAGGGTGTTGGCTATGACAAGTAACATCTGGTCTAGGGAAGCCACCTTGTGAAAGGAGGTTAGAAGCTCAGACATAGATGGGATGTCTGCAGTTCTCCAACGACTTACACAGATACATAGACAGTGTTGGCAGATAAGGGCCTACGGTCCACCCAGTCTGCCCATTTGAGCTTGTCAGTTTACTTTATGTTTTCCTAGAAGTCTGTTGTCCCTTAACCCTGACCTCCAGAATTCCTTGATGTCTATCCCATGCATTCTTAAATCCCGTGATTATTTCAGCCCCCACCACTTCCTCTGGCAGGGTGTTTCACTTGTCCACCACGCATTCTGTGAAGAAATTCTTCCTCACGTTTCCTCTGAATCGTCCTCTCTCCAACTTCATCCTATGCCCTCTAGTCCTGGAACATCTTTTTCACTTAAAAATAGTGTATTCCTGCACCCTGTTCCTCCCTGTAAGATACTTGTATGTCTCTATCATATCCCCTCTCTCCCTCCTCTCCTCCAGGGAGTACATATTCAATTCCTTCAACCTGTCCTCATAGGACTTGTGATGCAATCCATGTACCATCTTTGTTGCCCTCCTCTGAACCTTCTCTACCCTGTCTATGTCCTTACGTAAGTAAGGTCTCCAGAACTGTATACTGTACTCCAGGTGGGGCCTCAGTAGTGTCTTGTATAGTGGAATTATGACCTCTCTTTTCCTGCTGGTGATGCCCCGGCCTATGCATCCCAGCATCCTATCTGCTTTACCTGCTGGCTTGTCACACTGTTTCCTACCTTGAGGTCATCAGAGATGATAACCCCAAGATCCCTTTCCTGCTTGGTGCATGCTATATCCTCACTCCCCAACTGATATATTGTGCCAGGGTTTTTGTGCCCCATATGCATTATCTTGTACTTCTTTGCATTGAATTTCAACTGCCAAACCCCTGACCATTCTTCAAGTTTCTGCAGGTCCCTTCTCATTCTGTCTACACCCTCTGGTGTGTCTACTCTGTTACAGAGCTTTGTGCCATCAGCGAACAGTGAAATTCTGCCTTCTAGGTCCTGTGCAATGTCACTGATAAAGATGTTGAATAGGACCGGTCCCAGCATTGATCCCTGTGGTACCCACTGGTCACTCTTCCCTCTGTGGAGTGACAGCCATTTACCACCCCCCCCCGTGTCCTGCCACCCAGTTAGTTACCTACCCACTGTACTACTGTCCTGCCCACACCCATATTCTCCAGTTTGTGTAATAGTCTTCTATGAGGCACAGTGTCAAAGGCCTTGCTGAAGTCCAGATAGGCCATGTCCACTGCCCTCCCCTGATCCACCTCCCTAGTCACCCAGATGAAAAATTCAACGAGGTTGGTCTGACATGACCTCCCCCTGATGAAACCATGCTGCCTTGGGTCCTGTAGTCCATTGACAACTAGATGTTCCACCAATCTCTCCTTCAGTAGTGCTTCCATGATCTTCCCCACTACCGAGGTGAGGCTGACTGGTCTGTAGTTCCCCGCTTCCTCTTTGTTCCCACTTTTGTATAAGGGGACTACATCTGCTGTCCTCCAATCTTTAGGTACCTCCACTGTTTCCAGTGATCAGCTAAACAGGATTGCCAGAGGTTCAGCCACCACCTCTCTTAGTTCTTAAAGGACCCTCGGATGCACCTCATCTGGCCCCATTTCTTTATCAACTCTTATTGCTTCCAGTTCCTTCAGGACCCTTTCTCGTGTAAAGGGACTTGTGTCCATTTCTGCACCATTCCCACCCCTTGTACTCCCTTCAGACCCATCACCCTCCTCTTCCTCAGTAAAGACTGAGCAGAAATACCTGTTCAATATGTCAGCTTTATTGTCATCCTCCACGCAGCCCCCATCCTCCCCCTTCAGTCTCACTACCCGTCCCTTTGCCTTTCATTTTTCACTTATGTACCAGTAAAAGGTTTTGTCCCCTCTACCCATTGATTTTGCTATGTGCTCTTCTGCTGAGCTTTGGCTTCCCTTACTGATGTCCCTGCCTCCCTTTGCTTCTCCTGGTACTTCGCCCTATCCTCTTCTGCCTGTATCTTTTTGTATTGCCTGAATGCAATCTTTTTGGCTTTCACTTTCTCCGCTACCTCCTTGGAAAACCATAATGGCCTTCTCTTCCTTTTCCCCTTGCTAACCTGCTTGATGCCTAATTCTGTTGTTCTTGTAATCCCCATTTTAAATACTGCCCACTGTTCCTCAACCCCTGATTCCTGCCCCATTCCCCTTAATGCCTCTTTCAAGCATCTCCCCATTTTCCCAAAGTCTGTCCCCCTGAAATCCAGGATATGTGTTTTTGTGTGGTTTGGTTCTGCTCCTCCTGTGATTTCAAACCACAGTGACTGGTGGTCACTGTTCCCCAGGTGCTCCCCCACTGTTACCCCATTACACTGTCCCTGTTTGCGAGCAGAAGGTCCAATATTGCCTTCTGCCGAGTTGGTTCCATGACCAGTTGCTTGAGGGAGTCCAGGATAAATCTGCTCCTAGTTGATGCTGCTGCCGGGATGCTCCAGTCCACGTCTGGAATACTGAGGTCTCCAACCAGCACTACCTCACCCTTGTCTGCCATCCTTTGGCTGGCTAGCATCAGCTCCCTATATGTTTCTTCCTCCTGGGCTGGTGGTCTACAGACCACACCTGTGAGGATGGCTGGCCCCATTTTCCTTTCCAGCTTAACCCACAGAATCTCTCCCCCATTTTGTTCCTCCTGGATCTCTGTGGCCCTTATGTCATTTTTCACATACAGTGCCACTCCTCCTCCCTTTCTACTTGCCCTGTCTCTTCTGAATCTGTTGTAGCCAGTTATGGCCATCTCCCAGTCATGGTTATCATTACACCAGGTTTCTGTGATGGCCACAATGTCCAGGTCTGACTGCACTATCACAGCCTCCAGATCCTCCATCTTGTTGCTAAGGCTCCTGGCATTGGCACACATGGCTATCCATGATCTGACCTCACTAGACTGTTTAGCTGTTCTACTCCAGCCCCTTCCCTGGTTGTCCTTTACCCCTGGTTCTCCTTGCTGTCCACCATTCTGTTGAATTTTGTCCCTTTTCTGCCTATCCACCTCTTGGGCACTTATCTCCATCTTTTGCACACTGCTTTATACAGATATCCACTCCTCCGGTTCACTGGTTCCACTGCTAACTTAGGATAAGCTGTTTGGCTTGGAAGCTAAGCAGGGCCAACCATCTTTCCTGTGCCTTAGGGAGCTTCACCTGTCCAGATGGGATACCCAGTACCCAAAAAAGGGGGTCTCACCCCAGTTGTAGACCTACAATATGAAATGCCAGCTCAATCACAGAATTCCAAAAGGGGCGAATCAAGTGGCATGACCAGAGAACATGAAGCAAGTCCCCCCGGCTGGGTCTTACACCTCCAACATAGATCATTGTCCAAAAGCTTACATTTATGGAGCACCTGTGGTGTCCTATACCAATGTTAAAGAATCTTGTTTTGGATGAGTTTACTTCTCATATCTGGAAAAGCAAAGTGGGCCTGTTGCCAGCAGAATTTCCACTGGTCATCTGTTATAGTAGTGTGCAATGTTGTTTCCCATTTCACTTTTGCGCTCTGAGTCTGGGAGGGAAGCGAGTCCCAAAGCCCAGCATAATTTTACTAGTTTGCCCTTTAGAGAGTGAAAGCCATCGTGTCAGCTTATCCACTAAGGGATGAGTCTGAGAGGATGCTCTCAAGAAAGCTACAATAGAGCTACGAAGTTGTAGATATCTCCAGAAGTTCATCGTACCCAACCCAGTCTCCCATGTCAGCTCTTGGAAGGCCTTTAAGCCCTGCCCATCTCCCATCATAATATCCCTCACCTTATCGACACCATGATCCTTCCAGTGGGCTCAGTGAATAGATCTCCTTTCACTCTGAATTTGTTCATTGCCCCAAAGGGGGGCCCAGGAAAGAAGGAGTGGGTCAGCTTGAAGTTTTGCATACACCTTTTTCCAAATTCTGATTGCTGGGGCTATAGTCGGATGATCCTTCAGCGCCCTGGGTAGGGGATTACAAAACAACAGTGGCAGACTTGAGACCTGAGCGTGCACCTGCTCCACAGAGACCCACTGCGGGGAGTGTGGTCCCAAAGGGGCAAACAATTTCAGAGTCTGTGCGGTGGAGAAGGCCCACTTGTAGCCTTTCAGCCACGGCAGACACCATTCTCCCATCCTCCAGTGAGACCGCATCTTATTTCTGCTATAGCTAGGCTGTTTATTGTCCCAGATGACTTTACCCAGAAGTGCATCAATAGTACTAAACCACCAAGCAGGGAGCTCTAATGGGATGTGAGATATGATATATAGGAATCTGGGCACTGAGATCATTTTGATCAGCGTAACCTTTCTGGCCAAGGTGAAGTGCAATGATTACCACCTATCCAGCTCAGTCCCAAGTTCTGCCACCAGCGGCCGCATATTTATATCCCACATCCTGGCGAGGTCAGGGGTAACATGTACCCCTAGATAGACAATCTCCTCAGGGGACCAGTGCAAGCTAAAAGGGGCTATGAGAGCTGAAGTACAAAGGGTGTTGAAAGGAAGAACCTTGGTCTTAGACTGGTTCATTTTCAATCTGAAGTATGCAGCAAAATCTGTCAGTAAGGAAGGAGAAGTGGTATGTAGGCCCGGGGAGTTTTCCAGAGGGACCAACAAATCATCAGCATACATAACAGTACTGTATGAGGTATCCCCAATAGTTAGGCCTTGTATGTCTCTGTTCTGCCATATAGCCGCTGCAGGGGGCTCCACATCTAAAATGAATAGCAGTGGAGAGCAGGGAAATCTCTGTCTGGTACCCCTGCCCAGAGAGAAGGGGCCCAACAAGGTGTAGTTGGTGAGGATCCTGGCCAAAGGTCCATGATATAACGCCGTGCCCCATCCTCTGAACTGGTCACCAATGCCCAGATGTTGTAGGACCATGGCAAGATAATCCCACTCCAGGGGAGTCAAAGGCATTTTGAAAGTCTATGGCTACTGCAGCTGTTGGAGTGGGAATGGTCTTGGCATGGTGGAGCAAGTTCAGTAAGGAGTAAATATGGTTCCTACTGTAATGGCTGAACACGAACCCTACCTGTGAGTGATGGATAAGCCCCGGAAGCAGGGGACCTAGCCATGCTGCAAGTATTTTAGCAAAGCGTTTGCTATCTACATTGATAAGGGATATAGGACAGTAACTGAATAGAAGTGTGGGGTCTTTCCCCTTCTTTGGAAACACAGTAATGATATCCTCATGGAGGAAAGGTGGGAAACTTCCCTTGTCTATTGCTTCATTAAATATGTCACTGAAGAGGAGGGCTATTTGTGAGTGGACTAGCTGCCAGACTTCAGCTGGGAATCCATACCTTCCCAGAGCCTTCCCTGAGTTCATGGACTTAATGGCCCATTCTACCTCTGCAGAGGAGATAGGGGTGTCAAGAAGAGCACTATGTTGGGAAGTCAACTTAGGGAGAGTTAGGGAGGCTAAAAATCTTTGCACTGCATCCCGATCCATAGATCTGGACGAGGCATACAGATTAGTGTAATACTGCTGCATGATACCATTCATTTTATCAGCTGCTGTGCTAGTTGCTCCATTACTGTCTCTTAGTCCAGAGATATGGGACTCTTCTCTCCGATCCCCTGTTGATCGCTTCCGAGTTTAATACCTATTTTACTACCTGTGCCCAGGCCCTCCTAAAATCCCTCCCCCCAGCAACCTCTCCCACTCCTCAGTCACCTACCCACCTTCCAACTAGTAGGAACACCTTTTCCTTCAGACCTACCTCCCCTGCTGAAACCCTAGCTGCCCTTCACTCCCTGAACCCCTCCAAAGGTAAATCCCCTGATGGCCTGGATAACAAACTCCTCTTTCTTTCTGCCCCCGCCATTGCTATTCCCCTCGCGGCCCTACTAAACCTCTCTTTCTCCACTGAGGAACTCTCCTCTGAATGGAAGCACGCCACTGTCATTACCCTCCCAAAAGGCGATGATCCTACCTACACTACTAACTACCGCTCCATCTCCCTCCTCCCCACCCTCGCCAAACTCCAGGAACACCTAATGCTTTCCCAACTCTCTGCCTTTCTCTCAGAAACTAACTTCTTCACCCCTTTTCAGTCTGGTTTCCGAAAACACCACTCGACCACCTCCTCCCTGCTATGACTCATGGATCCCATCCTCACTGGGATGGATAATGGACTAATCACTGCCACTATCTTCATTGACCTAGCAAAAGCTTTTGACACAGTAGTCCACCCTCTCCTCCTATCCCACCTATCTGGTGCTGGGTTAACTGAATCTGCCACTAACTGGTTCAGGGCCTACCTTATAAATAGAACCCAATCCACTAAAATTGCCGACCACACCTCCCCCCCATCACCACCGGTGTCCCCCAAGGTTCAGTTCTTGGCCCCATCCTCTTCTCCATCCTTCTAAATGACCTGCCTAACTCCTGCTCCTCTACCGCAATCCATATGTATGCGGACGACACGGTCCTCTATACCTCCGTCCGGACCCGCAAAGAAGTCTCCTCCAATCTCCAAACTGATTTTGACAAAATCCAACAATGGTTCAATTCCAACCAGCTATCCTTAAACGCAAAAAAAACTGTCTCTATGATTTTCGGCACTAGACAGCGGCTATCAAAATTCACCCTCCCCCTCAGCTTCCATACCCTAAACAACTCCATCCTCGAGGATGTGCCCTCCTTCAGATATCTAGGGGTTTGGCTGGATCGACACCTCACCTTCTCCTCACATGTGGATGCCATCATTTCTAAACTGCGTCCAAAACTAGGTGCCCTTTATCGCAACCGCTCTTGTCTCCCTCTACCGGTCAGAAGGGAACTAGTCCAGAAAATGATCTTACCCTCCTTTAACTACTGTGATGTCGTTTATAACTCCGCCCCAAGACCACCTTAATCAAACTTGACCCCCTCTTTAATGCCTTCTGCCGTTCACCCTCGATGCCCCCCGCTCTCATCACTGCAAGCACTTTCAGTCTCTGGGCCTACCTTCCCTGAGCAACCGGTGATTAATTCACTGTGCAAATTCACTTCAACTTTTGGCTCGGCTCCTCCTCGCATCCTCCTATCTCCCCACCCCATCCACCCTCCCGATCTTCTGATGCAAGACTATTGGTCATCCCTCACCACAGGACCACCGGCGGCCAGTCAGCCTTCTCTTACCGCTTCCCTAACCTCTGGAATCACCTGACAGCTCAGATCCACCTTTCATCATCCAAACACTCCCTATCCTCGGCTCTCACTAATTTCCTTGCACCTAACTGCAACTGCTCCTGACCCCTTCCCCTCCTGCTTCCTCCCACCATACCTCCCTTGTGCCTGACCAGCGGCTTGGCCTTCGCCATATTGCCTGGCTTAGACACTGCCCTTCGCACTTCATCTCTCCCCCTAATTGTTTCCCTCCTTACCTCCCCCTACCCTCCTCACTCCTTCCCTCCCTCCCTCCCATTACCCATGCTCTCACCCTCACGCACTACTACTGCTCACCCCTCCCAGCCTTGTTACCCCCCCTCCTCTCCTACTCCTACTGTCAACTTGCTGCATCTCGCTTCAGCTCTGGTCTTGCTACCGCCACTCATGCTTTGCTACTGGCACTTAAACATGTTTTAATCCGGAATGTTCCATGTTATGTATACCTTATCCTTCATGTATGATCTCTGTACTGTTTCACCTATTGTTAAATGCGTTATAGTTCTACTGTATTGTTTCACGTCGTGCAAATATGTGCTCATGCTTATCCCGCCCACTTATGTACATCACCTGTATTGCAATATATTCTTTTTTGTCTGTTATATGATCTGCCTCCACTGTAACCCTTCCCCCCCAGGTTGCACCGGGAGACGAGCATCTTGTTGCTCAGTGTGCCTTTCCTGGTGAAACAATTTAAATAAATAAATAAAGATATGCCTTTCGGCGTGTTGCTTCCACAATTTATAAGCAAGCAGCCAACCCCCTTTTTCCCCTCCCTCCAAAAATTTATGTTTGAGGCGAAGAATCGCCACCTCAGCATTCCGGACCAGCAAAGCATTAATCTCCATCTTAAGTCTGACAAATCGTGACCCAGTGGGGACCGATGCTTAAAACGAGGAGATTGTTTTGCCTCCAATTCTTTTGTCTGCAGTTGTTTATCTAGTGACTTAATGAGCTGTTCCCTTTTATCTATGTCTACTAGCCGCAAAACCTATAATGGCACGTCTGAGTGTAACTTTCAGTGCTTCCCAAGTGTTGCCAGGTGAGGTGTCAGTGGGCGGATCATTAGCCAAAAAGCAAGAGATCTCCTGGGTAAATCACTGTTTAAAATCTGGATCCCTAAGGATCTAACTGATTTCTTTGACTGGGTGACCAAAATAGTAGACCAGGGAGGGGCTGTGGACATGGCCTACCTAGACTTTAGCAAGGCATTTGACACAGTCCCACACAAAAGATTAATAGTCACATTAACCAGCCTGGGAGTGGGTCCCAGGGTGGTAGCCTGGGTAAAACACTGGCTGGACAACAGGACACAGAAGGTAATTGTAAATGGAGTCCACTCTGAAGAAAGAGTGGTTACTAGTAGGGTACTGCAGGGTTCAGTACTGGGTCCAGTCCTTTTAATGTCTTTATAAGTGACATTGCAGAGGGACTGGAAGGAAAAGTATGCCTCTTTGCAGATGACACAAGATCTGCAACAGGGTTGATACACAAGGAGGCGTGGAAAGGATGAGAAGGGACTTGGCAAGGTTGGAGGAATGGTCGGGAGATATGGCAGCTAGATTCAATGCAAAGAGTGCAAAATAATGCACATGACAAACAAAACCAGGGAAGATTACACAATTGGGGGGGGGGGGGGTAGTAACAAAAACAAATAAGGAAAGAGACCTGGGAGTAATCATATCAGATGACCTTAAGGTTAGCAAGCAATGTGAGAAGGCAGTAGGGAGAGCTGGGGGTATACTGGGATGCATAGGGAGAGGCATCACCAGCAGAAAACAGGAAGTTGTTATCCCTCTGTACAGACAGTTGGTGAGACCCCATCTGGATTACTGCGTCCAGTTCTGGAGACCCCATCTCCACAAGGACATAGACAGGATAGAGGCAGTCCAGAGGAGGGCAACTAGAATGGTGCAGGGTCTGCAAGAGAAGCCATACAAGGAGAGACTAAAAGAGCTTAATATGTATACCCTTGAGGAAAGGAGGGAGAGGGGGGACATGATAGAAATGTTTAAGTACCTCAGTGGAATCAACAAAGTCCAAGAGGGTAGCATCTTTCAGAAAAGGAGACATGCAAGAACAAGGGGACACAATTTAAAGATGGGGGGGGTGGTTCAGAGGCAATGTGAGGAAGTATTTTTTCACAGAGAGGGTAGTGGGTGCATGGAACAGCCTTCCTGAGGAGGTTGTGGGGTCTAAAACTGTGGGAGAATTCAAGAATACATGGGAAAGAAATAAGGCAATTCTAGTGGGGGGTAGGAAGAAATAGGTTGTTGGTTGACTAGGATCTGCGGCTTATCCTGTAGGTAGGGAAATGGGCAGACTAGGTGGGCCAAGTGGTCCTTATCTGCCATCAAAGTCTATGTTTCTATGTTTCTAAGTTGGTCCAGCTTCCAAGAGGTATTAGGAGATACCTTTGGTCCCCATAAAATATGCAGATGAACCTCAGAATGATCTGAAATTATCATCTGTGCAATATCTGAGCCCACAGTTGCTTGAGCAATGGAAGCAGAGACCAACCAATAGTCTAGCTGACTGTAGGTGCTATGCACTGGCAAGAAAAAGGTATAGTCTCTCTCACGAGGATGAAAAATACTCCAGATGTCTTGTAGACCCATATCTGACTTTTGGGGTGGCTATCCTGTGTGGCTGAGCTATGGGCTGTCAGGGGGTCTGGAGGCAGATTAAAATCTCCCTCAACCACTATGGAAGTTACAGGCTGCGCCAGATTACTGATTGCTTGGGCAACTTCATGAAAGATCCCCAGGGCGTCCTCATTTGATCCATATACATTTACCAACATGAGCTGACCTTTAGGCATGTTCAGAGAGACCAGGACCCACCTCCCCTGTGAATCTCGTTTAACCTGCACAGGGGTTCATTTCAAATGTTTAAGCAGGCACTCTTCTCTTTCTAGAAGGGGCGGATGAGGGAAAAACCTGTTCCACCTAATCCCTGGCAAGCTTATCATGATTCTGTTTAGCTAGTTTTGTTCTTGAAGGAAAGCCATAGTGGTGCGCAGTCTTTTCAAGTGTGATAACACTTATTTACATTTTACCAGGGTATTAAGGCCCCGCATGTTCCAGGTGTATGTGTGTAGGTCACCCATTCTCTCACTGGGAAGTTACATGTATCTGAAGGAGCATGAAATCAAGAACCTCTGGAGACTGTGGACTACCATGACATCCCACTATTCCTACCCCTATTAAACATATCTAGCAAATACTTTAGCTACCATCTAGGTGTATATAATACAGTACGTAGAACTTCAGCCTGGGGTGTTACAAAACTGTTAAACTCACCAGGGCAAACGGCCCCATCCTTCAAACTATATACAATTCCAACAGTGATGAACATTATAAACACATAGTACATCTTGACAAGCTGGAAGGTATTAAACTGGCAAGAAAACACCAAAGTTGCTTCCTTCTCTCGTGGGGAAGGGGGGAGTCATCCTCTTGTATCAGAGGAGGGCAACCACTCGTGGGGTGTTCCAAAAATAAACCCTCAGACACTGAGATCTGACACTACGATGGGTTAATAATAGTAGGGAACATGAATGGACGTGGGAGGGTCTATGATTCCTCACCATCCTCACATTCATCCAAACAAGTAGAAGGGACTGCCCAAGGTCCCTTAACAGATGTAGGACAGAGTCATCTGGGCTATACACCACCCTCCTTTCTTTTCTAATATATAGACAGGGCCTCACCTACATGAGGATCTGTCAGTGCAACTAGGGAAGAAGGGAGGATATTCTCTCCATAATACGGCATGAGCCTGCCTGGTAAAGCGTCTAAGCCTCAACCTTTAGTACTCACCCTAAACATCAGGTAGCGAGGCTAACCCACTTTATAGTTTGCAGGACAGTTATGTGACCATATACGTATACTTGAAACCAGATCAGTGGGGCTAGATCTAATGGAACTTTCCCATAGCCCTTGCTATAAATCTAAAGGAATGCATTAATCCCAAAATGTTTACTATAGTCCAAAATAAAGTACCTAAATTCAGTTGGCCAAAGTCCAGCTGAAAGATTTTGGCAAGTAGGCCTGGATCTTCCTGTTAGCAAGGACTTTCCAGGTCAGTTTACCTCCCTCTAGAGAGGGGGGGAGGCCTGTACTGCCATTCTTGTCCAAACTAGTTCTCAAGAATTCAACTACTCCTCCCCTTGATTAGACCCCCTCTCTATTCCCCAGTTAAACAGAGCACAGTACCTCTGCCATGTTTAATCAAGTTGGTTTGATCTCCACAGCTGTTCAGTCATCGGTCAAGAGCCGAAGTTTCTCCACCTAGGTCTGGCGAGACTTCACAGTAGAAGAATTCTCAGCGGGGCCATCCTTCGCCGTTAATGCACCTGCTGCAGTGATTTCAGCCAGGATTTAGAGTGCACTTATATAGATGAACACCAAGTGGCTGTGGGGGAAGCATCAACCTCAATAGGCTCACTATCCTCTGCTGCATCACTCTGAAGGGCCTCATATCTGTTTGGGGAGTAGAAGCCTTGGAGATCCAAGGGATTCTCTTTAGCCTGTGGTGACACATTTCTTGGGCTTCCCACTCGAGTCCTCTTTGCTGGTTGATTTCTTCGCTCATGTCTATGAGCAGTATGTCTCTTCTTTGTCCTGGGCGGGTAGGCCCCTTTAAAGACATGCACCACTGCTAAGTCTGGCTGGCTTGGGGTGGGAGTATGTCCGCCATATGGAGTGTTTAGCTGTGGCAGACTGCACTCCCTCTGTCCTGGGCTCTCCATCGAGCGAAACTCTGCCGGGTACATTTTGCAGAGGAAATCCAGGAGGTTATCTGGGTGGGAGAACATCAAGGGGGCTCCATTATGGATTACTTTAATTGTGGCAGGGTACCTAAGGGAAAATGGGATACCCAGTTTATAGAGATACTTGCGCCCTTCTGTATATGCTTTTCGGAGCTCTGAATGTTCTCTTGAGTAATCCTGATATATTTGGATTTTGTACCCCTGCCAGACTAATTGCTCTTTAGTCCTCATGGCTGCAGACACATCCTCTTTCTGCCTGTAATCCAGAAAATGAGCCAGCAATGGACAAGGCCCGTCCCCTGGTTTAGGAGGGGAGCAACCGAGTGGTGCGTCCGCTCGATGTGCAGATTCGTCCCGGGAGGGAGATCCAGCAGCTGGGGGAGGGTGGACTGAAGAATCCGAGCACAGTCGTTTTGCTCCACACCCTCCGGGAAGCCGACAAAGCAGAAGTTGTTCCGTTGGCTTTTATTTTCGAGATCGTCTACTTTGTGTTGAAGGCGTGTAACATCATTGATTCTTTTTAAAAACTGGACTTTTAATTTGGGGAAATCTTCAGGGATTTTCTGTCTGACTTTAGTCCCCTTACATTTAGTGAAGCCCATTCTCTTTACGGAAAACCATACCCACTGGCTTGAACATGATACTGTACTGAAAAAAACCTTGCCCTAAATGCAAGCAAAACTCACTCCATGCTCTTCGGATCTCCAGCTAGACTCAAGGCAAATTGCAACGCCCTTCAAATATCGAGTGCTGATGGTTCCCCAGTTGTTGGCACCAGCTCCCTCAAATATCTAGGCATTCTCCTTGATGAGTCCCTGGATTTTGACCTCCACATCACCGCCACCTGCAAATCTATTAATGCCAAAATCAGAAGTGCCTACCATAAAAGCTATGCCCTCACACCATCTGCCAGGCTTGCCGTAGCTCAAAGCCTTCTG
Source organism: Neoceratodus forsteri (assembly GCA_016271365.2). Lineage (NCBI taxonomy): Eukaryota > Metazoa > Chordata > Ceratodontiformes > Ceratodontidae > Neoceratodus > Neoceratodus forsteri. The sequence goes on from CM028130.1 coordinate 335,352,106, forward strand.
CTCCCGGCCCTGGCCTATGGCTTGGTTACCTACCTGGGGGCATCAAAGACCTCCCTCCATAAATGGGACACCACCTATAACAACCTTTGCTGCTATGCCTCTGCATCACCTCGGTTCAAGCATCACTGTCAGCTTTATGCTGACCTAAAATAGCCCAGCCCTGCTGCTCACCAGCTACTGTCCTATGGCTCCCTAACTGACGGTATAATTAGATCAGGCCTCCCCAAAGCCCTCGCCTCCTTGCTACACTCCCAAACTCCCTCCTATGGTCTCCAATCTAATGGCCATGCCCTTCTCTCCATCCCCAGATGCAAAACCACTATGGGTACTCATGCTTTCTCTTATGCGGCTCCAAAGTTCTGAAATTCTATCCCTCAAGTTATTCACCTAGCTCCTACACACGCTTGCTTTAAGAAACTTCACCGTGAACATCTATTGGCTTCAAATCCTTGTACATGCTTTCATCCACCTTAGCTCATTCTTTCCTTCTATTCTCACCCATCTTTTTCCTGCACTCTTCCTCTTACCTTTTCCCAGCACAGCTTCTTCCTTACCTCCCCTTTTCTCCCTGATCCCTACCTAACCCTCCTTCTCTTATACTTCTCTACCTGTGATGGCACTTACTGCATATTGTACTTTTCCTGTTATACCTAATACTGACTTGTACACACTTGTTTGTATTTTGACTTTTTCCAAACTGTACTGTGTATTATTTTAACTTTGTCTAACTCTGTATATCACCCAGTTGCCTAGTTGTTTGTATTTCGACCATCCCTCTGTCTATTCCTTGTGCTGCGTCACATTGTACTGCTTATGTATTTTTCCCTTGTATTCCTCCCGGTCGTGCCTGAAAATAGGCATCTCTATGCCTAGATTATGGAACTCTCTTCCAGAGAGCACCCGTTCATCCACCTCCCACCTCTGCTTCAAAGCCTCCCTCTGGGACTTCCTCAAAACAGCCTCTACCAGCCTCTGCACTTAAGGTACTCCTGCCTTCATTCCACCCTGTCAGACTTCTCATAGGTGTTGGGTCATCTTCTCCCTCCCTACAAATGAAGCATACTGTTTAGCTAAAGAACTGAGCGTGTTGGGTCCATCCCTGGCTCTACTGGTCATCAACTGTAAAGACTTCCATTACCTCTATCCGGCAGGACATTGTTGTCTGCATACTCCTGCTTACTGTCTGCCTCCGTTTGCTATTATATTCCTCCCCACCTGCTATGTAAATCTCCCAATGCTTTTGCTCTTACCTTCTGCTGTTTGCTTGCTACTGCTTATACCTGTTTTGTTGTTGCCTGTCATTTACTGAATGTACCTTGTAATCTCCTGGGTCGCACCTGAAAATGGGCATTTGGTTGTCTAGTGTGCTTACCTGGTTAACAAAAGCAAATAAATAAATAGTGCACCCACCCAGTTACCAAAAGCAAATAAATAAATTGTCAATCAGTGTCTGTGACTTGGTGGTCTTTACAATACTACTGGCAATGGATATGACTTCTCTGCCATTCACCATCACTCCCTTCAGAATGGAGTGATTTGATAATCCTCTTCAGTTCATTTCTGGCTGCCTCCAGAAGCAAAGGAGGCCGACTGTAAGTCTTTTGTGGGAGCTCAGGGTGCAACTGTGCTGGATCAGGGTTCTCCTTAAGTATCAAAAAAAACCTAAAATTTGATAGGAGATAAGGACTGCTTGAACCTCCCAGTCTGCCCATTTTCCCTACCTACATTATTACCACAGACCGTACTTAATCTACAGCTCTTTTCCCTCCCCTTTCCTTTGAACTATGATTCTCTTGTGCCTATCCCATGCATTCTTGAACCCCACAACTGTTTTCACTCTCACCACCTCCACTGGAAGGCTGTTCCAGATATTCAACACTCTTTCTGTAAAGAAGTACTTCCTCACATCTGTCCTGAATCTCCCCCACTCCAGCTTCATATCATGTCCCCTTGTTCTTGAGCACCTTTTCTTCTGAAAAATACTTCCCTCCTGCATCTTATTAACCCCTCCCTGAGGTTTTTATCATAGATCCGCTCCTCTCTTCCAGGGTGTGCATTTTGAGGTCCTTTAGTCTCTCCTCATAGGGATTTTGATGCAGATCCTGCACTGTTTTAGTTGCCCTCGTCTGGACCACCTCCAGCCTATATCTTTCCAGAGATGTGGTCTCCAGAACTGAACACAGTACTCTAGGTGGGGGTCTTACAAGCAATCTATACAGAGGCAAACCACCTCCCTCTTTCTGCTGGTGATACCCCTTCCTATGCACCACAGCATCCCTCTAGCTCTCCCGACTTCCTTGTCACATTGCCTGGCCTCCTTTAGGTCATCCAATATGATTACCCCCTAGTCTCTTTCCTGCTCAGTAGTCGTCAATACCATTCACTCATTTTGTACTCTGCCCCTGTGTTTCTGTGCCCTAAGTACATTATTTTGCACTTTTTTACACTGAAACCCAGCTGTCATACCCTTGACCACTCCTCTAGTTTTTTTAGGTCTCTGTTCATCCTTTCCACACACACACACACACACACACACACACACACCCTGGAGTGTCCACCCTATTGCAGATTTTGGTGTCATTTGCAAAGAAGCAGAACTTCCTTTCCAGCTCCTCGGCGATGTCACTTGTAAAGACATTAAAGAGGACCTGTCCCAACACTGATCCTCGAGGCATCCCACTGGTCCCCCCTCCCTTCCTCAGAGTGAACTCCATTTACTACCACCCTCTGTCACCTATCCCCTAGCCAATTTTGTATGCAGTAGTTCTTCCTGAATTTCCACATGGTGCTCTCATTTATGTGACCCTTGTACCAAGATTCAAACAAGCACACAGTACTCATCACACCATGTAGTGTACGCTTGCATCTGACTGATAGCATAACTAACATTGGGGAGCATAGGTAGAATAGACTACGCTGATGTGGTCTATGGCTCTGCCCCAGCCAGAATCCTCTCTAGATTCGACAAAGTCCTCAACTCATTTTGTCCCTTTGCCATTGTTGCACCACCCCTTACTCACCACTGTCAACTCTACTCCACCGTCTCCTTCTCACTAATACCCAATAAGAGAATGGTCCACTGTGTCACATTCATTGCAAAATACTGGTTTTGAAGCCTGTCACCCAACCTTTCCTCTCTCCTCTCACCAGTAAATCCCTCAGCTTACTCCCTTTGAAATAGGGACAAATGCTCTTTCTGTCTTCCATGTCCACACTCAGATGCGGGTCAGTCATCCTTCTCCTATCGTATTCCTTTCCTCTGGAATCAGCTCTCCTCTGATCTTAGCCTATCTCCTTCTCTCTCCTCCTTCAAATCTCAACTGAGACTACTCCCTTTACCCAGTGTGCCCAGTGTTCTCACCTCCCCACCCCATCACCTAGTCTCTTCCCCCTCACACCCAGGGTATCAGACGTGGAGGCCAGCAAGGAGTCAGACTGTCTAGTGAACTCTATCCTCCTGAGGGTGGGTCAGTTGTGCACCTCATAATGGAGCAGCAGAGGTGCCCGTAACATCATGGGTACCACACGACATTGGGCACCCCTGCCAGGTTAATGTGTACACTTGTTGCAAGGGGATGGAGGCAGAGGGACAAACCAGAAAACATTTCAGGTTGTTGGTGTGATGACGTGTGGCTGTTCCCCCATGTCCACTGGACACATGAAAAGGTCTGTCCTCCTGGGTCCATTAGTGCAATGATTCTTGGAGGCCCAAAAGTACACCATCAAGCACAGGGCCCTAGCCAGAAAGTGAGAACCCACATTGGAGGTTAAGCCAGGGACAAGGAACCACGGTCGGTTAGAGCTGCAGAACCAGGTTAACAGAGCTCCGGGACAGGAGCTATGAGCTGGTGCATGATTGGTAAGGCACAAAAAGGAACTAAAAAAGTAAAGGAAAAAAAAGCAGGGAAGCCAGTCCTGTGGTATAGCGGTAGTGCTATTGCCTGCCATGTGGCACCTGCAGTTTGGGAGTAGATCCTGGTCATTTAGGAGTTGGCCATGGGACAGAGGATTGAATGCCCCAGGGACTGCTCTCCTCTTTTGAAGAACATACAAACATACATACAAACATATGAAATGCCAGCAGAAACAGGCCTCACAGTCTATTGAGTCTGCCCAATTGTGCAGCTAGCCCCTCAACTTGCAGCTGCCCCACCCTCCCTCCCCTCCTCATAACAACTCCTCCTCACTCTGTCCCACCCTCTCTTAAATACTCCCACTGTTCTACAGGATACCACCTCCTCGGGCTCAGTGTTCCACTCATCTACCACCCTTTCCATGATAAAGTGTCTCCTGATTTCCCTCGTGAATCCCCCCCCTCCAGTCTCAGCTGATGCCCTGTCATGTCCTTCCCCCTTCTGATCTGAAGAATCCCTTCTGTATTAATCCTGTTAATACCCTTTAGGTACTTAAAGGTTTCGATCATATCCCCCCATCCCTCCTCTCTTCCAGGGAATACATTTGCAGCTCTCCCAGCTTCTCCTCATAGGATTTTCCCTCAAGTCCTTGTATCATCTTCGTTGCCCTATGCTGTAGCCCCTCCAGCAATCTGATGTCCCTCTTCAGGAATGGATGCCAGTACTGCAGTATTCCAGGTGTGGCCTGACCAATGACCTGTACAGGGGTAGGATCACTTCTCTGTGCCTGGAGGAGATTCCCCTCACTATGCACCCTAGCATTTTGTTTGCCTTTGCATCTGCCTTCCTGCACTGAGCTGAGTAGTTCATACTCCCAGTTATTAGTACCCCTAAATCCTTTTCCTTCACTGTGCTTACCAACTGTACCCCTCCCAACTGATATTTCCTCCCCTGGTTCCTTGCTCTGAAGTGCAGTACCTTGCCCTTCTTGACGTTGAACCCCAACTGCCATGTCTCCGACCATTCCTGTAGTTTGGTCAGATCTTCCTGCATCCCCCTCCACCCCTCTATGTCATCTACCACTGCACCCATCTTAGTATCATCTGTGAACAGACTGATCCTCCTCCGGATCCCATTTGAGATATCGGCTATGAATATGCCGAACAGCACCAGTCCCAGTACTGAACCCTGGGGCACCCCACTGGTAACGTCCCTTGGTGATGAGAGTCCCCCCCACCACCACCCTTTGCGGCCTATCCCTCAGCCAGTTGGTGATCCAGTTGACCATTTTTGTCCTCACCCCAATGTATTCCAGTTTTCCCTCCGTGCGGCACCAAGTCAAAGGCCTTGCTGAAGTTCAAATATAGGACGTCCACTACCTGGCCCCTCTCCAGTTCCCTGGTAACCCAGTTGTAGTACTCAACTAGGTTTGTCTGGCAGGATCTGCCCAATACAAAACTGTGCTGATGGCCATCTTGGAGAGCTCATTGTCTTCCAGAAAGGTCACCACTCTCTCTTTTAGGATTGACTCCATGAGGTTCCCCACAATAGAAGTGAGACTCACCGGTCTGTAGTTGCCTGGATCACCCTTTGGGCCACTTTTATGAATGGGCACCACATGGGCCATCCTCCAGTCCTATGGCATGCATCCTGTGTTCAGTGATGTACTGAACAGGTTTGCCAGTGGTCCCACCAGGATCTCCGCTAGCTCCCTAAGTATGCTAGGGTGAATGCCATCCGGCCCCGGCGCCTTGTCCCCCCTCAGTGCCCTTAGTCCCTCCAGCACCCTGTCCTCTGATTCTGATATCAGTCACCCCTGCCACTCCACCCTTCCCATGGGGTATCTGCCCCCCTCTTTCCTTCATGAACACAGAGCAGAAGTACTCGTTCAGTACCTCTGCCTGGCCCTCCCCCTTCGCCACCCATCTCCCATCTTTCTTAATCCTCACAATGTGGTCTTTGTTTCTTCTTCTCTCACCAATGTATCTGAAGAAGTTATTTTCCTCGTCCTTGATTCCCTGTGCCAGTCTCAGCTCTCTGGAAGCCTTGGCCACTCTGACTAGCCTGGTAACCTCCCTGGACTTCTTCATGTACTTGTCTTTGTCCCCTTGCCCTCCTGATTTTCTAAGCCTCCAGAATGCTTTTCTCTTGCCCTCATCCCTTCCATTACCTCCCCAGTCAGCCAGCTCAGCTTCTTTGCTCTCCCCTTCTTGCTCCGTGTCCTGGTGCAGGTCTCAGTAGCCTCTGCCAGCCCTTTAATGATATTCCATTTTTGGCTGGCACTCATGCATGTTTGAATTCCCACCAGATGCTCAACCAAAATTTCCCCCATCCTTTTAAAGTCCGCTCCCTTAAAAGGGAGGGACCAGGATCCCACTCAAGGGCTGCCACCCGACCAAAGCCAGTTGGTGGCGCAGAAGGTTTGCCTAAGTTATGGGAAGGTTGCTGATGCAAAGGCACGCACACACAGTGCACCACTCTACGCTGGTGGCCTTGGGGAAATAACACCCGAGGAAACCCACTGATCATTTGCACACTGGTGGCCCTGGGAAGCTAATTCCTGAGGAAACTGCCTGACCAGCTAGGTGACTTCCTGTCCCATTGCAGGCCCCACATCACTGACTGGTCAGGGCTCCATTTGGATTTTGATCTGGGGGAAGGATGGGGACTCTAGAGTCAGGTAAGTCCCAGAAGAGGTGGATGATAGGGTTGGATGAGACAGGGAGGATGGTGGCTGACTGCCAACAGGAGTATAAATACCTTGATTAAATAATAAGGAATATCAGGATTTGGTGGGTGGTGGGGAAAGAGGAATGTTCATAACACAATGAAAGGTATAAAGTGCAACTGCATGTGGATGAAACTGTATGAAATGCTTGTTGAATTGTCCGAAATAGAACTAAAATTCCAAAAATGTTTAAAAGAAATATGTAAACATTTTTTTACAATGGTTATGGTCCTTAGCAATTTGTACTTCCAGACTCTGGCTCCCTAGCCCACAGAGGAGTCAGTTTTTGAACGGCCTCTATCACATTCCACTTTTTCCCTTCCTGTGGGTAGGGGCCAACTGCATGGAGTAAGCTAACTTGGCCAATGGCACAGAGAAAAGGGGACTGTGTTTTCTACTAGTGAAGAGTGTATAAGATTGCTAAGGGAGACTGAAGTTAGTGTTTCTTCAAGTTGGTATTTTTCCCTTTGAACTAGTTGCTTGGAGCTGTGAAGTAATTTATCTATTTTCAATTAAAGTTTTTGTGTTAGAAAGTGTTAAGAAGTCCCACCATTCCCCCTTGAGATAGTGACTTTCTCTGGAGGGACTCAGCACACTGTTTTGCTTTGTTTTAATAAGAACTCCCCAACCCTAGAACTGGGATTGGGGTTGCAGTTGGTTTTACGCAATCTGGGTTCGTCTGAATATAATCTAACTCTCCAGAGAAAAAAGAACAGGACTTAAAAGAGAGAGTCTCATGCGCCAGAGTGGTCTTGTCCATCTGTGGCTCCTTGTCAGCTTTCTCTGGGTCACGGAGTGGCTGAGGAATTGGAATACCCCTGCTGTCAACCCCTTGTGGCATGGGGTGCAGCACAGAGTGACTGAGATATCCTCCCTGGGTGAAAATCACACATATTGGACCACAGTGACTTATAGAGTGGTCCCCTTTCTCATAGCTCTTATCTCTCCTAGGTCTGTGGGCCTTCAACATCTATGTCCAATTACAGCTGAGGACTGCAGGCTTCAGTTTGAATTTTCCCCCAGAGATGTACACTGATGGACCATTTGGACATGGCAAAGTGTTTCCTTCCATGCTTGCATTTGGGAAAACTGTGTGAACTGTCATTTGAATGGTTATGTGTATGAGTGTGGGGTTTGTGACAAAGTGTTTGGGGTTTTCATTTATTTTTTTTTTAATTCAATATACTTTATTCAAGCTTAGTGCATGACATGGATATTGTATGGCATTTGAGTTAACAATCAGGAAGCATAACAGTGATGCCGTGGGGTTACATCGGCTCAAATACATCTTCTATTTGGGGTTTTCATTTATGTTATCAAGCTACAATAGAAGCTTTAATTTGTGCAACTGTAAGCTGACCCCTAGCAGTCAAGTTACATATGGGTCCCTCCCACCCTGTCGAGGGGCCAGCCAGGGTTCATAGAGCCAAGGATACCCTACAGAGTGCTGCCCTGAGGAGAAACTGGTGATATCAGATCAGAAAACAGCAGGCAATAGAAATACAGAAACACAGAAATGTAGAAACTAACATCAGAAAAAGACCCACTGACCCATCCAGCCTGCCTGGCCTGACCTACAGTATAATGCAACTACCAAAGTGATCACTCATTCCCCATACCCCCATGTCATCCTACCTTGCTATCCTCACCAGTTCCATATGTCTGTCCCAACTTCCCTTGAATCCCTCCACTGATCTGGCACAGACCAACCCCTCTGGTAGCTTGTTTCACTTATCCACAACCCTGTCTACAAGAAACACTTTCTGACATCCTCTCTGAATCTCCTTCCTTCCAGTTGTTTTGAGCTCCACCTTGTGCCCCTGTTTCCACTCATAGGCTTTTCTGCACTATGCCTAGGTGTTGCTATGTGGGGGCCACTGGAACTCTGTGGCATGTATGACGCTACATGCCAAAGGTCCCATGGCTACCTCTGTCCCTGCTGGTGTGTGTAGATCTGCATATGGCAGGATGGGGTATGGCAAGGGATGTGGCCACACAACACGGGATTCACAATGCCATCTCTGTGTAGGGGAGGGCCATGGGGGGGGGTGTACACTTTGACTTGGATACAACAGCCATAAGTGTCTTTGCACCTCCACTACCAAAACTCCTGGGGCCAGACAGCCCCAACCAGAAGGTCACTGTCTCATGCCTGCCTACCCGCATCACTCCCCTGCATCATGAGGTACAGGGCACAGGCCAGGTAGTAACAGCAATCTATTCCCATTGTAAAGGAGATACGGTAGTCACCACCTGAGTAGCCCCATCCCAAGATCACCTGTGGGAGCTCAGCAGGGAATCCATTGGATGGTCGAGCAGAGCATCCGCTTGGACACTCTGCATCTGGCTGTGCACACATCCATGTCCATCCCCATGCATGGTGTAGAACTCCACACCAACATACTAGCATGACTTGGTTTTGTGAATGCCCTCAGCCCACCTGTGCATGCATGGCAGCATCCTGGGGTGAACCATTGCATGCTAGCAACTGCATATCATGCATTTGCTGTGCAACGGCCAGGTCCATTGTAAACAATTCCCTGGTGCCTACCTTGTTTATCCCGTGAAGAAACCTGAAAACTACAATCATGTCCACCTCCCCGATCTCCACTGTATAAATGATGAGGTCATTGAGCCTCTCCATGTAGGATTTCTTTACTGCCCACAAATAATTTTTGTTGCCCTCTTCTGCGCCACCTCAACCCTATACCTGTCATTTTTCAAGTGTGGACTCCAGAATTGCATACAATAGTCTAAATGCAGCCACATCACAGATCTATATAGGTACAGGATCACCTCCTTTCTTCTGATACTGATCCCCCTGCATATGCATCCCAGTATCCTATGTGCTTTTCCACTACCCTGTTGTACTGTACTGACTGCTTTAAGGTGTTTGCTGTCCAGACCCTGAGATGTCTCTCCTCTGTAATTTTTCTGGTACTATATCTTCCATCCTGTATTCTGTCTTCCTGTTCTGGAACCCTAGAAACATAGAATACGACAACAAATAAGGACAGCTTGGCCCACCAAGTCCACCCATTTTTGGTCCACCCAGTCTACCCATTGTTCCCTACCTGCAGTATCTCTGTAGAACCCTAACTGTTCTCCAGCTTTTTCTCCCTCCTTCCCCCACTTCCTTTCAACTAAGATACCCGTATACCTATCCCATTCATTCTTGAACCCCCCCCACTGTCTTCACCCCCCACTAGAAGGCTGTTCCAGGAATCCACCAATTTTTCTGTGAAGAAGTACTTCATCACATCTCTCCTGAACCTACCCTCCTCCAGCTTCATAGCATGTTCCCTTTTCCTTGAGCACCTTTTCTTCTGAGAAATACTTCCCTCCTGTACTTTATTACCCCCATGAGGCATTTAAAGGCCTCTATCATATCCCTCCTTCTTCCTCTTCTCTTCCAAGGTGTACATACTGAGGTCCTTTAGTCTCTTCTTATCAGGCTTTTGATGCAGAACATGCATCATTTTAGTTGTCCCCCTCTGGACCACCTCCACTCTATGTCCTTCCAGAGATGTGATCTCTAGAACTGGACACAGTACTCAAGGTGGGGTCTTACCAGTGATCTATACAAGGGCAACACCACCTTCCTCTTTTTGCTGATGATACCATTCACTATGCATCCCAGCATCCCACTAATCCTCGCAACTGCCTTGTCACACTGCCTGGCCACATTCAGGCCATCCGATATGATTACCCTAGGTCTCGTCTGGTAACCCGTCAAAACGGCGACTGAACTTGAGCGACTCGGATATGAGCGACTCAAGTTCAGTACTCATTATGTGAGCCACCCTGAAAGGGTAGCGACGGGCAAACAGCAAGGCAAACAGAAGAGCAGGAGGGAGAGCAGAAGAGGAGGGAAGGTATGTGGGATGTAGTGCAGTGCAAGGCTGCCAAGCTGGCCGTGTGGTGTGGTGTGGTGATAAGGGTGGCTGGCTACAGTGGGGTGGAGTGCAGGGGTTTAGGGGACTGGAAGGCACGGCTGTTGTGTTTGCATCCGAGGTGTTTATTTTTATTCGCTGCCTCACTTCCTCCCGACATGCACCCCTGTAGTTGAGAATCTTTTACTGCAAAAGGAAGCTCTGTGAGAGGAGATGTGTGTGTGTGTGTGTGTGTACAGTCCCCAACATAAAAACAGTTGTTTTCACTGGTGTTGCCTTGCTGGGAGTGTACATCACCATTTTGGGTTTTTGACGATGTACATTCACTGTAATGGTGATCACTATTTGGCAATCGCTGTTATGACATGGAACCGTCTCTTCCCTGCATAGTTGTCATCAGTACCACTACACTCATTTTGTACTCTGCCTCTGGGTTTCTGTGCCCTAAGTGCATTATTTTACCACCACCCTCTGTCGCCTTTCCCCTAACCAATTTCCTACTCAGTTTACCACCTTTGGATCCACTCCTAAGCTACCAAGCTTGCTTACTAGTCTTCTGTGTGGAACGGTATTGAAAGCCTTACTGAACTCCAGGTAGGCCATGTCCACCGCTCTACCCTGATCTAATTCTTTGGTCACCCAGTCAAAGTAAATTATCAGATTCATTTGACATGACTCCCTCCCCCCCACCTCCGTGAATCCATGCTGCCTTGTGTCTTGTACATATGAACGTATGAAATTGCCAGCAGAAACAGGCCATAATGGTCTATCCAGTCTGCTCGGTTTGCAGCTCAGTTTAGATCCCTGGAGTTGCCCCCCTCCCTACTTCTCCTGGAGTCATTCAACTCTCCCCTGTGTACTCACCCTTCCCCTTCCCAGAACTGATTCCTCCTGTTCTGATTTTCTTTTTCACCCTGTCCCACCCCACCTTGAAGTTGCCTACTGTATTCACCGCTACTACCTCCTACAGCAAATTGTTCAACCCCTTTATCGCCCTTTCTGTGAAAAAGTGTCTCACTTCCTTCTTAAATCTGCTCCCCAACAGCTTCAAGCTATGCTCTCTTGTGGTACCCTCCTTCTGATTGAAAATACCCTCTGATTGAGCCTTGTTAATGCCTTTGAGGTACCTGAAGCTTTCTATCATGTCCCCCCCTCTCCCTTCTGTCCTACAAGGAGTACATGTTGAGCTCCCTCAGCCTCTTCTTATATGTTTCATCCCCCATGCCTTGGATCATCTTGGTTGCCCTCCGCTGGACCCTCTCCAGTAGACTAACATCCTTCTTTAGATAAGGGCACCAGAACTGTATACAGTACTCCAGGTGTGGTCTCACCAGAGATCTGTACAGTGGCAGAATAACTTCTTCCCTCCTAGAAGTGATTCCTCTAGCGATGCAGCCCAGCATTTTATTAGCTTTGGCTGCTGCCTTATGGCATTGCACAGAGTGCTTCATGTCACCCCTGACCAATACTCCTAGGTCCTTTTTCTCCTCCAAGATGGTCACATGAACCCCCCCAGCCAGCAGCTGGCCCCTGGGTTCCTGACTCCCAGGTGCATGGCCTTGCACTTCTTGGCGTTGAATCCTAACTGCCAGATGCCCGACCATTTCTCCAGCCTAGCCAGATTTTCCTTTAATTCTTGTCTCCCCTCCACTGTGTCCACCCTCCCACAGAGCTTGTTATCATCAGCAAAAAGGCAGATCTTACTTTTGATGCCCTCTGCTATGTCCCCAATAAAGATGTTAAACAGTACAGGTCCGAGTACTGAGCCCTGTGGGACCCCACTGGTTACAGGCCTGGGTTTGAATAGTTCCCCCCACCACCACTCTCTGGCTCCTGTGCCACAGCCAGCTCTTGACCTACCCTAGCAGTTTGTCTTTTACACCCAGGTCCCTCAGCTTGCTGATCAGCCTGCCATAAGGCACTGAATCGAACGTCTTGCTGAAGTCCAAGTACAGGACATCCATTGTCTGCCTCCTGTCTACTGACTTTGTAACCCAGTTGAAGAAGTCTATCATGTTTGTTTGACAGGCTCTCCCCCTGACAAACCCATGCTGCCTGTCATCCTGGAGACCATTCACCTCAAGGAAGGACACCAGCCTTTCCTTAAGAATGGTCTCCATCAACATGTACACTATACAGGTTAGGCTGACTGGCCTGCAGTTACCCGACTCATCCCTGGGACCACTCTTGTTGAGTGGTACCACACGTACTGTCCTCCAGTCCTGCGGTACACTCCCCTTTTCCAGGGAGGTGTTAAACAGGTCCATCAGGGTACTGCTAGTACCTTCACCATCTCTCTCAGGACTCTTGGGTGTACTCCAGCTGGTCCAGGAGCCTTGTCCACACTTAGTTCCCTCAGTCCTCTTAAGACCCTCTCAACCCCAATCTCACTATTATATTCCTCCCCACCCCTAGGGCATTGACCCATTCTGTTCCCTGGTAAAGACAGAGCAGAAGTACTCATTTAGTACCTGCGCCTGATCCTCACCTTTTTCTGCCCACCCTCCTTCCCTCTTTATCCTTACAATCCCATCATTGCTGGATCTCCTCTCCATAATGTAAGTGAAGAAGTCAGGAGATCATGTGATATCTTCCTCCTAAGCAGACGCGTGGCATTCCTGCTCCCACCTCAACAGACTAAATTCACTTAAATAATATTTTTCATCCATTAATCAAACCGTAGCAAATTTTCAACCTGTTTTGCACCTGTTGAACCATCTGGACACTGACTCTCACAGAAGAAGTGGACCAAACAAAAGAAATGGAGTCCAAAATGCTTTTCAAATCATTTCCCAGTTTGAGTCAATTTCGAATTATAAATTAAATCTGGGAAAAACTGAAGTCCTTCCCCTTAATAAATATACACTGAGGGCTGATGTTGATCATTTGGGGTTACACTGGAATGCTGACAAATTGAAATATTTAGGGATTCATCTTCACCCTCCCCCCATATTATGAAAAAGCTTAATTTAGATACTCTCGTTAATACATTAACAGAAGACTTCAAACGCTGGTCAAAACTCCCTTTAACCTTGTGGGGACGTATGAGCATAACAAAAATGAATGTTTAACCTCGCATTTTATATCCCCTACAAATGTTTAATTGGGTTATCCCGCTATCATGGTTCTCACAAATACATAGAATTCTTAGCACCTTGCAGGAGAAAAAAGTTTGACAGAATTATCTTAAGCTTACTCCCAATAAAGCTGTTGGTGGTCTTCAAGCCTCTAACTTTTACATATATTACTTAGCCATTCACCTAGCTAGAATTAGACATTGGTTACAACCCTTAGAGATTATTCCAGACTCCATTTACTATCCCCTCTGGGTTACAATTGAACATGCCCTCTGTTCGGCACATGATATTGATCCCAAGGCCCTTCCTTTTATTACTAAAAAGAATCCTCCTAAATCCCTGTAGGATACACTATTAAGCTCCCTGCTTCAAACACAACATCAACTAAACACCTTCCTTAGAACGGATGCATATACTGTAGAGATGCTGCCCAACCCTGGTTTCAAAATCCTAATCTCTTAATTTCGGGTAAGATAATCAAACCTCATCTTTTTTGGCTAGATATGGGTGTAGAACGAGTGGGCCAGTTGGTTCAGGAACAAAAACTGCTTTCTTTTCAAGAAGCCTGCCATCTTTTCAACTGATCTACCACTTATGTTTTTAAATACTTTCAGATATCCCACATGTTGATACAACACTTTGGATCAGGGGTATGGGTTAACTCTTCTACATCTACCTTGCTTTCATACATTAGCTCCATTCCTACATCTCATTTGATATCCTATTCATATGAATTCCTCTTATTAAATGTTGCTATTTTAGAAGGCCAGAGGTTTTACTGGTGGGATAATATCCTACCATTGACTACCCCTTCCAGGACATGGTCTAATCTTTGGAACCACCTGTGTAGATGTATCAAATGGAACAGATATAGATACATGCGATTTTATATCAATCATAACCTATACTACACAGCACTTAAACTCCACCAAATTGGCATACTACCCTCTAATCAATGCCCCAAATATCAACAAGCCACTGGTGACTTATTCCATATGTTATGGTCCTATGAGAAAATTGCCCCTTCTGGCACTGTATTCTAAACAGTCTCAACCCATTACTTACATTGTCCGATAACTTCAATCCAGAAATTTGTATTTTGGGAGATTATACGCAACTACAAGGGTGCAGACAGCTCACATGGCCTTAATCTCAGCCTGTGCTAAGAAAGTAATATTGAGGCATTGATTGGACCTGACTATCCCCAACTGTGTGGACTGGTTTAAGGAAATCATGTTTGCTCTCCAAGCAGAGCTCACTATTGCAGGAATTACTAATAGAATGAGTAAATACAAACAAAGTTGGGAACCACTGTTCACCCTTATTTCGAATCATTAGACCTCTGTCTCTTATACTTCCCCCCCCAAAGACAGGTTTTTTCTTTTTTTTTTTCCCCTTTGGTGAAATTTCCAAACCTATCCTTCATGATTCCATTCTTTTGCAACTGTCCTTAAGCAACGCCGAGTGGCAAACTGGGGTGGGTTGGGAGGGAAGCACAGGTGGAGGGTGGGGGTGCAGACAACTGCAACCAGCTACAGCTTTTCCACTACTGTACTTCATCACTGAATGCTATATAATTATGTACTTGGATTGCGTCAACTGAACTTTCTTCCAGCATTATTATGTTGTCTGTACATGGTGGTTTTTTTTTATGTTTTCAAAAAAAAAACCAATAAAGTATATTAAATACAAAAAAAAAAAGTAATGGAAGAAGTCCTTTTCCCTGTCCTTAATCCCCTGTGCCAGTCTCAATTCTTTCACATCCTTGGCTGCCCAGATCTATTTCCCTGCCTCCCTAGCTTTTACTGCATAAACCTCTCTGTCTTCTTCCCTCAAGGTCTGCTTGCACCTCAGGAAGGCAACCCTCTTTTCCTTCACTTTACCTGCCACCTTCTTGCTAAATCAGCTAGTTCTCTTGACCCTAGAGTTCTTTTTACAAGCCTTCGCACACTTGTCTGTGACCTCAATTAGTCCCTTCTTGACGACGGACCATTTCTGATCCACATCCATCTCCAGTCTGAGCATGGCCAGGTGCCCCTCTAGTATGTTTCCCTTCCTGAAGTCCACTACTCTAGTTTTGGTCTTGGCTATTTCCTTCCCCATGCTGATGTAGAACCACTCTTGAAACCCACTTATTCAAGATATTCCACATTCCTTTCCTTCAGCAGTGTTTCCATTAACTTTCTTACCACCGATGTCAGGCTGACTGACCTTAATTGCAAGCCTCCTCCCTGCTACCACTTTTGTGGAAGTGGGACTACATCTGACCTCCTCCAGCCCGCTTGCCTGTTGTCTGCTGTTAAAACCCCAAGATTCCCCTCCTCTGTAATTTTTTTCTAACACTACATCTTCCATCCTGTATTATGTCTTCCAGTTCTTGAACCCTATGTGCATAAATTTGCACTTTTTAGCATTGAGTTTAGTTGCCAGATGCTCTACCGTTTCTCCAGTCTCTTCAGATCTTCCATCAGTGTCCTGTCTCCCTCGTCAGTGTCTATACAACCAGAGATTTTTGTGTCACCTGTAAACAGACATATCTTCACTTGGCTCCCTTTCCTGATGTCACCTACAAATAATGATACTGAAAAGTACTGGGCCTAAGACTAATCTTAGGGGAACCCCACTGGTGACTTCCCTTATCTCTGAAAATTTCCTATTTTTGACTACTCTCTGTTTTCTCCCACTGAGACAGTGCCTGACCCATCTTGTAATCTTGTCCCCACTCCCAGGGTCCTCTAATTTCTTAACCATTCTCCCACGTGGGACTGAGTTAAAGGCTTTGCTTAAGTCCACATAGAGAATGTCCATGTCCTCTCCTTTGTCTGCTACTTTCATGACCAAGTCAAAAACGTCAATCAGATTTGTTGGACAAGACCTCCCCATTGTGAATTCATGATGTGTTTTGGTCCTGGAATCCACTAGCATCTGAAAACTCCACCATTCTCTCCTTAACAAGGGGCTTAATAAAGTATTTTTCCACTATAGACATCATACTGGCTGGTCTATAATTCCCCAGTTTATCCCTGATCCTACTCTTCTGCAGGAGTACCTCATCAGCTACACTCCAATTTGTTGGCAACACTCCTGCTTCCAGCGTACAATGAACAGGCCTGCCAGTGGAGTGGCCAGCTCCTGATGAATATCTTTTAGCACTCTAGGGTGCTGCAACCTGTCCAGACCTATTGATCTGTCAATCTTTAGAGTGCCTAGACCCCTCAGCACCCTCTCCTTAGTTGTCAGCTCCAAGTTAAATTTGACCCGCAACCCCTATGGCATTAAGACGACATTCAGGTAGTGTCCGTTCACCCTCAACCATGAATACTGAGCAAAAATACTCATGTAGCATTTCCACCTTACACTTATCCCCCTACCTTTCCCTCTTCCTCAGTTTAAATATCCCACCCTTGGATTTAGGCCCCAACATAGCAGAAGAATGCCTTATTCCCCTTGTCCTCACATCTGTTTATGACTCTGCCTTCCTAAACCTTTTGTTGGCATCTCTCACCTTGGTCTGCTGCACTTCCCTGTTTTCATCTGTCTGGCTGGTCTTGTATTTTATTTTGAAGGCCGTTTTTTTCTCCTTCACTGCCTCTTCCACCTCCGTTATGTACCAGATTGGTTTTCTTCCACTCCTGTTGTTTTCCTACTGCCCTAAAATAAACATTTGTTGCTTCAAACATCATTTTTTAAGCAATCGCCATTTACTATCCACCTCCTACTGCTTCCCCACCCCACTCGTTTGTATGTGCCTGCGTTTGAACTCTAGTTTTATATATATGTTTATATGTACAATTACTGGGCTGGATTTTCGAAAGCTGGAGACTGCTGCAAGTCCCGGGTGTGCCAAAGATGTGTCACTGGGCTTGCGGCACTCTAAAGGGATCTTCTATTTCTTGCACCAATTGATGCAAGCTAGACTATCTTTTTGTGGTCTAGCTTATGTCAATACCAGAGACTGTTTTCTCAGAGCTTGTGCCAGAGATTTGGTGCAAGCTGCTGTAAAGTGGGTAAACTGTCGCAACTGTGATTGTAAAATCGGTCACAGCTGCAGCAAACAGGTATGGCACACAAAAAGGGTTTGACATAGGGCTTGATGCAACCCGTGTTAATCTGGAACACTGTGTCTCTTCTGGTTAGAAGAGAGCATTCTCCAATTCTTTGTGTGAAAGAACTGTGATGCAAAGCTGAGCAGTTCTGGCACACAATGGACTAGAGAAGAGCCTCATAACTGTATGTAACCCCTAAGTGGTGCTATCCCAAGAGCTACTACCCCTGCCTGATTGGCTAGTAGCAGGTTAAGGGGCCTGAGTTCTGAAACGGGTGCTTCCACCTGGAGGTCAGGGTTGGTAGTGGTCAAGCTAACCTGGGCACCCCCTCCAGGACACTGTAACCCCCCCTCTTTCCTTACTAGTGGCCAGAACAATATACAATAATCACTTTCACAATACCCGGATACACCACACAAGTACCCACACTGTTTGCACTTACCACCAGGGCTTTCCTCTGGCTTGGCCCCGAGGACCCCCTGTACAACAAGGTTATACACAGCAAATAACAGCAGTACAGTACTCTTGCACAAACTGGAACCACAGTCGGGGTAAATGCAAAAAACAGTTAGATCTGATTTATTTAAGGGGCTTGAACAAGGAAGGGGCGTAATCAGGTTAATTTGCCTAAAGGCTCTATCAATCAGTTATGCATGCACTTCAGGGTCCATAAAAAGTCACACACCCTGGATACGCAGATGGAGAATGATGGACTAGCCAGGAACGTTGCAGCTGGTTGGGGCCCCGTGATGGAAGAAAACTGCATGCACAACACACACTATTTGTAATCCGGAGCCGGAGGGCTCAGTTCGTAAAAAGAAAACAAGAAAATCAGATGACACATTTTTAGATTAGGCTGTTGCTGCAGGGAGCTACCCTGATGATTATTCATGATACCAAAGACTGGACACAGGCTGGATGAAAATCGAGACAGTAAGTGGTTAATCTGGAGTGCCAGGAGAAGCAAGGCCCACATGAATTGCCGAGGCGTCATTGTTGTTCAGGCGTGGAGCAGGGGGCTGATCCCCAGGCAGGTCTCTCGTCGATGGCTTTCTCTGTGCAGTGGGTAGTTTGGCTGGGCCAGTGTGGCAAGGCCCAGGCCTAATGGAGACAAATTTGGATACAGTCCGTTTGGGGCTACATACAGCTTCCAGCAAGCAGAACACAGTTCACACAGTGAGGATCAAATCACGACCCACTTTCAATATACAGCACATTTACATGTAAGGAAATTCTACTGTACCAGGCAAACTGTTCTCCGGTCATGTTCGCAAAGTCTCTGCACAAACCGGGGATTTAAAAGCAGCTGGAAATTCTGACAGGCTGATCACATTCAGCAAAATCTTCGGTCTTCTTCAGGTATGAACCTGGTAAAAAATCAGTGGCTTACTTTGTTCTCACAAACATGGATTTACTTCAAAATAATTCTCTTCTCGCCCTCTCAGGGGCAGCAGGCAGACATGCAGGCCAAAACTCAGCCCTTTCACAGTTCTCCCATATAAAACTACACAGAACTACTGCCCAAATCACTTGAGCTGTTCTCATTTCACTTCTCAGCTCAGAACTGACTGAAACAGCAGGCAGCTTGGGGATTTCCTTCAGATCCAAAAGATTCGGTAGGCTGATCTGCCTGTCAGTCACAACAAAGGCTCCCATTTAAGGTGCAAAAAGGCACCAAAAGCCCAAAACTACAATTCCTACATATTTTGACTCCAGACAGCTCCTGTAGTCTGGCTCCATTTTAGGTCCCACCAGACTGATTGGTCCAATTTGGCAGTTCCGGGAAAAAATGGTGGGGATAAACAAAACAGTCCTTGCTGCAAAGAAGGCAAGTTTATTTATTTATTTAGCTTTTGTTTAGCGGGTAAGTACACTAGACAAGTTGTATGCCTATTTTCAGGAACGACCCGGGAGAGTACAACAAGTATTACAGACAACATCATTACACCAGGTATTACAGACCACATCGTTACAGGTGAACAAGTGTAATATCGTAACTTAGTACAATGAGTGTTACAGACCTCATTGTAACAGCGTAGCAGGTGAACCAGTACAATACTGCAACTTAATACATTAAGTCAGCAGAGCATACAGACAGGAAAAGCGACAGTAAATATAAACAGACAAGGATAAGGTACATAATTAGCAAGCAGTCAGTAGCATTGAGCACAAGTACTTAGGAAGGGACGGCTCGAGGTCAGCAATCACGTCGTTCGGTAAGTGTTCCATGTGGGAGAGTGCCGAGAAGTTACAGTACCTAGGGCATGGAGCAGGGGTGGCTAAGGGCACTCGCAATGCGAAGCCAGCTTTAGGTGCTCCCACAGGGATTTCTGGAGACACGAGTGGGAGGGGGCGGAACAAACCAGCTCAGGAAAGGAGTTCCAGAGCCTGGGAGCCCATACTGTGAAGTCCCTGTCCCCCATAAGGGTGCGGGTTGGGGGTACTTTTAGTATCCCAGGACCATGGGACCTGAGGGAGTAGGAGGAGCGGTCAGCAGGAGAGAGGAGCTGAGCCATCTCCACGGGAGAGCCAGTATTGATCACCTTACTCACAAAGCACCCTAGTCCAAAGTTTAAGTGATTGGTCGGGGAAAGCCAATCAAGCTTGTCATAGAGTTCACAATGATGGGTAAGGCAGGGAGCGGCCAGAGCGAAACGACAAATATTGTTGTACTTCATGTGCCATCGGGTGAGGAGGGCTTTCAGGTCCGAGCAAAAGGTGGAGGCCATAGTTGAGGGAAGGGAGTAGTACACTTCAGCAAGTGCCAGACGAGCGGCAGGAGTTAGGTTGTATTTGGCCCTGTAGGCCAGTCCCAGCTTACAGTTCACGGCTCTGCAGGCATTGAGAATATGGCTCCCCATGTTCAGTTGTGGGTCGAGCATCACCCCAAGGTATTTGAGGGAGGTTACAGTGAGAAGTGAGGTACCATCAGCACAACCGATTTGCAGTGGGATTGGGGAGACACATATCTTGGCTGTTGAGCCAAATAACATAGCCTGTGTTTTTTTCAGGTAGAGGACCAACTTCTGTTGGGTTAGCCAGGCCTGAATGTTTTTGAAGTCCTCAGATAGGTGGAGATTAAGGGTGGCAGTATCCCGGGAGTGGGCCAGGATGACCAGGTCATCTGCATACAGGGTGACCTGACATTTGGTTACTACGGTGGGAAGATGGTTAATAAAGAGAGAGAAGAGAAGGGGTCCCAGAACTGAGCCCTGGGAAACACCTGAGGTCACGGGAAGGGGATCTGAGAGGACTTTATTGAATTTGGTCAGCTGTACTCTACCATGCAGGTAGTCAGTTAGCCATTTCAGAACTGACGGGGACAAGCCAAAGGACCTCATCTGGGTGCAAAGCAGGTCATGGTCAACAAGGTCAAAGGCCTTGGACAGGTCGATGAACACTGCCCCAGAGAGTAACCCATGGTCCATGGCTGTTCTAATACTGGACGAGACAGAGATCAGGGCCGTAGCTGTGCTGTGCCCTTTATGAAAACCGTGCTGGGTGGGGGACAGCAGCTCGTATGCTTGAATGTTTCAAACTACATTATTATTACTACTCTAATGAATGATCAGCAAACAATTACATCTATTAACAGGACTCCCTCTGCGCAATTAGCGATAGCAGAAATGGAGTGATTACCTGGCAGCCCGACCAGGACTCGAGCATGACAACACTGAGCCCCCTCCCAGATTAATTATTACTGCAATCTAAGCAGCTCTTAAAGCGACAGTACATAGAGGCTACACAGGCACTCTTTGGCAATAACGATTAACTGCTAAACGCAGGACACCAGCCTGGCAGTGAGCATTTAGGCAAGCTCATGGAAGACTTTTCGGGAACCCCCATTTGTAGGGGGGTTACATGTAAGAGACACCGGAACTGTGGATATAAACATATTATAAATCGTATCAAAGACCTTTATTTAAAAAAAATCTGAACTTGAATTTAAAATAAAAATGTTTCACTTTGCAGAATGTTAAAAAAATCCCTTTTGTGGTAAATGGACTTTGCAAACTGAACTTAGAAGTTTAGAATTGTATAACCATCTGACGAGACACCCTCTTATGTTTATAAGAGTACCTGGAATGTTTGGAAATAAACAATCCTGACTGGCTGTAAATTATGTCTTGATTTATAATCAAACCACACAGTCAGGTGATCACTGGTTCCCAGGGTTTCTCATATTGACACCTCTCCAGTGCAGTCCCTATTTGTGAGGATCAAATCCAGAATGACTCTGTCCATTGTGGGCTCCTCCACCTTGTGTTCCAGGAATGTATCCTGTAGGGTCTCTATCAGCTTCCAGTTTCTTGCACTCGATGCTATTGGGACACTCCAGTCAACGACTGGCATGTGGAAGCATAAAAAATAATAACACTGTCCACACCAATAGGCAGAGTTCTCCAGAAGGGCATCTATTCAGCAATCAAAGTACCTTCTCCTTCTTCAGTGACATCATGGTAATGTCACAACCACTGTAATCGATAGATCTCATACTTGTTCAATCCTCCAGTCCACCTCCCTGAGGCACGTCGAGGCACAAGGTCTCAGCAGGTGTCTGGTAAATTCCAGCTGTAAGTTCAGCTACAGCCATGCCGGGCATGTTGTTCAATTCATAGTCAGTCTCGGCCAGAGCCATGCCAGGCATGCCATTTAGTTCAATTCACAATCAACACTCAATCCTGAACCAAAGTCCTGATCCCATTTCACCTTTGGGAATCATGGGCAAAAGCAGGTTACTATGTACTGTGTACATACAGTTTTGTGAACCCAGTGAAACTAATGCCACATGGCAACATCCTGAACCCAGTCTACCTCTTCTTCCTTTCAGTTTCAATGAGTCAGTCTCCAAGTTCCTTAACCTCCACTCCCAGATTACTCCCTCAGAGGGGCAACAAGATGCTGACAGCAGATTTAAGGGCCCGTAGTTACAGGAGGGTGTAGGGAGACACTGCCCCCCCTGTAAATTTTCAGACCAGTCCAGATTGCTTTAATATGCTTAGTAGCTGCTCTTCCAGTCATTCTGCCACCCCACCCCCCATCTCACTGTCCTAGTTATGGGCCTTAGTTGGGATCAGTGCTGGAATTTCTGACAAGAGAGGAAAGTACCTAGGTTAAAAGTTAGAGGTGTATGTGTGTGTGTGTGTGTGTGTATATATATATATATATATATATATCCATATTAATATATAGATATGTATATGTACACACACTCTCTTCATACTTAATGCAGCAGTAGCAGTGTAAGTGTGTAGGTGGAAGAAAGATTTTTAGTCAGTGTTTGGGGCACTTTGAGACTTTTGTTTAAATTGTAATAGGTGGTGTGGGGAACCTACAGTAGCTCAGGAAATTAATCTCAGGGGTAAGTAGATTAAGAAAGCCCTCTGAATCAGGTATGTGACTGGGGTAGAAGCTGTTAGTACCTTCTAACAAGAGACAGCAGACATAAGAGACAGTTATTTGAGGTCCTATGGTGGAAGTGATGGAACTGCTGACACAGAAGAGAGTAAGCATCCAGTTGTAGGTTGTAGACATACCACAAGTGGGAAACTAGCTGTAGAGACGCAGGATAAAGTAGGTACATGTAGGAGGGTTAGAAAGGGGAAATAAGAGACACCCTATCTTGGGCAGGGTAACAAATTAGTTTCAGGTAAGCAAAAGGGAGAGGTAGAAATACAACAAGAGTAGAAAAGAGGCAGTAGGGTACACAGAAGTTTCAACAGACACTGAGTAAAGGAAAGAAAGAGCAAGGGAGTGTGCAGTGCAATAGGTGTGGGGCTGCAGTCTTTCTGGACACATTCTGGAGACTGAGGTACTGCCCCATTTATACTCACCTCTCTGGGTAAAGGGCAGAGGTTGCAGAACTCTGGGCTGAACTGGTAAGGGTGCAGGGGACCTTCTGCCCCACCCAGGGGCCACCAAGTCTACCACACTCCTCCAGTGGATGCCTAGGCAGAGGAAGAGCAGTTTGCCCCTGGTGGGCTCTGGGTGGGATGGCAGTGGTAGAAAGGGTGCATGCTCCTCAGTTTGCACCAGATTCCTCTGCCATACTGGCAGGATGGGGCAGCAGTGGGAAGGGAGGAAGTGGGGTTCCTCAGAAGAGAAGGCACCAAGGGGAGAGGAAGAGGCCCTTAGCCAGGGAGGAAGCAGCTGCTGGTGGGGGACTCTCCTGTTAGGGGGATGGACTTGGGAGCAGGATGAGGAAAGGAGAGGGTGGTGAAATGCCTGAGAAGTACTTCAACTTGGAAGGATGGAGAGCATATCCAAAGGAATGCTAGGGCAGCAAGAGCTGGGAAGGAGCCAGATGTCACTGTCCACCTGGGTACAAATGACCTGGCAAGAGACAGGTAGTGCAGGATAATTTCAGAGAACTGGGAAGGGGTCTTAAGTAGCCGACATGCACAGTGACTTGCTGAGGAGTTACCTGTGTATAGCCATGAAGAGAAAAGGGTACTCTGCACCAGGGCATTTAACAACTGGTTGAAGGCATGATGCATGGAGGAGTGCTTCAGCTACACTGGGAACTGGATGCCAACCTAGGTGGATATGGGCCTCTATAGGGGAGATGGCCTGTATCCTTCCAGGAAGGGGACCACAGTCCTTAGGTGAAAGTTGAAATGTTACCTAGAAAAGCATTTATACTAACCACAGGAAGGCTGTAAAACCAAGGAAGGCAACAATTATCCCCCCCCCCCCACAAATGATGTAGCATTAGGGAGGGGTGACCTGAGAGGAGTAAACTCCCCTAGGGCAGGTGCACAAGAAGACAGGGGTGGGGACAAGGCAGAAGAAAGGGTGTTATAAATAAAGTAAGGAGTAAATGCCTTGTGGTGCCACAACTGAAGATGCAAAACAAGCATTCTCACGTGGGCATGCACACACACACACACACACACAGATGAAAGCAACAGAGTATATTCCCATGATACTGGGAAAAGATAAGACATCAGGGGTGTGCATAGCTGTGACTCTAAGAATCTGATATACTTAATCCATTGTAAAAAGTGCACACATGCCTGGTATGTGGGTGAAACCAGCCATACCTAAGAACCTAAATAAACTTACTTAGATTCACAATGCAACATCCAGCTGTGATGGGAAAGGGAACCAGAACCATCTATTTGTTGGATTAATTTATTATTTTCTGAATATGCATCTGCTTCAGGTACAAGATGGCTACAGACCACATGTGACAGCTTATGTCAGCCAGGGTAGAGGGACTGATGGTTCTCGTGGGAAAGTTAACAGAGAGGCTAAAGAGGAGGCAAAAAAGCAATAACCCCAGAGGGGAGTCCTTCCTGGAGATGTTCCCATGTTGGACAAAGGACCCAGATGCATGTCATAATGTTAGCAAGGAGGTGCTGAAGGGTGGGTGGAGACACACACACACACACACACACACACACACACACACACACTCTCTCTCAAAGAGGGCTGGGACACACACACACACACACCCCCACACTCAAAGAGGGCTGAGACAACATGGAACTGTTACTCAATGTGAGTGAGACCCCTCTCCACAGGGAGGAGAAATATATTGTGGTGCTGGAAGTAAACACTTCCTCTTGGACTTGGTATATCTGAAATCCAGAGCCCTGCAGCTAGAAGTCTGGTAAGAAAGACAGCTTAGGGAAAAGTATTTCCTTCAGATAGCAGCAGGTAAAGACATAGAAGTTAGATGAGAATAGCTCAGAATTATGCTGTACACTATCTGTATGTTCAACCTGGTTTTATTTTCTTCTTCTTAGTAAATGTGCAACCCTTTTGTTGTCATGTAAATACAGTGGCGTGAAAAAGTATTTGCCCCTTCCCTGATTTTCTCTATTATTGCATATTTGTCACACTGGATGTTTTTAGGTCTTTAGAGAAAATGTAATATTAGATAAAGGGAACCTGAGTGAACAAATAACACTTGTTTTTTTTTTAATTTCACTTATTTAATGAAAAAAGTTAACCAACACCAACTGGCACTGTGTGAAAAAGTAATTGCCCCCTTACACCTAATAACTGGTTATGCCACATTTAGCTGCAATGACTGCAACCAAACACTTCCTATAATTCAATATCAGTCTTTCACATCGATGTGGAGGAATATTAACCCACTCTTCCTCACAGAACTGCTTTAATTCAGTAACATTTGATAGGTTTTCGAGCATGAACTGCTCGTTTCAGGTCCTGCCACAGCATCTCTATTGGGTTTAAGTCTGGACTTTGACTAGGCCACTCCAAAACTTTCATTTTACTTCTTTTTAGCCATTCTGATGTGGACTTGCTTTTATGTTTTGGATCATTGTCTTGCTGCATGACCCAACTACGCTTCAGCTTCAGCTGATGAAAGGATGACTGGACATTCTCCTTAAGAATTTTCTGGTACAGAGCAATTCATGGATCCTTTAATTATGGCAAGTCATCCAGGTCCTTAGGCAGCAAACATCCCACCATCACACTACCACCACCATGTTTGACTTTTGGTATGGTGTTCTTACTGTGGAATGCTGTGTTTGCTTTACGAGACATTATGGGATCCATGTTGTCCAAAAGTTCCACTTTGGACTCATCTGTCCATAGAACATTTTCCCAAAAGGTGTGGATCATCCAGGTGCTTCTTGGCAAATGAGAGATGAGCATTTATGTTCTTCTTGGTTAGCAGTGGTTTCCATTGATACTCTCACATGAAGCCCATTTTGCCCAGTCTCTTTCTGATTGTGGAGTCATGAACACTGACCTTAGCTGAGGCAAGAGAAGCCTGCAGTTCTTTGGATGTTGTTTTAGGATCCTTTGAGACTTCTTGGATGATTTTACACTGCGCCTGGAGTAATTTTGGCAGGCCGCCCACTCCTGGGAAGGTTCACTACTGTTCCAAGTGTTCTCCATTTGGAGATTATGGCTCTCACTGTGGTTCGATGGAGTCCCAGAGCCTTAGAAATAGCTTTGTAACCCTTTCCAGACTGATAGAGGGCAACACATTTTTCTGATCTTTTCAGGAACTTCCTTTGATCATGGCATAATGTGCTTGTTGAATCTTTGTGCTGGCAGCGTGACTCTGATGGTAAGGGCCAAAATAAGTGAGGTTTATATTGAGCAGGGCTGGCTGTAATCAAGCTTGGCTGTGTTCAATCAGCTGACTCTAATTATCCCTTTAATTGGGTTGATTTAACTAGGGGGCAATTACTTTTTCACACAGTGCCAGTTGGTGTTGGTTAACTTTTTTCATTAAAGAAATGAAATAAGTAAAAAAAAAAAGTGTTATTTGTTCACTCAGGTTCCCTTTATCTAATATTATATTTTGTCTAAAGACCTGAATACATCCAGTGTGACAAATATGCAATAATAGAGAAAATCAGGAAGGGGGCAAATACTTTTTCACGCCACTGTACATCCTAAATACTTGAAGTATTTCAGTAAAACTTCTATTTTTATAGAATCAGTGACTACTTGTAATTCTACTATTTCTGCTGGACTCTGTTTGCAGTCAGTCTCTGAAGGGGCACTCTACCCACAGTTATTGTGTGACCTTATTGACCTTGTGCAAAGGAGGAGGTAAAAAACAGGTTTTCTGGGTTCTGTTGGTCAAAAACCCATGGTGGTGGTGGTGAACTTGAAGTCCCTGGTGAGGGATTTGTGTTACATTGGTGGCAGTAGTGGGATCAGTGTGGCAATTGGTACCAGTGCAGTGCAGAGCAGTGTACAGTGTGCTTTACTGTGAAGCAGGAACTCTGAGAGAGACAGCATGCTGGTGATGGGGTGCCAGCAGAAATGTACCTTAACAGTCAAGAAACAGGATTTCAAAAGGTTGCACTGTATACTACTGTTTTATTTTTTTATTTTTTATTATCTATTAAAGCCCACTCTGGCTAGGGCTCGATGGTGGTAGTGTACCATCATCAGGGACTCCATCTCCCCGATCAGGGATCACTATCCATAGCCATGGGGTGAGATTTTTCATTAAGTTGCTAGTCTGTCCCATCCCCACTCCCCTGGGTGCTGGCAAACAGGACCAACATCCAAGCAGTAAGCCGTGGTGAGACACGGCTTCCACCACTTGCCTAATGATGCCCTCCCCACCAGATACCACCCACTAGTTAGCATGGTGTCCACCCAGAGGAGGAGAGTTGCCAATCAGCGACTCAATCCAACTCCTCCCTCCCCCCCCAGCCAACCTCCGGCATCCTTGACTCATTCCCGAAACCAGGTCACCAGTGTAGCTCAAGGTGTGGCGTCCAGCACCTCAACCCTCTGTGCCACTAGGCCAGCTACTACTGTTTTTTTTTTTTATTTCTAGACAGCTTAGTGCAGCGTAGCTCAAGAACATGAGCTCCTCAGGCTATGTCAGATTTCATGTACAGCAGCTACATGAGCTGTGTACAGACAGGGGGATTGTCTATGACAGCATGACAAACAGTGCACTCATGGAAGCCCTGCTGGTGCATGACCAGCTGCACGATAGGCAGACAGTCTCAGACAGACATGGTCAGCAGGCGGCTGCTGAGAACAGTGACCCATGTAGTGAGACTGAGGTCACAGCGGCTGAGCAAGGGGGGCACACTGTTGCACAAGCTGGGGGAGCTGTGCAGCCCAGTCAACCTCAGCTTGAGATCCTGAAGGCAGAGCTTGTGCTGCAGGATGCCAAACTGCAGAGGGCAAGGCTGGAGGCTGTTCGGGAGAAAATAAGGCTGGAGGTAGAGAAAAGAGAAAAGATTCACCAGCATGAGATCCTTATGTGAGAGGAAAGAGAGAAGGAACAAGCGAAGCGAGAGAAAGAACAGAGCAGGAGAAAGAATGATAGCATGAGACTGAGATGGAGAAACTGTGCTAGCATACAGCACAGCAAACCATAAGTAATGGCAAAGGGGGTTCAACCCACAAATCCACAATTAATTCTAAAATGCTCCTGCAATACTGGGAAGGGGATGATCTGGATTTGTTTTTAAAATCATTTGGAAAGGGTTTGTGGGCAACTGAAACTAGATAAAGCTTTGTGGATGACCCACCTGACTCAGTTGCTTACTGGCTATGCTTTGCATGCATTTGCTCGAATGGACGATAATGATTGCATGAACTATGATAAAGGTAAAAGAATGTCATTAAAATGTTTTGAACTGACTCCTGAGGCTTATAGATGGAAATTTAGAGAGTTAAGAAAAGGCCCAGGGGACAGCTATGTAGAACTGCATGTCCAAATGTGTGCTTATTTAGACCATTGGGTAGATGGGGCTAAGGCAAGGACTGTAGAGCAAATTAAAGATTTAATAGTAAGGGAACAGTTTCTCAAAACTGTACCTGATGTCCTGTGCACTTGATACTGGACTGGGCATGCAACTCTGAAAATGAGGCAGCAGAAAGTGCTGATTTGTTTGTGGCCAGCAGATGACATGTGTAGTGTAAGAACTATGAGGGTGGGGCAGCACATGATTTTAAGGGGACCCTGGGAGGGCAGCCTAAAGGAAACCAGCACGCACCCAAGTCCAAACAGAACCCACCTGTTCTAAGGGGAACAAGAAGTCGGGGGCAAAAGAATGCTGGATTTTCCAGAAAGTGGGGCATTTATCCTATGACTGCCCTAAAAACAGGAGTAAAAGGCAAAAGCTGGGGGGAGGGGGTGACCAAGACAGTACACCGCAGTTGGTAAACTGTGCACACACTGTAATGTCACCAAACTCCAGCAAACGTATGCACCCTTTATTCTAGTCAATGGGACAGTAACACAGGGATTGAGGGACTCTGGCGCCTCCATCTCCATGGCGAGGCAGGATTTGATCCAGGTGGAGCAGATTCTACCAGGGCAATTCTCCAAGACTCAGGGAGTCATGGGTCCAGTGGTCCAAAGTACCAATGGCTCAGGTCTTCCTGAGCTGGGAGGGTGGCTATGAGGTACAGGAGGAAGGAGTTGTACCTGATCTCCCTGTGAATGTAAACATGGGGAATCATTTTGACCACAGTGAAAACCTAGTATGTGTTACTATCCATAACCAGGGCCCTGTGTTTACTGCGGCAAAGTGGACCTACATTCTGTGGCAAACCATATTTTCTGCTGCAGGGCAAATGCAGATTCTGCGGCCATTCTGTGGCAATTTTCTGGCACTTACCAAGCTCCTTGCACATGATCATAAGTGAGTATATTTCAATGAAATAAATGTGCACTCACATTCCACTATGAATTTAAAGCAAAAAAATATTTTATTATACAAACATATAGAAACTACAAGCTAACAGTGATATACCCTACACCACCACCACCATCACCACAAATGAATGAGAAAACCATGCAATATATAAAGTGTGAAAATGAAATGAAAATGTTAAATGCCAATAAAAGTAAATGTTGGGAATAATAGTCTCTAGTCTTCTTTGTGTTTGCCATTAAAGCACAGGAAAACAATCCTCCATATTTTGTCCTCTGACAGTCCACGTCGCTGCTCGGTAAAAATCATGTTGTGCACGCTGAAACTTCTCTCAGCATCAGTAGAGTTTTGTAACGGAGTTTATGCATGTCAGTGCCAATGCTGCCAACTGTGGAGTCCTCTCTTGGGCACTTTTCCAAAACCGATCGAGATCCTTTTCGCTAGTCATATTGTCCACATAGTTTGGCCCAAATATCTTTGTATAAATTTCTAATTCTTCCCTAGGAACATCATCCCATAGTGGAACTGAGCTGTAGTCCTCTTTTTTGGAGGGCATGAAGGTAATTTTGTCGGATCAAAGAGTCTGACCTCCTTCAAAAAAAGATACCCGTTGACCATTGATGGACATGTATTTGTCCAGCTTGTCTATTGCACCACAAAAAGCTTCTCTAACTCTGACCATCATTTGTGACACAGTTCTCAGTGGAATAGTTTCTTTCTCTGGCATATCCATTATATGGCCACTGCCATCTGCAAGCAGCTGCCGCTGTGTTTCAAGGTGGATACAAAGTTCCTCCAGCATATCCACGGCATCTGTTGCAATAGGCACTTGCAACTGAAATCGATCCAGAAGTTTACACAGCCTGCCAGTTTTTTCTGGAAGTAATCCCAGTTCCATTTGAAGCTGAGCATACTGTGAATCATCAAATAAAAGATCATTCAAGTCTTGAAGAGAAACACATGGCAGTTTGGTGATGCTTATTTCTTTCTGAATAAAACTTTTGTGGAAAGCAATGTGTTTTGTGTGACACATCGCTGCCTGTTACTGAGAACTCCATCTGGTTGAGCATGGGTCAGGTGGCATTGTTGCTCTGTTTGTCGGGTCCACCTCTCTAAGATGTCTGAGGTACCTGCTCTTTCTGCCACTTGGAAGAGAGCATAGCTTCCTGAAAAGTTTCATGAATATTAGTGATAGAGAAAATGGCTTTTTCAGTGCACCTACAACAAGGTCTAGGATGTGTGCAAGGCAAGTGATGTGCACAGTTGGGGAACAAGCCCTTCAGGATATCTGTAAATGTCTTTTTCATACAGGCTGCATTGTCAGAGTCAAATATGAAAATATCTGCAAAGTCAATCCCATAATCAGTGACTGTCTCAATCACTGTCCTTGCCACAGTACTGTGATACACACTGGCCAGGAATTTGGTGTCCAGCAGGTAGGGGCATATTTGGCCCATGGCTTCCTTCTCCAGGGGTGCAGCCAAAATGTTTAAGATAGCCCAATGTTCAATGTTAGTTGTCTCATCCACTATGATGGCGACCTTCTTCCCTGCAATCTTCTGGCTTTTGATGTGGTTTTTATGTTTGCTTGCACTCATGTGCAAGAAACATAGTGCCACCATATGAGTTTTCGTAGTTGTGCCACCCCCACTTCCAATGCCCTGCTCCCTTTTGCAGGTGCAGCAGCACCACACCAATGAATGTCCAAGCTGTTTATGGCAGCTGTTCAGATGCAGTTCCATACAGTTCTGAGAAAACCACCGCTACAATCAGCAGTGGTAACGTGTAGGCAATTTGTATACTGCTGTCAGCAGTATGCAAATTGACTACACGTTGACACTGTATCTGAACTGTCACAGACAGTTCCTTTCTGTCATATCCAGTCCTCCCCCATGAACACCTAGGTAGCATGCTGGGAGCACACCCCAGCGTGCTCATGTGCTCCCCTCCACTCCACACTCTGTATGACCGATGGGGGTGCCCAATCCCACGGTCGGCTCCACGCCCCCCCAAAGCTAGGCAGCACACTGGGAGCCCACCCCAGCGTGCTCATGCGCTCCCCTCCAACCCGCACACTGTATGAGCGATGGGGGTCCCAATCCCCCATTAGCTCCACTGCCCCCCAAAAGCAAACTTCCAGGTGCCACGCTGGGAGCCCACCTCAGTGTGGCAAAAGTCTGTGGCCCCCGGGGGTGCCCAATCCCCCGTCGACTCCACTGCACCCCAACAAAGTTCCAGGTGCCATGCTGGGAGCCCACCCCAGCGTGGCAAAAGTCCCACGTCTTCTAAAAAAAAAAACTAGAACAAAAGCGGTCCTCTTGCTCTCTTGCCCCTCCCCAACCTCGCCTACCCTCTGGTACCCCACCTCCCCACCCCCTCACCCCATACCTACCTCCGGAGCTAGTGCGGCGATCTTCGGTGGACGAGGAATCTGCAGTCTTCAAAGCCCGACCACGAAATGGAAGAAATGCCGGTAAGCTGTACGATGACATAAATGTTTTTTCTTGCAACTTTGGTGCATATCTCGGCCATTTTGGGGGATTTTTTTTACCAAATTTTCAACATAGGGTTCTTGGGACCCCACCTCATGAACTCAGCCACTGTCATTTTGTTATTTGGTCCTGAAAGGTGATTTCACAGTCACTGCACGGAACCACCTTTCGGGACCAAGTAATGAAATAACAGTGTCAGTTCATGAGGTAGGGCCCCAAAACCCTGTGTTAAAAATCTGGTGAAAAAATTCCCCAAAATGACTGTTTTATGAGCGTGCATTGCGCATTTCCTATGAATGCTCGTAACTTCAAGACTTTTTACTATTTTCACTCCAGATTTTCAACACTGACATTTTACCACACCTTATGAGCAGTACAGCTGTCATTTTTTGCATCTTGCACAAAATGTGTTTTTGCGCAAGTAGCGCACAATTTCTTTTTTCCAACTGTTTAAACAGGAGTTAATGGCACAGTTGGTGTGCGAAATCAATGTTTGGGACAGATTAAGAAAATCACAGTGACAATGTTCATGAGCAGAGGTCTTAAAATGGCTATGTTGAAAATTTAGTGACAAAAGTCCATAAAATGACTATGTTACAAGCGTGCATAGTGCTGTTTCCACGCATCCTCATAAGTTCAAGAATTTGTAATATTTTCAGACCAGATTTTCAACACTGGCATTTTTCCACACCTCCTTATGAACAGTACAGCTGTCATTTGTCACACTCTGTCCAAAATGTGTTTTCGCACTTCTGGTGCAGAAATCTGCTGTCGCTGTGGGAAATCAGTGTTCGAGACAGATTAAGAAAATCACAGTGACATTGTTTATGAGTGGAGGTCTCAAAATGCCTGTGTTGACAATCTGCTGTAAAAAATCCCCAAACTAATTACATTATGGGTGTGTGTTGTGCAGTTTCTACGCACACTCGTGACTTCACCAGTTTTTTTATATTTTCCCTCCAGATTTTCAACATTGCCATTTTTTACACCTCCCCATGAACAGTACAGATGTCATTTTTCACATCCTGTGTGAAATGTGTTTTCGCACCTGTGGTGCCAAATGGCGTAGTCGGTGTGCAAAATCAGCTTTTGGCTAACAAACTGATATTGCCACTGTTCATGAGATGGGGTCACAAAAAACTCATGTTGAAAATTTGGAGTGAAAATACCAATGAATGCCCAGGCCTTAGGGTTTCCAAACATAACGCCCCACCCTGTAGAGACTGACAGGCATCAGGGATGTGACTTGGGATTGTCACCTGCAATGATCATGCCATTCCACTCCCCACCCACACCCTGCAGCCAGTGACTGGCATCGAGGTGTGTCTTGGACTCTTTAGCCCCAAAGTTCACCCCATTCTCCTATACCGCACCCATCTCACCATATTTCCGTATAGAATGAGGTAAGCGTAAGGCCCAAAGACCCCAAGGCACACCGTGACACTTGTCGGTGTCTGCAGGGTAGGGTGTGGTGAAATGGCATGGGTGTTATGGCCGACAACCCAAAGGCACACCCCAATGCCTGTCACTCTCTGCAGGGTGGTGGTGGGGTTGGCTTCAGTTCAGTACTTCACTGCCATTCCTATTATGCAGCTCTGTAACTTCTACACTACCAATGCCAATGCCAGCAAGCAAACATTTGGCATTGACAAATGCTTGTTTTAATTGTCATAAACATCTGGTAGGTATGCTCTCCACAGTTGATCAGACTGGGGTATGGACCCACCATTCTTCACAAAGTCAGAAAGAAAAGCTCTGACTGATGGGTGATCAGCCTTCTCTAGCGGTATGTCAGTCTCCAGGCACAATTTGACAAATGTTGCGTGATGGTCAGTTTCTCTGCCCTGGCACCTGTGTTGCACTGAAGAGTGGTCATCATTGTCTTTTGTTTCTTTCTGTTCCCCTGTTCTTGGAACTTGGCCTTCCGCTTGGTGTGTGTCTTGGACTTAAGATGGTCACCGATGGTAGATTTTTGAACATGGTCCAGAATGATATTGCATGAAGTGCAGAACAGTTTGCCCCCATCCTCATGTAGGTCAGCCCCAAACTCTCGCGCACGATCTCATGCAGTGATGAACAGTGCCATCTTGGAGCAACTGCATGTGGATGGTGTTTCCTTGACCACAAAATTCTCCATTGTTGTTTTTTAAACTAAGGTAAACGGAAAAATACATTAAAGTGTTAAATAAGCATGCAACAGGCAGGCAATGTACATCACTCCAAAAATCAGCCCGTTAATTACTTCAAATTTTTATGTTCCTAACATAAGTCAACATTATTCATACACCTCGAGTACCACCACTAGTATTCAACTAATATGGGAAGATAAGAAGCAGAAAGCAGTTCCTGAAACTTTCCATGAAACCCACAGTCTGTTGCTGTATGAAAGTGTATGCAGAGAATTTCATCACTCTAACACAGCACCAAGTGCAAGAAAACAGCTGCAATCAAAAGGCACTCAGGGTTGCCCCATAAAATGTAATAATCTTTTTTTTTTCAGTCAACAGCAGTATTACTGGAGGCTTAAATAAAACAACATGCAAGCAGAGATATCCAACTGTACATATTCACCAAGTATACCTTGAGTCTCAACTGTCCCACATTATGAGGCACAGTTCCTCATTTTACTTTACAAAAGCTCCCTGTTCCACACTGAGAGGACGTTACCCACATTCAGTGTTAAGATTTTAAAGCAAAAATCTATAGTAAATGACATGAAAAATAGATTATTCAATTAACCACAAACTTTGTGAATATAAAGGCGTTATTGTAAGAGTCCTGAGTTTCTTAGGTAAAGATTTAATTAAGTGTTCCACATTTTGACCATTTGTTCCACTTTTGAGAGGCAATGTTCCACATTTGGGGGACAAAAGGTTGAGAGGTATGTCACCAACTCTTAGCAACTGAGGCCCTCTTACATACTCATCACAAGAGAACAAAAGTATAAAACAAATCAGTCTGGAAGCTGCTATCTTAACACCCCAGATCACAACTTGGGCAGTAGCTGTAAACCTCATCAATTGTGTGATAAAAGGTTGATATTAAGTCTTTTATGCAGTTACCATCTTGAAGTACCAGATAACTGCTCTGTTAAAGAGCTGCTAATATAAAAAGTCACACCTGGGCACCTGTAGGACCAAAGGAGATTAGCAGAGGCCTGTATCATTTCAATAAAGTACAATAGCTGGGCATACATGCTGCTCTGCTGTTTAACATCACAAATGTGTGCATGCCCTCTCCTAATATATACACTGTATGAATGATTCAAAGTAAATATATATATATATATATATATATATATATATATATATAGGGCAAAAACTCCATTTAATGCATTAGTTAGGGTTGTTCCACAGCGACAAAAGCGAGGAAATTCGATGTTAGGGTTGAAACCCCCTTTGTACCCCTCCAGCCCACCCCCCCAACTGGAATCAGGGTGTGCATTGGGGTCGTCGGCCCTAACTGTCACCCCATCACATGTGGAAAGAAGGTGAGGAATAGGAGAATGGGGTGACAGTTAGGACCGATGACCCCAATGCGCACCCCTGATTTCAGTTGGGGGGTGGGCTGAAGGGGTACAAAGGGGGTTTCAACCCTAACATCGAATTTCCTCACTTTTGTCGCTGTGGAACAACCCTAACTGATGCATTAAACAGAGTTTTTTGCCTCTAATTCCCCTTCTTTTTGAGAATGATAATGAGAAATAGTGAATGTACTGCGGCGGCGGGAGCGTGGGGCCCTTTGTAATGCAGCGGCGGGAGCAGGGCCTCACGCCCCGCCACGTGATGTCTTGTCACATTGTAACATTGTGCCCGCAAACGCAAATCGTAATGCACATGGTGACGCAAAGCAAAACAGAAAGAGAAACAGTACTGTAGACAGAAATGTTAAAAACAACGCAAACGCAACCGCAAATGAAAACGCAAAAGGTAACGCACATGGTGGCGTAAACATGAACAGTAAGTGAAACAAGTACGGAACCACAAGCAGAAATGGTAATGGTAACAGTAATGTAAGGGCACAGGCTGGTTTTCCCCAAAAGCTGTACAGAGAAAGACAGTGAGTAGAAAGAATGTATGCAAAATAATGACTCTTGGAACACAAAAATCAGGACTTGGAATAGTAAATTGATTATATCTCAGTAACCGTATGGCATAGAAAAAATTTTTAAAGTCATATGTATTATCACTTTCCTGGCTAGTTTTGTACTTAGCCCCCCACAAGGGGGCTAAGGGTTTTTAGACAAAACTCTCTATCTTGCACCGTTTTCGAGATACGGGCCCTCAAAGGCGCGGTGAACGCCGTAGTGTTATCCTATGGGAAAAAAACAGAAGTTCGGAGTACCATAACTTTGCCTCCCTGTAATATTTTTTTCACCAAGCCACTGAAAGGCACATCTGTGAGATGTTGACTGTATCCCCTGCAAATTTCAGCCCAAAAGACCAAACCGTTATTTTGCAACAGGGCGCCAAACGATTGCTGCAATGCGTCGGCTGCCGTAATGTTATCCTATGGGAAAAAGCGTCAACTTTGGAGTGCTGTAACTTTGCCGCCGTGTAATATTTTTTCAACACAACACTGAAAGACACATCTGTGAGATGTTGGCTGCGTTCCTTCCAAATTTCCGGCCAAAACTCAAACCGTTCTTTTGCAGCGGTGCCAAAAGAATTGCTGTAATTTCCCCACAGCTAGAAAAGTACTGTACTTGATTTAAACGCTTTCATGAGAAATTTGCGACACTTTCGTGAGCACGAAAGTACTTTGCAAAATCACTTTTTCCAGAAATTTGAAAAACATATTTCTGGGGTGTTTTACCCCAAAATAAAGACATGGCTAGCATCTGCAGGCTCCGACTAGGTGAATATAAAAAGAATTAGGTTGCTAGATGATCCCAAATTTAAATGGCAAGCATTTTTCTGATCGCTAACTGAAAACAAGATGGCGGATTTGCGAAAGTAAGAGGGCCATTTGCGAAAGTAAAAGATGCATTTCGCGACACTGTCAAACTTTTTTTAACTTTTCCCATTGACTTATAATGGGAAATTGTTTTTGAATAACTTTTGAACCATTTAATATTTTTAACGAAATCTTTGAAAGGCACATCGGGGCCGCCGCCGTTCCCTGAAGATTTCGGGCGGTCACACAAACCATCGACCTGTAGGCGTGACCGTGAAATTCAGAAAAGCGTAAATGAATCTGCATATCACGCAATAACTCCGCGAGCCGTATCCGACTGGTACGAAACTTGGCAGATCCCAAGGTGTATGGGTCTTGATCGCGTATTCCAAATTTCCGTCAAACGGTTGCAAAGTTATTAAGGTGCAAAATTTTGGGTTTAACATGTAAATGGCTCCTCAACTCTAACTATGGTAGCACTACCATGCTACCATAATATGTATATATTTATATATATATACATATATATATATTGGCCCAGTAGGGCCAGTATAGTTAAGGTTGAGTTAGCACTTTAATGTTTCCCTACTTGCTACGGTTATGTAGATACTGGCAAAAATATGTTACAAGGGCTCCAAGGGTGCATTTTCAGCACTTTTGGTGTCTGTATATCTTGTAACCAATGCGAGATATGAATTTGGTCAACTTATCTCATGTGGAGAACTTGCTGTCATGAATACAATGGCACTTGAATTTTTTTCATAGCTGCTACAGATGCTGAGATATTGACAAATTACTGTTACAAGGGTTCCTTGCCCTATAGGGCTGCTATATGGCTCCATTGTTAAGTGTAAATGGAAGCACATGGCCCTGAGGGCCCACGCTCCCACACACGCATACCATTATGCAAAACATGGACAATGTGAAGGGAGTGCAGGACCTGGAGGTCCCACGCTCCCACTAACACATACCAGTTACCTGTTACATTACACTTTCTCAAAAAGAAGGGAAATTCATTGCCAAAAAATCCATTAATGCATCAGTTAGGGTTTCTAACACAGCAACAAAAGTTTGGAAATGTGATGTTAGGGTCACTCCCCTACCCCCCCCTCCACAAACCAACAGGCATCAAGGTGTGCGTTGAGGTTGTCATGCCTAACTTTCGCCCCATGCTCCTATACTGCACCACCTCAGCTTCTTTACACATGGAATAGGGTGAGAGTTAGGCCGACGACCCCAATGCACACCCCAATGTCTGTTGGTGTGTGAAAGGTGGTGGGTGGGCGTGGGGTTGTAGGGGTGTAACCCTTACATCACATTTCTAAACATTTGTCACTATGCTATAAATCCCTAACTGATGTGTTAATGGAGTTTGTGATATCTAGTGGCAGGAACCCAAAATTAATTACGTGACTGATAAGATATTAGTACTACATGAATAAAAAATAAAATGCTTTCTCTAAAACACACTTAAGAATACCATAACATTATTTTAGTTATTACAGTGAGATACATATTAACGCAGAAAAATGCAGGTGACCACCCCCCCCCCAAAAAAATGGAAGAGAACTGTAGCCTCACACAAATACCGAAATAAATAATTTAGGATTTCCCCAGAGAAGCACATTTCAGACTATGCAGAGTACAGACTACGGCTTGAATATGGTGAAACCCCTTTGAGTGGTTGCCTCCCATGTAATTCTGCTGACAATAATTTCAGTTAACACCGTTAGCTGGCCTACTTCCAGTAAGTAAGTAAATACAATTAATTGCTGACAGACAAGGGCTGCTAGGCCCATCCACTACATTTTTTTTTTTTTATCCTCCTTCCTTGCCCTCTGGTCTACCACTCCTTCCGGCTGCTCTTGCCTCCTGCGACCCCCTCGCCCTGACCCCCTTCCCCACACCCCAGATCGCAGCCGACCCAGGGGTGGCCCGGCGTATCCCTTCTCCGGTGGGGTCCCTCTCCCGAGGGGAAGGCGCCTGGGGCAACCAGCGCGACACTAGATTCAGCCCGTGTGCTGCTGAAGTGGGTTTGGAGGCGTCAGGGCATCTCGGGCCGACAGGAGCGCGGCAGCCATCATCCGGCAGACCAGGAGGCCGGATTTTCCGTTTTCTCTCCAGGGCGTGGCGTGCCACTAACGTCTAGGCAAAGCCGACGTTCACCACGCCCCCATGTACGTTGAGGCTCTGCTGCTGGTCCTCCTGGCCTCCGCCGGGGTACCAGACTGCATAGCCTCGCCCTTCCCTCCCCGAGTAGGCGAGCAGTCGTGGGACGCTCGAGCCTACTCCCCCCGGCCGGCTCTCCAGCGACATCCAGTACATTTTAACATCACCTTTTATTTATTTTTTGTTAAACTGAGCCGATGGGGAGGGCCTTGCTGAGGCGGCCCAGCTTTTCACCAACACTCCCCCACACCACAAAAAGATAGTAATGTAAATAAATTCTACCCAGTAACTGCTATCCCAAAAATAAATTCACAAGAAACAGAATAGATACAGACAGGGCAGAATTTGAAGTGCAGTACAGAAATTGTAGCATCACTTAAATTAAGTAACTAGTAAAAACCAAATCAGAAAGCCACAGGAAATAAAAAAGAATAATTTCAGACATGGCAGTACAAACAGGGCAGAATTTGAAGTGCAGCATAGAAATTGTAGCAGAACTTAAATCAAGTAACTAGTTAAAAGTAAACCAACTCAGAAACATAGAATTTGATGGCAGATAAGGACCGCTGGCCCACCTAGTCTGCCCACTTCCCTACCTAATGGATAAGCTGTAGATCCTAGTTAACCAACAGCCTACTTCCTCCTACCCCCCCCTAGAATTGCCTTATGTCTGTCCCATGCATTCTTGAATTCCCCCACTGTTTTTGACTCTATGACCTCCTCAGGAAGGCTGTTCCATGCATCTACAACCCTCTGTGAAGAAATGCTTCCTCACATTACCTCTGAGCCATCCCCCCTCTATCTTCAAATTGTGCCCCCTTGTTCTTGCACATCTCTTTTTCTGAAAGATGCTACCCTCTTGGACTTTGTTGATTCCCTTGAGGTACTTGAAAGTTTATATGATGTCCCCCTTCTCCCTCCTTTTCTCGAGGTTGTACATCTTAAGCTCCTTTAGTCTTTCTTCATATGTCTTCTGGTGCAGACCCTGCACCATATTGGTTGCCCTCCTCTGGACAGCCTCCACCCTAACTATGTCTTTGTAGAGATGGTGTCTCCAGAACTGTACACAGTACTCCAGATGTGGTCTTACCAACTGTCTGTACTGAGGGTCAACAACATCCTGTTTTCTACTGGTGTGGCCTTTCCCCATGCATCCCAGTATCCCCCCCCCCCCGCTCTCCTTACTGCCTTCTCACATTGCTGGCCCACCTTTAGGTCATCTGATATGACCACCCCCAGGTCACAGAATCATAGAAAAGATACAAGTTCAGTAGGCCGAAGGCCCTCTTCAGAACTTGCCACCTGATTTAATGGTAGTAAATATATTTCTTATTCCCCATATAAGCATCTAAACACTTTTTAGAAGTGTCCAATGTTGGACTAGTAACAACATATTTTGGTAGACTATTCCATAATTCAGTTATCCTTTGAGTGAAGTATTTGCTTCTCTTAGTAGTTTTTATGGAATCCTCAATAAGTCTAATACAATTATTCCTAGTGTTGATAATATTATTGTAATATATGGATATTTAAAATAACACTACTGAAAAGCATATAAAAAATTTCCAGTAATACACCGGAGCCAAAGTGATAATACCATCGTTGCCTAGTGATAATACTATCGTTCGGAGCTCATAATACTATTGTTTGAGCTCGAGCGATAATATCAGAAAAACAACAGCGCAAACTCAAGATCGTAGCCGGCTTCCTGACATCCCCAAAGCTGTGTGGTGACATTGGTAAAACCGCACCTTCTGATTGGATGAGCTTTCTTTGTGGCGGATCAATAATTTCAAAAACATGGTGGGCATCTCTGCGGCGAGAAAATTATTCCTTAACTCTACTCTACTTGAGTCTGACTAACTGACCACAGCAACCGTCGCTAGAAAAAAAAAAGTTGTTCCACTGTTTCGTTTAGCAGTTTAACACTGCACAATTTAGCTGGTTGAATTTTTTAAGTTTTCAATGTTGCTGCAATCACTGGCTCCTTCTCACATGAAAATCACCTCAGCACCCCAGTCAAGATTCCTCATTCTTTGGCAAAGGTAAGCACTGACAATTTCCTCCCATCCATGTATTACAAAAATAACAAATACATTCTTGTGTTCAAGGACAGTTCTTCATCTACGGATCTGGGGCACTTGAAACTCTCGACTTCGCTCTCGAGGTTTGCTGTGCCCCCAGATCCTCTCGATGAATTACTGCCTTGTAATACACCAGAATGTATCTATTATTCTATTTATTCAAGGTAATGCCTATAGTAGCACCCAAATATCCATCCTTTAGTGCCTTGTATGTTAAACACAAGTCTCCTCGGATTTGCCTATACCCCATACTGAATATCTGTAATTGTTTTAATCGTGTACAGTAATCCTGGGTCTCACAAGATTTTAACCTTTTAGTGTATTTTCTTTGGACACCTTCAATAAGTTTACAACTTCTTATAGAATACGGTGTACTAAATTGTGAATTATATTCGAGATGAGGGTGTACAAGACTGGAATATAATGGCATTAATACTCTCTGATCCCTACTTTTTATATTTGCCAATATGCAGTTTGTTATTTTGTGTGGTCCCTTTCTGTTTTTGTTGTTGTCAGTATCTCTCCCCCCATTGTGTACTTTTCCCCTGGGTTTTCGTTTCCCAGGTGCATTATTTTGCACTTCTTTGCACTGTATCTAAGCTGCTATACATCTGACCATTCCTCCAACCTTGCCAAGTCCCTTTTCATCCTTTCCACCCCACCTTGCATTTCAACTGTGTTGCAGATCTTTGTGTCATCTGCAAAGAGACATACTTTTCCTTCCATTCCCTCTGCAATGTCACTTATAAAGACATTAAAAAGGACTGGCCACAGTACTGAATCCTGCGGTACCATACTAGTAATCCCCCTTTCTTCACTGTGGACTCCATTTACCATTACTCTCTGTGTCCTGTTGTCCAGCCAGTGTTTTACCCAGGCTGCGACCCTGGGACTCACTCCCAGGCTGGTTAAATTGTTTATTAATCTTTTGTGCGGGACTGTGTCAAATGCCTTGCTAAAGTCTAGGTAGGCCATGTCCACAGTCCCTCCCCGGTCTACTACTTTGGTCACCCAAAGAAATCAATTAGATTCATCTGACATGACCTTCCCACTGTGAACCCATGCTGCCCTGGGTCCCGTGCCCCACTGGCCTCTAGGTACTCAACATATAGAATAGTGGATGGGCGAACATCCACAGCAAGGCTGTGTTTCCATCGAGGGAGTTGATGACATCATCGCTCTCGAGGTCTAGCTGATGTCATCAACTGCCCTTAATGGGAATGCAGACTTAGTTGTGGATGTTCACCCATCCACTGTTTTATATAGTATATGGGTGCTTTTTTTTTTTTACATTATTTTTCTACGTTACTTGCTGTAGGCAGTGCTCCCGTTCCCTCTGGTGCTCCTGCTCGCTCCCATTCCCGCTTGTGCCGCTGCTGCTCCCTCCGGCCTTAGTTTCTCACCTGCACTGTCTTAGTTTTAAATGGGGGAGAAACAGTGTTTTCAGAAAGGGAGCCATGTATGGCTCTCCATGTCCCGACTCCCGACTTCAAAGTCGGTGGCTCCGCTGCCTGGCACTTGCTAAATCGTGCCGCCGTTTGTTTTTCTTTTCTAGAGGGAGCCTCATCTGAGGCAATCAGGTGGCAGGTCAAGGGTAAAAAGTTGTTGTACTATCGATGTGACGTCAGAACGATAGTACAACAACTTTTTTGATCTTTGAACTGTACTACAACAAGATTTCAGCAGTTGCTA
This sequence comes from Neoceratodus forsteri, assembly GCA_016271365.2. Classification (NCBI taxonomy): domain Eukaryota; kingdom Metazoa; phylum Chordata; order Ceratodontiformes; family Ceratodontidae; genus Neoceratodus; species Neoceratodus forsteri. The sequence goes on from CM028130.1 coordinate 335,395,162, forward strand.
AAATCCATTCAAAATAGAGGCTAACCGTATACTATAATTCTTTCCTTCAGAAGTGATTCCATCATTTTCCCTACCACTGAGGTCAAACTGACAGGTCTGTGTTTCCTGCCTCAGTCTAGCTCCTACTTTTGTGAAGGGGAATCATATCTGCCCTCCTCCAGTCCTCAGGTACCACACCATCCTCCCATGATTTATTAAAAAGGGTAGTCAGTGATGTTACTAGTTCTTCCCTTAGTTATTTTAGAATTCTGGGGGGGGAATCCCATCAGGCCCCATTACTTTATCCACCTTCAGTTTTAAGAGTTCTTTCACAACCCTTTCTTCTGTGAAAGGACTAATATCAACCCCCCCCTATCCACAGTGCTTCTATTGACTGGATTAGGTATCTCTCCCTGCTTTTTCATTGTGAATACTGAGCAGAAGTATTCATAGAAGTTGACGGCAGATAAGGACCGCAAGGCCCATCCAGTCTGCCCAGTTCAGTATCCCTGCTTTTTCACTGTCACTCTCTGCCCAACCACCTTCCTCTTTATTCAGCCTCAGTATCCCTGCCTTAGTCTTTGTTTGCTCCCTAATGTACCTATAAAAGGTTTTATCCCCCTTCTTAACCGAGTTGGCTATCTTTTCCTCGGTTTGGGCCTTTGCTATTCTGACTGCCCTCCCCACTTCCTTCTGCTTTAACTGGTACAGTTCTCTGTCCTGCTCCTTCTGTGTTTCTTTATACTTCCTGAATGCTATCTTCTTCTCCCTAACCTTCCCCACCACTTCTTTTGAGAACCACAGTGTTTTTTTCTTTCATTTTGATTTGTTTATTTGCTTCACACAAAGGCTTGTTGCCTCTGTGATGGCGGTTTTGAGGTTTCCCCATTGTTGCTCCACCCCACCTTCTTGCCTGTTTGCTAGTGCTTTTCTGAGGCACTCTCCTATTTTGACAAAATCAGCCCTCCTGAAGTCCAGTACCTTCACTTTTGTATGGCTTGACTCTACAGCTAAGTTTATCGTGAACCACACTGTTTGATGGTCACTTGTTCCCAGATGGCTACCCACTTCAAGATCAGAGATCCTCTCTCCATCCCCATTTGAGAGTATGAGGTCTAAGAGTGCTCCCTTCTGAGTGGGTTCCAAAACTAGCTGTCTGAGGCATGCCCCCTGTAGGGCATCGAGAATGGCCCTGCTCTTGGATGTGGCTGCAGCAAAGGTGTTCCAGTTAACATCAGGTCCCCCATCAGCAATATCTCCCCCACAGGAAATAAAAAAGAATAGTTACAGAAATGGCAGTACTGACAGGGCAGAATTTGAAGCGCAGCACAGAAAATTGTAACATCTAAAGAAATCAACTAACTTCTATCCACTAAAGAAAGTCACTGGAAAAAATATGTAGTGGTACATACCTTGGAGAAGTCGTAAGCAGACACAAGTGGAGCAATGCAGCAGAAGTCTTCCTTTTTGCAATTCCTCTATCTTCTATCAGCAGGCCAGTCAGTCAGGCATGTGGTAATCCAGTAAATGGTGAAAAAAACTACAGAAATTCACCAATTTTATGCATTGCCTGCCCCACCCCCTGGCATCTGCCACTTTTGCAATGACTGGTCAGTTTAATGTCAGCAGGGTACCATTGGTGCAAAACTGCAGAAGGCAGCTAATATGATAATGAATGTATTCAGATGCTTGTCTCCCTCTGTTCCAGGCTGCCTATAAAATCCAGCACCCACACTAGACAGTGGCACACATCATTGTTTAAATTTATGCCAGCAGGGGAGACTTTGATGTGTGCTACCTTTCTTGCCTTCACAGGGAACCCAAGCCATAATAACCAGAAGGGACCATCTTGAAAGTGGCACATGAATGAGTTTTCCTGCCACTGCAGATGCCAGATCAGGGGCATGAGAGACCAACTGACACATAATTAAAATTGTAAAATAAAACAAATTATTAGGCAGCACTGAACATTGACTGATACAGTCAGACAGTGCCGACAGCTTCTGCAGTGTATGCTTGTCTTTAACTCTGCTTTCACTTAATTCAGCATAGTCAGTATTTGGTAAATTATGGAAATGAGAAGAAAACATAGAACTAAAAATTAAATTGCTGAAACTTGCTGCTGGACTGTATTTGCAGTTGAGGGACTCAGTCAAAATGGCATGCCTTAATAATTTTAAATTAATTCGCAGTTGGGGGAACATTGTTTGACATACTGAAAACCGGCTGCATTCATTTGGTTGAATTAAACATTGCGGTATATTTATTTTGTCTGCCACTTGCAACAAACTAGCCTGAGATGCAGATCCAGAGCACAGGGCATCAGAAGAGAGCGGCCCAGGGTGCTGCTCACGAGAGGACCGAGTGATGGCAATGGCAAGCAGCCCCAAGACAAAGAAATTATTGGGGAGCTATATCAGTAGTACAGCAGGGGACAGAGAGTTGCAGAAACCATTAAATAAAATAAAGGAGCTGAATCTGCGACTTCTGTCTGTTTCCTGCTCTTGCTCTAGCCGTGCTGGTCTTGGAGCTGGAGGAGAAGGCATGCCAACCAGAGGTTCCAGAGCACAGAGGACATCAGAGGACAGTGCCCGGAATGCTACTCATGGGAGGACCGAGCGACGGCAACGGCAAGCAGCCCCCAAGCCAAATAAATTATTTTGGGAGCTGCATCAGTACAGCAGGGGACAGAATGCCACAAAACTCATTAAATTAAATAAAGGTACTGAATTTGTGGCTTCTGTCTGTTCCCTGCTCTTTTTTAAAAAGCTGTACTGGTGCTGGTGGAGAGGGCATTCATGTTGTGGCGGAGCCACTCACCCAAAACGCGTGCAACCTCCCGGCACACTATCCTGGGCAGGGGGCATCAAAAGGATGCTGATCCTTGCAGGAGTGAGGGATGACAACAGTTTGCAGCCCCATAAAAAAAAAAAAAATATATATATATATATAAAACCCGTATCACTACAGAGCACGGGACAGAATGCCGCAAAACCCAAGCAAAAAATAAAGAAGCTGAATTTGCGACTTCTGTCTGTTCCCCTGCTCTTGCTCTAGCCATGCTGGTCTTGGAACCAGAGGAGAGGGCATCCCAACCGGAGGTTCCAGGGCACAGAGGACATCAGAGGAGAGTGCCGGGATGCTGCTCACGGGAGGACCGAGTGATGGCAATGGCTAGCAGCCCCCAAGCCAAAGAAATTATTGGGGAGCTGCATCAGTAGTAGAGCAGTGGACAGAAAGTTGCAGAAACCATTAAATAAAATAAAGGAGCTGAATTTACAACTTTTATCTGTTCCCTGCTCTGTTTTGCTCTAACCGTGTTGCTCTTGGGGAGGCGGGTTGCACAGGAGATCGCAAGCCCATTCAAACTTCCTTTGGGCATGTTTACTTTTGACCTCATTGTTTTAAACATTGTGGCAAAGCAGCTAACTGGAAATGCTGTAGAACTGGTTAATTTTGCGGTTCTTTATATTTCACTCCTATGTACGCGGATCGGGCATTAAAGAGCTGGTGTCTATTTACTCATGTCGTTTTACCCAATAGAAGATTGTCACATAAACTGACTGCTGTTTGTGTCTTTATTTAAGTAACTTCATAATTTCTATGATTTTTTATCATTTTACTGAAGTCTCTCCGAGGACTGCCGATTTGTTAACAAGGAAAATCAGTTTCGGGTGTAAGAATGGCAGTTACATATAAAGGGGCAATTTAAATATTACGCATAACACAATCCCCTTGAATCGCCAAGATCTGAGGCGGGAAATATAAAATTGAAGTAAACAAACTAGCGCTTACATGTTGAACACAATTTGGTATTTTGTTAGTATAGCTGCCCCAATTTTTAGTCTGATATTAATAAGCAGTGATGAATATCAATTCAAAAATGAAACGTGTAACCCAAATACAAAACACAGTAAAAAAAGATGACTGCTAAGAGGCTGATGTACAGTAAATCACGCCCACCCTGTCACTTATAAAGTTAAGTGAAAATTATCTAAATGCCAGCTCATTCAAATAATGTATCCTTCCCCTCCCTTAGTTTGTACTCTCCTATCGATTTTTAATTAAATTACCGTCCACCATTTATTCCTGCAGTGTTTGACAGCATGATGGTTACAGTCTTGGGGATCCAAGATCAGTGTGACTGGAGTGTGTAACGTACTCATTTAGCCTGCCACATGCCGTTTTTTAATTTGCTGATCACAATGCATATGCACAGTATTTCTATAATTTCCTTTTCGGTCACAGTCAGTTAATGTCACTACTGGTATGTGACTTCCTAAACAACCTGTATTGTGAGGGACTGTGATCAAAACTTATGTATGAAGCAGACTGAATAGAGGTTGTGATTTATGTCACTAGAAGTCAGGCACTGGTGTGCAGGATATTATGAATCCTCTCCCTGCTCTAATGTTTGATATCTAATTGCAAATAACGGCAGACATGTGAACACTCAGTGCAGACTAATACAAAAATAGAAGAGAAAATGCAAATACACTTTTCGTGAGTGAGTAGAGATCAGTAACATTGCACTAAATAAGAGGTCAGAAGAAAGTGCTTTCTTTTTTATTTTTATATCCCCTACACGTTTGTGTTTCAGGGCTTCTGATTACCATCTAAAGGTGTAGGAGTAGGGTGAAGTTTTAAAGGGAATCAAAGCAAATTTTTTTTTTTTTTTTTTTCAGTGAGACCTGTTCATGCCTACCCTGTTCTTGTTCGGGAAGTAATACATCTGCTGCCCTAAGTCTGTTCTGATTTCAGTTCTGGCTTACTGTCAGCAGCTTAGGAGCTAATTAATTATTACACATTACTCGGGGTGAACTGATAAATTAAAGACACCTTCAGGCACCCCATTCACATAGCAACTAAACTTCAGAGCTGAGTTCGTGAACTGTGCAACTGCACCCGGAACGGCAGTGCCAAGGTCAAGAACTGAATAGGAGAAACAACAAGGAAACCGGCACCTGCCACGGGCTCACGGTAGTTTCAAACAGTCCGTTTGTATTCCCAGCTATCAGCAAATAGTAGCAAAGAGTAATGACTCACCCAAGAATTTGCTGTGGTCAGAGTGCTCCTTTATTCTTATGCAGAAATAAATACGGTAAAAACAATCAGCAATAGTGCTCAGTTTATATGAGGAAGTACCTGTATGATGAGGGAGCAGGGATTTTAAACTCAGCACTATTGCTGGTTGTTTTTACCTTATTTATAGGCAGGTTGGTTGTAAATGGTATAGCTCTATTTGATTTACTTGTGGTGCGATGTTACCAGTTGTAACTTTCACAGACGTGCTGGTACTCTTTTCAGCAGAGCTCAGAGCATGAAAAATAAAGAACAGTGAATGTCAGTGCAATGCACTAGCACTAAATATAACGTACGCATATCTTTCCTATTCCACTGTGTGCTTTTTTTGACAATTTCCATGGTTTTCTGTGGTTAGCGTCAAATTCCGCGGGTGGCCACAATTTCTGGCAAGCGCCGCAGCTGCAGAATCGCATTAAACACAGGGTCTTGCCCATAGCCAGGCAAAAGGGCAAGCTTCTGAGGGACAGGAGAGGGCAACACAGCCTATGCAGACCTATCCCTTAGCAGCTGAGGAAGTGGCTAGTGTGGGTGAGGGACTAGCTAGGAATAGCAGCCCTGAGCCCCAGCTGCAAGCAGAGGAGGTTGCCTCCAGGGGCATCTTTCACTTGAAGGGGAACCGGGGAGGGTCAGACAGGAGCAGTTGGGCAGGGCTCAGCAAGTTGATTCTACCCTCCAAAAACTGAGGGAGACAGCAGATAGTGCTGAGGCCTTTCAAGAGAGTAAAAAGTCAGTTTATTGGGAAAATGGGCTGTACAGGGAGTGTACACCACAAAGGGGGCTAGAGGGAGAGGTACTCCAGCAGCTGGTACGGGACTACTGAAAGCACCTTCTGGCCCTGGCCCATGACATTTATTTTTTAGGCCACCTGGGTATTAACCACACAAAAAAGTGGCTTGCCAACAATTTCTTTTGCCCAAGCATGTACACAGATGTGGCAAATTACTGCTGGACTTGCCCACAGTGCCAGCTGGTTGGAAAGGTTGGGGACAAGGCTAAGGCAGCTTTGGAGTCCCTGCCTATTATCGATGAACCCTTTAAGAGGGTAGCCGTGGACATAGTGGGGCACCTAAGTACTCCAAGCCACATGGGCAAACAATATATACTGGTTGCTCTGGATTATGCAACCAGGTACCCCGAGGCAGTGGCCATGTCCTCCATTGTGGCAGAAAAGGTGGCTGATGAGCTCCTGGGAATCTTTAGCCGAGTGAGATTTCCTTAGGAGATTTTGTCAGACCAGGGAACGAATTTCATGTCATCCTTAATGACCAGTTTGTGGGAAAAGTGGGGGTGAAACAGCTCTGTGCTTCACCCTATCATCCTGAGACAAATGACCTGGTCCAGTGATTCAATGGGACCCTTAAAACTATGCTCAGGGCATTTGTAGACGAGCACAAAAGGGAGTGGGACAAATATTTGTCCAACCTCCTGTTTGCATACAGGGAGGTCCCACAGGAGTTTACAGGGTTCCCACCCCTCAAGCTCCTGTTTGGTCACAGGGTGAGGGGGTCCCTAGATTTAGTTAGGAATGAATGGGACGGTAACCATGCCCCCCAAGGGGGTCTGTTGTGGAGTATATCCTAATTCTTAGGGCCAAGTTTAAGGAGTTCATGAGGCTCACCCAGGAACACTTAGCCACTGCACAACAGCAACAAAAAACCTGATATGACCGTGGGGCCAGAGTCGAGGAGTATGAAGTCGGATAGAGAGTGATGGTATTTGTCACCGTCTGACACAATAAACTGCAGGCAGCATTGAAGGGCCCATTCTCCATAATCAGTAAGCTAAGTGATGTTAACTCTATAACTGGGCTGCCTAGCAGAAGGCACAGGCAGAGGGTATATCATGTGAACATGATGAACCCCTACTGTGATAATGAGAAAATTATCCTTGCCATGTGCAGTGTGCCAAAGGGAGAGGGGAAATGAGGCTGTTCCCCTGGTGGACCTCCTTGGGGAGGTCCGGGGGGGAGCCTCAGTAAATAGCCTCACGTTCAGGGCAACTGACACCGGCCCAGGCCGAGGAGATGAGGGGGGTGCTGCAAAACTTTGGGGGCATGTTCACGGGGAATATGGGGTATACCACAATGACTGAACACCACGTGGACACTGGGGCCCAAGTTCCGCTGAGGCAGTCTGCCTTCAGGGTACCCGAGTGGGTTAAGAAGACCATGCTGGAGGAAGTCAGGGAGATGCTGGCCTTTGGAGTGATCTAGGAGTCCAGTAGCCCCAGGGCTTCACCTGTGGTCCTAATCTCCAAGAAGGATGGTATCACATGTTTCTGTGTCGACTACCGGAGGCTCAACAGCTGTACGGAGTCTGATGCCTATCCTATGCCCAGAATGGATCAGACTTTGGAACGACTGTGGAGAGCCGGGTTCCTGACCACAACAGACCCGACAAAGGGCTACTAGCATTCACAAGGCCTCTGTCCTACCCTCCTCCCCCTTCCCTTGCACACTTTATCCCTTCCCTTATGTACATCGCTATCCCTCCTCTTTCCCTTTGCCCCATCCTTCCTGTAAATCCTATACCCTGGGATCATCAGGTCCCAGTCCTGGTATTGGTTGGCCCATGTTTCTGGGATGGCAGCTATGTCCACCATCCCCTCTGCTAACAGAGCCTGTAATTCTGTGGTTTTGTTCCCCAGACTACTTGCATTCAAGGAGATAACCCTCCAAGATGTTCCCTTACACTCCTTACCCAATTTCCCACCCTTCTCAGCCCTGCCCTTTGATCCCTCCCTGCTTTCAACCCAGTTAGTATGGGGGTGGGGTGGCTCGTTTGCCTCCCCTTTCTGGAGAGCTTTCCCTTCAGCAACCCACTCGCCACCCCCGCCTAGTTTAAATTAACCTTTGTTTCTATGTATTGTTCTAACCTCTGTTTTAGCACCCTTCCCTCCTGCTCAAATGTAATCTGTCCCCTATGTACAGATCCCTATTGTCCCAGACCCTGCCCCAGCCCCAGCCTCCCACTAACCCGTACCCCATGGATCGACACCAATTTCCCAGCCAGCTGTTGAATTCATCTGTCCTACCCTTCCTTACCATACTTGCCCTGGGCACTGGGAGTACCTCAGAGAAGGCCACTGAGCTCCCCACCTCCTCACTCAACTTACCCAGTTCCACGCACCTTTCCCTAACCACCTCTTCCGTTTCCCCTGCCAAGTCATTTGTACCCATGTCGTTTATGCCTTCCCCTCTTTGCACACTTGAAAATAGCCTGTCCTGCTTTATCTGCCATCAACCCAGGTATAGACTCTACCCATATGCAACTATGTCTTTCTCCTTTACTCCCCCATCTAACCCCTTTTAGTTGCAGCACCCAATACATCGAACGGGAAAAGCACCCCTCCCCCCTCAGGTAGTGATCGAACAGGAGTTCAGCATGTTTGTAGTTCATTTACATAATCAGGTAAGGAAAAAGGTCTGGCTCCCCATACGACGTGCAGGGGAAAAGCCGGACCTCACCCCACAACAAATGCACCGAAATCTGGCCAATGGACAATCATGTGTATCCCCTAGGTGGTGCTTTCCCAAGGGCTACTACCTCTGCCTGCTTGGCTGGTAGCAGGTTAAGGGGCCTAGGTTCTGTAACGGGTGCCTCCACCCAGAGGTCAGGGTTGGTAGTGGTTAAGCTAACCAGGGCGGAGCCCTCCAGGGCACTGTAACCCCTCCTCTTTCCCTGCCAGTGGCCTAAACACTGCACAATAATTACGTTCACAATACCCCTTGTACACCACACAAGTACCCACACTGTTTACACTTACCACCAGGGCAGTTTCCTCTAGCTCGACCCTGGGGACCCCCTGTAAAAGAAGGTTAGGCAAAGCAACTAGCAACAGTACAGTAATTTTAGCACAAACTGGAACCACAGTCAGATTAAATGCAGAAAAGGTTAGATCTGATTTATTCTGGGGACTTGAACAAGGGAGGGGCATAATCAGGGTGGTTTGCTTAAAGGCTCTATCAATCAAACAGTTATGCATGCACTTCAGAGTCCCTAAACATTCACGCCCTCTGGGTACCCAGGTGGAGAGGAGATGGGCTAGCCAGGACCGTTGCCTGGGGTAGGCAGACAAGGCAGCTGGTTGCGGCCCTGTGATGGAAAAGACAACATGCACAGTACACACTATTTGTAATCCGGAGCCAGAGGGCTCAGTTCGTGAAGAAAAAGAAACAACAAGACAATCAGATGACACACTTGGATTAAGCTGTTGTTGCGGGGAGCTACCCTGATATTTACTCACGATACCCAAGACTGGACACAGTTGGGATGAAAATCGAGACAGCAGGTGGTTGATTTGGAGTGCCAGGGGAAGCAGGGCCCACACGATTTGCCGAGACGTTGTTCCTCTTCAAGTGCGGTGCAGGGGGCTGATCCTCAGGCAGGTCTCTCGTCGGTGGCATTCTCTGTGCAGTGGGGTAGTCTGGCAGGGCCAGCGTGGCATGGCCCGGGCCGAAATGGAGATGAATGCAGATTCAGTACGATTCGGCTGGATAGAGCTTCCAGCAAACAGAACACAGTTCACACAGTGGGGAACCAGCTCACGACCCACTTTCAATACACAGCACATTTACATGTAAGGAAATTCTACTGTACCAGGCAAACTGTTCTCCGGTCGCAATCACAAAGTCTCTGCACGCACTGGGAGCTTAGGGGTAGCTGGAACTCCTGACAGGCCGACCGCATACAGCAAATCTTCGGTCTTCTTCAGGTTGAGCTTGGTCACACTTCAGTGGCTTACTTCATTTTCACAAACCCGGATTTAGTCCGAAAAGATTCCCTTCTCCCTCTCAGGGCAACAGGCAGACATGCAGGCCAAAACTCAGGCCTCTCTACAGTTCTCCTTCGCGAAACTACGCAGACGGCTGCTCGACTGTCTTGAGCTGTTGCTTCCTCAGCTTCTAACTTACAGTAGATCTGACTCAACTGCCAGCAAGCCTGGGACTTTCCCCAGAATCCAAAAGGTTTGGTTGGCTGATCTGTCTGCCAGTCACAACAAAGACTCCCCCTTCAGGTGCAAAAAGGCACCAAAAGCCCAAAACTACAATTCCTACAGATTTTGGCTCCAGACAGCTCCTGTAGTCCGGCTCCATTTCAGGTCCCACCAGTACTGATTGGTCCAATTCGCAGTCCCAGGCCAAATGGTGGGGATAAACAAAACAGTCCTTGTTTCAAAGAAGGCAGGTTAGACAAACTACATTATCATTACCACTCCAATATGTTTTCAGCAAACAGTTACATCTTCTAACAGAGCTCCCTCTGCGCAATTAGCAGTGGCAGAAACGGAGTGATTACCAGGCAGCCCGGGCAGGACTCGAGCATGACAACACTCAGCCCCCTCCCAGATTAATCACCACTGCAAATCTAGGCAGCCCTTAAAGAGGCAGTACACAGGCAGTCTCTGGCAATAACGTTTAACTGCTAAAACGCAGGACACCAGCCTGGCAGTGAGCATTTAGGCAAGCTCAAGGAAGACTTTTTGGGAACCCCCATTTGTAGGGGGGTTACACCTGTACACAAATGCCCACAGTGTGGGAAAAAAGATCCCAGACCTGCAGGCCACAATGACAGAGGCTAAGATGGACATAGTAGCCACTAATGAGACATGGTTTACCAGTAACCACACTTGGAAGACTTCAGTACTTGGCTATGTACTGTTCAGAAGAGACTGAGGTGAAAAAGGGGGTGGGGGAGTGGCCCTTTATGTCAATGAAAATATCAAAGCTACAGAAATTCAGAAAACACGTAAGGAGCCAGAAGAACTGTGGATCACCCTGGAAATAAGAAATGGGATGGCCATACAAACTGGGGTTGTCTACAGGCCTCCAGACCAGGGGGAGGGCACAGACACATTACTGTTAGAAGATATACAAAATGTGACAGCTATACAAATTGGTCAATACCAGCAGGAACATCTGCCAGAACTAGGCACATAGTGGATTCCCTGCAGGGAAGGGCTTCAAACAATTGGTACAACAACCCACAAGAGACAGGGCTATCCTGGATCTAGCACTGACTAATGTGGAAGGGATCACAGATCTCCAGGTATAAGGTCACCTGTGGCCCCGTGACCATCATATAGCATGGTTCAATTTGGCCACTAGAACTAAATCATCCCATTCCAAGGCAAAAATATGGGACTTCAGAGGAGCAAACTTTGATAAGATGGCCAACAGGGTTAAGCTAGCCCTGGCAAGAAGAAATACAGGTGAGGGGGTACAGGCAAAGTGGGCAAGCATTAAGGATGCAATGCTTCAAGCACCATCCCATTGTGTTAGGGAGAAAAGCAAGAGCAAAAGAAGGAGGAAACCACTTTGGTTCTGAAAAAACAATAGAAGAAAGGTCAGAGCCAAAAGGTTGGCCTTCAGGAAATATAAGGGAATGCAGCGGGATGAAGATAGGAAGGCATACCAAACTTCCCTAAGGGAAGCAGGAAAGGCAGTAAGGCAGGCAAAGGCCCAAACCGAGGAAACACTAGCAAAAATAGTAAAAGAAGGGGACAAGACTTTCTATAGATACATTAATGAAAAAAGAAAGTCCAGAGGGGGTATTGCTAAGATGAAAGGGGATAAGGGGGAGTGTGTGGAGGAGGACCAAGGAAAAGCATCTATCCTAAATAGATACTTATGCTCAGTATTTACTGAGGAGAATGTAGGGCAGGGCCCATAGTTTAGCCCCATGGACACAGGGGGGATGGAAGTGTGCACTAGTCCCTTCACAAAAGAAAGGGTCCTACATGAGCTCACTAGGCTCAGGGTGGATAAGGCAATGGGACCTAATGGCATACATCCCAGGATACTAAAGGAGCTAAGGGTGGAACTAGCAGAACCATTAGCAGAACTGTTTAGTGAGTCTCTGAGCACAGGAGAGGTCTCAGAAGACTGGAGACAAGCTCATGTGATCCCACTTCACAAGAGTGGTAGCAGGGAGGAGGCAGGGAACTACAGAGCAGTCAGTCTTACCTCAGTAGTAGACGAGATTATGGGAGCACTCTTTAAGGAAGGGATAGTGCAACACCAGGAATCCATAGGAGCACAGGACCCAAGACAGCATGGGTTTACAAAATGGGAAGGTCCTGTCAAACTAATCTCATAGATACCTTTGATTGGGTAACCGGAGCGGTGGACCAAGGGGGTGCAGTTGATGTCGCCTACCTTGGCTTCGGCAAAGTTTTCGATACTGTTCCATGTCACAAATCCACTCAGCACGTCAGCCCTCTACTCCCAAAGTGCCAACCTCTGAGAGCAGTCTTGTGAACAGTTAACAGAAACAGGGTAACCCTCCTGTCTGTTTTGTGGGTTCAAATCAACCTTTGGTCTCAAGTCTTGGAGGGATTCAAACTGTGAACTTCTTGTTAGCATACCCAATGCACAGGCTCAGATAATTCCGTCTATGGGGCCACATATCTTTGCCTACGGACACCTAACCAGGTGTACAGAAATGAACCCTTAAAAACCTCTAATAAAATACCTCAGATTTCTCTTACCTTTTTCAGTTTGGTATCACCATTCAAGCTTATGTACAGTGTCTGCTTTAACCATTTATACTCCACTTGTAAAACAAAAGAAATCAAAGACAGATCAAGTAGGCTCTAAGAATAGAGTTTTACTAAAATAGGTAAAAAATATGTAACATATAAAATACAGAACTATACATCACAAAACATACAAATCTTTTAAAAGAACAAGGTTTTTAACAGTGCAATTCCTACTACAGTACTTAGATCTGTCTCTCTCACTAAATACCTGCTTAAAGAGCTCAAAGATGTTTCTTTGTCAGAGTGTAGCTAAAAGTGTCCTGAAGGAAAACAGAATATTGTTTAAAGGCTAGCTTTGCTCACCTCTTTGCATGAGGTCACCCAGCTCCTCCCTGTCAGAATATATAAAAAATATATATCTATACAAAAACAGGATTTTTTTTCCAGAAGGCAAATTAATATTCTGTGATCTCAGCACAACTCATTTTCTTTTTCAAATGACATTTATTTGATCTATTGATCAGCTTCCCCTTTTCCAGGACATCAAAGCATCTTTTATGACTTCGCACTAAAACGTCATAACCTGCTCTTCTTCCTCTAAGCGTTGTAAAAGTTTATGATCTATCTTGGCAATTAGGTATCTTCTAGCCTGTAATTAGCTTCTGGCCTTCCAGGTAACACCTTGTATCTAAAACCTCTGTGTGTGTGTGTCATACTGACATGCTGTTTCAGCATTTCTCATAAGAGACAGCCCATAACCCATTTTTATTTTACAAAAAATCATACAGCATTCAGAACTGACTGTCCACGTCACAATCCTCCCCACCTAGACTGAATTTGAGGGCTCTGTCCCCTGCATGGGGATGAGCTTCCCAAATCAGTTCACTCCTCAAAGAGATGAGACAGGCCATCTGAGTTCTGGTTTTTGGCTCCAACCCTATGTACAACTGTCAGATCATACCCTTGCAAAGCAAGACTCCATCTTAGCAATCTACCATTGTTCTTTCCCATCTGCGTCAGTCAAACCAGGGTGTTGTGGTCAGTCTGCACCACAAAATGCTGTTCATATAAGTATGGCTCTAATTTCTTTAGGGCCCACAGTATGGCAAGACACTCCTTTTCCACCATGGAGTATGCCTGTTCCCTGGGAAGTAACTTCCTACTCAGGTACACTACTGGGTGATCTGTCCCTTGGCTGGATGTCTGACTCAGTACTGCCCCAATACCCACGTCTGAGGCATCAGGCTTCCTCACAGGCTGGGTTCCAGGTAATTTTCTTTGGCATCTTTTTCTTTGTCAGGTCAGATAGGGGTGCAGCCAGGGCACTGTAATTAGATACACATTTTCTATAGTACCCTGCTGTCGCAAGAAAACTCCTGACCTGTTTCTGTGTTTCTGGTCTGGGCCACGCCTGGATTACCTCTATCTTTATTTGGTTAGGATGGAGCTGTCCTCGGCCTACCACATGCCTGAGGTATGCCACTTCTCCCATCGCCACCTGGCACTTCTCGGCTTTGATCGTGAACCCAGCCCTCTGTATCCTGCCCAGCACTTCCCTAAGGTGGGAAAAGTGTTCCTCCCAGTTGGTACTAAAGATGGTAATGTCATCCAGGTATGCCACGGCGTACTCCTAAGCACCATTTAACACCTGGTTCACCAACCTTTGGAAAGTGATCGGGGCATTCTCCATTCGGAAAGGCATTACTTTAAACTCAAATAAGCCTATCGGAGTGATGAAGGCCGACCTCTCCCTAGCTCTGTCTGTCAACTCTACCTGCCAATACCCCTTGGTCAGGTCAATCGTCGTAAGGTCGGTCGCCCCTCCCAACTTGTCCAGGAGCTTGTCCGTCCAGGGCATCGGGTGGGCGTCTAACTTCGTGACTGCATTCAGTCCACGATAGTCCACACAGAAATGAGTAGAGCCATCTGGCTTAGGCACAAGGACTACGGGTGAGGCCCAGGGGCTGTGGGATCTCTGGATTACCCCTAAATCCAGCATCTCCTCCACTTCCCTCCTAATGTCCTTTTGGACAGCTTCTGACACCCGATATGCTGTCCGCCGTATGGGTGTCTGTGTCGCTGTCTCCACATTGTGCGTCGCTAAGGGGGTTAGTCCAGGCTTGGCGCTAAACAATGGGGCAAAGTCTGTTAAAACCTCCCTTACTTTCTGAATCTGGTCTGGGGCCAGCTGGGGAGACAATTTTACTGCCTCCACAGAGGACTCCCGCTTACTTTCTTCCAGCAAATCCAGAAGGGGGTCTACTTCGTCCGTCCCTTCCCCAGGACTAGATGCTGCAAACACCATGTCAGCCCTATTTGCAAATGGTGTCATCGTGTTGACATGGTACATCCTTTCTGTCTGTCTTCAGTCAGGTAACTCCACAATATAGTTTGTGCCATTTACCTTCCTAACCACTTTGTCCGGTCCTGCCCACTCAGCCTGCAGCTTGTCTTTCTGGAAGGGAATAAGGACCATGACTTCCTGACCTACCATGTACGAGCGAGCTCTGACTCTGCAGTTGTACCACACTTTTTGTTTCTGTTGGGCAGCTGCCAGGCTGCTCTGGCTGTCCCCATAAGCTCATTCAGCCTTTCCCTAAACCTAAGGACGTAATCCACAATGGGAGTTCCCTGGGTGGCATGCTTGCCTTCCCAGTCCTCCCAGATCAAGTCTAGGGGCCCACGTACTCGGCGTCCATATAAGAGTTTGAAGGGGAAAATCTTATCGACCCTTGGGGCACCTCCCTGTATGCAAACAACAGGTGGGGAAGGTATTTCTCCCAGTCCCTCCCATGCTTTTCAGCAAACACCTGGAGCATTGACTTCAAGGTACCACTGAATCATTCCACAAGTCCATTGGCTTTTGGGTGATATGGTGTCGTGCATCTCTGCATCACCCCACACTTCTTCCTTAAACATTTCATCAGGTCCGACATGAAGGAACCCCCTTGATCGGTGAGAACCTCCTGCGGAAACCTAACACAGGAGAAAATCCCAAGTAAGGCATCTGCCACTTTGTCTGTCCTCAGAGAAGATAGGGCGACTGCCTCTGTGTACTGGGTGGCATAATCCACCACAGTCAGGATGAATCTCTTCCCTGAGGAGCTGGAGATATTTAAAGGCCCCACAATATCCATTCTCACCCTCTGGCATGGCTCCTCCGCCATGGACAAGGGAATCAGGGCGGCTTGGGTTTTCTTGCCCGCCTTCCCTATTTCTTGGCACCGGTGACAACACCTTCAATACTCCTTCACCTGCTGGGTGAAGTTAGGCCAATAGAAATCTGGGCCAACCACTGCGTAGTGTGCATGATTCCCAGATGACCAGACAAGGGAATATCATGTGCAATCTTGAGCAACTGCTCACGATACCCCTGGGGAATGACAAGCTGCCTGCCTAGCACCCCTCCCTCTGTCTGTACGGCCTGAGTATACAGAAGTCCATTTTCCCAATAAACCTTATGTCTGCCGTCACCTCCCTGTGTGCTGTCCCAGTCTGCCCAAGCCCTCAGCTTCTCTAAACTAAGGTCACTTTTCTGAGCAGATGCAAACCCCTCACACATTCCCAAGGCCTGGGACAGGTCCCCTTCAGTCCCTAAACTAGGGTCCCTAACACTAGCATCAGGGCACTCAGGATCACTGTCAATCCCAACCCTCTGACAAGGGGTCACCCCTCCCTCTTCGCAGTAACCTTCTGTAGCTGTGTGGTTACTTGCTACTAGGGAAATTTCTACCCCCTTTTCATTAGTCTCCCCATCTGGAGATACAGGTTGGGGAACCAGCCTCTCAGTGGTTTCCACAATGACTTCTGTGGGATTCAGGGAACTACAATCTTCCCTTGCCTCTTGGCTACGGGTAACTGCACATACCATCCCCTGTTGAAGTTTGTTACCCAGGATCACATCCACTGCTAATGTTTTGGCTACAGCCGCCTGTTGTACAGTTTCCCCTGTTTCACCTCAGTCTAAGAGAACACTAGCGAGGGGCAATATTTTCTCCCCACCCACAAAGTCCTGTACAGTGATGTATTTATTGGGTATAAGCTGACCCGGCTGTACCAGATCCCCCTTTACCAAGGTCAGGGATGCCCCTGTGTCCATTAACCCCTGCGTCTGTACACCATTCACCATGACTGGGTGCATGTGTTCCCTCATGTTCACTGGCATGCTTCCAGGGACACACAAACAACCCACTTCTTTTCTAGCACCTGGTTGCGTATTACTGCTCACCTTTTTGGGACACTGTCTGGCAATATGCCCAGTTTCTTTACACAACCAACATTCATTTCTTCTCTCAGAGAACTCTTTTCTATGAAACCTGGGGCTAACTGGTTTCGGTGGAGGAAGTGAGGGTTTTAGCTGCCCTGAAGGTGCGCTTTGCCCTTTCTGTGCTGCCACACCCGCCCCATTCGCTCTCAGGGCAGGTCTGCTCTTGGCATAGCAGTATGAGAGTTCAGCAGCCTCTTGCACTGTTTAGGGATCTCGGTCCTCCAGCCAGGTTTTCAGCTGTGCTGGGCGCGCCCAGAAAAACTGTTCTAACAGAATCACATTTTCAAATTTATCAACAGAGTTTGCCTCAGTTTCTTCCCACCAACATTTTAAAAACTGATGTTGTTTCACGGCTAGCTCCTCATAGCTCATGTCAGGGCCTCTCCTGAGCTTATGAATTTAGCTCTGTATGATTCAGCAGTTCATTAAAATTTCTTTAACAGTGAAGCTTTAAGTTTGCTGTAATCATCACTGTCCTCATTGTCCATTTGACCCAATGCATCCCAAGCTTTCCCGGTAAGTAGCGGGGATAGCTGGAAGCTGCAGGAATCTCTAGGAATTTTAGCCTGTATACAAACTTTTTCAAAAGAATTTAAAAAGGCATCCATGTCCTCCCCCTCTTTAAATTCGGCTATTAATTTGGAATTCAATTTGTAACCCAGTCCTGCAGTCCCAGTTAAACCCAAGCCACTTACCTGCTCTGATGCCGCTGGTTGGAGTCGTAGCTTCTCCAGTTCGTGTTGCCTCTGGCGCTCCTGCTCCTCACGGTCTGCGTCTCAGCATTCTCGCTCTCTCTTCTCCTCTGCAGCTCGCTGTTCACGCTTCTCTTCTCTCTGGAACTCCAGCTCCATCCTGCGCAACTCAATTTGCAGCCTGAGTACTTCTGGATCCAGGATACTGGTGACCTTCCCCTGCTGCTATGGCCCTTCACTGACAGTGGCCCTGTTGCGCTTCTCATCGAATCTGGACACTGCACTGGCCGCTAGCCCTGCCACACTCAAGGTTTGGTCCTTTTCAGTCACAGTCTGTGACTCGGTGCTCTGGGTATTTGCTACCATCAGGGCATCCACTAGGTTCTGTTTGCTGGCTTTCGCCTCGAATGGGACTCCTCTGTCCCCGCACAACTGCCTTATGTAGTCTACAGTGTGCCTGCTGTGGTTGGAAACCATCTTCTTCCATAACTACAGCTACTCTGACTTGCACTTTAGAAAAAAAATTAAATGGGTAGGAATTTGACTGTACGCCAAGTGATATAGTTCTGTTTCCTTTTTAAAAATAAATCTCTGCCTTTTTTTCTTTGCAAGTGAGCTGATGGTCTCAAGCTGATACACTCAAAAATAAAAGCTTGTAATACCAAAATTATCCTGCCACTGCCACCAATTTGTCACAAACCCACTCAGGAGGTCAGCCCTCTACTCCCAAAGTGCCAACCTCCGGGAGCAGTCTTGTGAACAGTTAACAGAAACAGGGTAACCCTCCTGTCTGTTTTGTGGGTTCAAATCAACCTTTGGTCTCAAGTCTTGGAGGGATTCAAACTGTGAACCTCTTGTTAGTGTACCCAATGTACGGGCTCAGATAGTTCTGTCTTCGGGGGGCCAGATATCTTTGCCTACGGGCACCTAACCAGGTGTACAGAAATGAACCCGTAAAAACTATAATAAAAGACCGCAGATTTCTCTTATCTTTTTCCAGTTTGGTATCACCATTCAAGCTTATGTACAGTGTCTGCTTTAACCATTTATACTCCACTTGTAAAAGAAAAGAAATCAAAGACAGACCAAGTAGGCTCTAAAAATAGAGTTTTACTAAAATAGATAAAAGATATGTAAGACATAAAATACAGAACTATATATCACAAAACATACAAATCTTAAAAGAACAAGGTTTTAACAGTGCAATTCCTACTACAGTACTTAGATTTGTCTCTCTCTCTAAATACCTGCTTAAAGTGCTCAAAGATGTTTCTTTGAGTGTAGATAAAAGTGTCCCGAAGGAATACAGGCTATTGTTTAAAAGCTGGCTTGGCATACCTCTTTGCATGAGATCACCTAGCTCCTCTCGATCAGAAATTATAAAAAAATATATATCTATACAAAAACAGGATGCGTTTCCCAGAAGGTAAATTAATATTCTGTGATCTCAGCACAACTCATTTTCTTTTTCAAATGAAATTTCTTTGATATAGTGATCAGCTTCCCCTTTTCCAGGACATCAAAGCATCTTTTATGACTTTGCACTAAAACATCATAACCTGCTCTTCTTCCTCTAAGCGTTGTAAAAGTTTATGATCTATCTTGGCAGTTAGATATCTTCTAGCCTGTAATTAGCTTCTGGCCTTCCGGGTAACACCGTGTATCTAAAACCTGTGTGTGTGTGTGTGTCATACTCACATGCTGTTTCAGCATTTCTCATAAAAGACAGACCATAACCCATTTTTATTTTACAAAAAATCATACAGCACTCAGAATTGGCTGTCCACGTCACATTCCACACAGAAGATTGATTAATAAGCTGGGTAGGCTCAGGATGGGTCAGAAGTTCATCAACTGGTTGGCAAACAGGTTGGTGGGCAGAAAACAGAGAGTGGTGGTAAATGGTATACAGCCAGAAGAGATACAAGTCACAAGTTGGGCACCTCAGGGATCAGTCCTGGGGCCAGTCCTCTTCGATATCTTCATCAGTGACATTGCAATGGATTGAAGGGTAAGGTTTGCCTGTTTGAAGATGACACCAAGGTTTGCAACAAAATAGATGATCCAGATGGTGTGGGCAGAATGAGAAGAGATCTGGAAAAACTGTCAAAAGGGTCTGCAGAGTGGCAACTGGGGTTTAGCGCAAAGAAGCGCAAGATCATGCACATAGGGGAGAGAAACCCTGAAGCTACCTATAGGTTGGGAGGGGAGTTGCTGGCAATCACAATGGAAGAAAGAGACTTGGGCATCATCATTGCAGATGACCTGAAATCATCCAAGCAGACTACTAAAGCAGTAGGTAAGGCTAGGGTGATGTTGGGGTATTTTATTAGGGGTATCACAAGTTGTAAGAGGGAAGTAATAATCCCTCTTTACAAGACACTGGTTAGGCCCCATCTGGAGTACTGCATGCAGTACTGGAGGCCACACCTGCACAAGGACATTAACAAAATGGAGGGAGTCCAGAGAAGGGCAACCAACATGGTGCAGGGACTGCATCAGAAAACATATGCAAATAGATTAATGGAGCTCAATATGTATATCCTAGAACAAAGGAGGGAGAGAGGTGATATGATTGAAACATTCAAATATCTTGAGGGCATTAACAAGGTGAAAGAGTCTAACATGTTTCAATATAAAAAAATAGCAGGACAAGAGGACGCAGAATGAGATCAGAGGGAGGCCGATTAAGTGGCAATGTGAGGAAGTCCTTTTTCAGAGAAAGGCTGGTGGATGCATGGAATGGCCTACCTCAGGAAGTGATGGATATGAATACAGTGCAGGGCTTCAGACAGGCATGGGATAGGCATAAGGGAACAATACAGATGAGTATGAATAAATAGATCATTGACAGAGTAAAGGCCCAAGGCAAATTCATATGGTAGAAAAAAATGGGCAGATTGGATGGGCCTTGCGGTCCTTATCTGCTGTCAACGTCTATGTTTCTATGCATGAAATCACCAAAAAGTAGCATGACCCCCCCCCGTTTCTCATCCCTCCCCCAAACTCTCTTTCCTTGTGCCTGCCCCGAGAATCCACCGTGCCCTGCACATCTGCATCCCAATCTGTACTCTCAAATCCACCCCGAGTCACCTCTCCAGTCCTGACCCTTCCCCTAACACTCTCTGTACCTGACTTGTCCCCCTTCCCACCTGGAGCTCTCTCATCCTCAATGCCATCCCTACCCTTCCTCCTGAACCCCCGCTTTCATCCCCCCCCATACTGTAACCTCCACATCCACCCCCACAGCCAGACCCTTTTTTCTCTTAACTAGGATCTGTTCCCCTTCCCTCAGAGCTGTGCCTCCTGGGAGACACATAACCTCCCTCTCCCTCCTGATGCCTGATCCTATCTCCATACCCAGAACTACTGAGTCCCTCACTAGGAGAAGCTTCCTTCTCCCCCGAGATTCTCTGGCCCCATCCCATGTGCCCCCCTCCTGGTGGGTCTGCCCTTCACCCCTCGTCAGAACCTTGGGTTCCCTTTCAGGGCTCTCCCTCTCCTTGAGAACATATTTGTTCTTTAGTTGTACTGGGTGGGGGCAGGGGGTGCTTGAGCTCCACCTTCCTCAACCTCCCTGAGCCCACTGTGGTCCATCCAGACCTCTGACTGAGTACCCTCTGTGGCAGTGATGGTGGTATAGTGGTCCCTGGGTGTGGGCGAAGGTCCCAAGTACTCCTGCCAACTGTGCTTGAAGCTTGACAACCTCCTCCCTCAGCCCAGAGAGGTGCATACAAATGAGGCAGCACCGCAGTTCCCAGAAAGTTCTTCTGAACACTGCTGCACTGCACCCACTGCACTGCACCACTCCTCGTACCATCCTATGTACTCCTTACGTATGCTCTACCCTATTTTAGTGTTGTTCTACAGTTTCTCTCTCTTTTACAGAGTTTCTTTGTTTATGACCCTGATATGTTTCCGCAGCCCTTGCCCCATTCTACTCTATGCCCCTGTCAAACTTATTCTATTCCTAACAGAGTGCAATTGACAAGATCATGGAATTTAAATGTACAGATGTCCACTTACGTGATATAATCAGGGGAGATTCTGCTGGTGGGAGACTTAAATCTCCCAGATATAGACTGGGATATCCCATCAGTAAGGTCTGCTAGGAGTGGGGAGATCCTAGGGACACTCCAGGGTGCTTTCCTGCAGCAGCTGGTCAGGGAGCCCACAAGGAAGGGAAACATACTTGACATGGACCTAACCAACGGAGACAGCATGGAGGAAGTGGGGTTGGGGGCCAGCCTGGGAGATAGTGACCACAGCACAGTGGGCTTTAAGGTCAGAGCAGGATATGAAGCTAGCCAAACCACCATGAAGGTCCTAGACTTCAGGCGGTCAGATTTTCCCAGGGTTAGGGAGATATTCTGTGAGAAAGTAAGGAGGTGGGAGGTGATGGAGGGAGGGGCAGAGGATCTATGGAAAAAGATTGAGGGGGGACTCCTTAAAGTGACAGAGGAATGTGAAAGGAGGGTAAGGAAGAACAACAGAAGGAAGAGGCCACTGTGGTTCAATAGGCAAGTGAGTGGGACAATAGGGGAGAAGAAGAGGGGCATTCAGGGAATATAAGAAGATGCAAGGGAAGGAGGATAGGGAAACTTACAAAGAGAAGCTGAGGGTGGCAGGGTGGTGAATTAGGAAGGCTAAAGCAGATATACAGGAGAGAATTGCTAGGCAGGCCAAATGGGGGAGGACAAGACGTTCTTTCAGTGGATAGGGGAAAGGAGGAAGGTAAGGCAGGGGGTAGTAAGGATTAAGGGGGAGGAGGATTGCAGGTGGAAGGGTAATTCGAGAAAGCTGAAGTGCTGAATGGTTACTTCAGCTCAGTTGTCATGACAGAGGGGGAAGGAAGGGGACCAGCGCTAGGTGAGAAGGGAAGGGGGGGTGGATCCTAGCCCAATCAGTGTGGAAGAGGTAAGGGAGAAATTAGGTAAGCTGAGGGTGGACAAGGCCATGGGCCCAGATGGCCTACACCCTAGGGTGCTCAGGGAATTAAGGGAGGTACTGGCAGATCCACTGGCAGGGTTATTTAACTTGTCCCTGGATACAGGGTGGGTACCAGAGGACTGGAATAAGGCAGATGTGGTGCCACTTCATAAAAGTGGCAGCAAGGAAGAGGCAGGCAATTATCACCCGGTCAGCCTCACATCAGTGATGGGTAAAGTAATGGAGGCAATACTGAAACAAAGGGTGGTTAGCTATTTGGAAGGGGGGGGTGGCTGCAAGACATTTGGCAGCATGGTTTCACTCGGGGATGATCATGTCAGACGAACCTGATTGAATTCTTCGATGAGGTGACAAGGGTAGCTGATCAGGGTGTGGCAATGGATGTGGCCTACCTGGACTTTGGAAAGGCCTTCAACATGGTGCCACACAGAAGACTGATAAATAAGTTGGGCAATCTAGGGGTGGGGCAGAAAATAACAAGATGGGTGGAGAGCTGGCTGATGGATAGAAGCCAAAGGGTGGTGGTCAATGGGGTGCACTCTGGGGAGACAGGGGTGACGAGTGGAGTCCCCCAGCGGTCGGTGCTGGGGCCCATTCTGTTTAACATCTACATCAGCGACATAGCAGAGGGACTTCAGGGGAAGGTCTGCCCCTTTGCAGACAACACAAAACTCAGCAAAAGTGTGGACACCCCAGGGGTGGTGGTGGTAGTGGTGGAGGCAATGAACAATGATCTAAGGTTACTGGAAGAGTGGTCAGAGACATGGCAGCTAAAATTCAATGTCAGGAAATGCACGGTGATGCACTTGGGGAAGAGGAATCCAAATACCACATACACAGTGTGGGGGGGTAGATAATGGCTGCAACCAGGCAGGAGAAGGATCTAGGAGCTGTAATCACTGATGACCTTAGTGTGGGGACCTAGTGCAGCAAGGCAGTGGGCAAAGCGAACAGGATGCTGGCGTGCATATGGAGAGGGATAACCGGTAGAAGGCAGGAGGTGCTGATGCCACCCTACAGTTCCATGGTGAGGCCACACCTGGAGTATGGGGTACAGTTCTGGAGGCCCCATCTACAAAAAGACATTAATGGCATGGAAATGGTGCAGAGAAGGGCTACTAAAATGGTGCATGGGTTAAGTGGGATGACATATGAGGAGAAGTTGAAGGAGCTGGATTTGTATCCTTTAGAGACAAGGAGGGAGAGAGAGGGGACATGATTGAAACATTTAAGTACGTGAAGGGGATCAACAAAGTGGGGAAGAGCTTATTTTCAGGAAAGGTAGTTACAAGAACTAGGGGGCATGAACTGAAGGTGGAGGGGGGGAAGGTTTAGGGGAAATGTTAGGAAGTATTACTTCACGGAGAGAGTGGCTGAGCCCTGGAACAGACTGCCAGAGGCGGTGGCGAGGGCCAGTACAATGGAGGGTTTCAAGATGTCCTGGGACAAACACAAGGGGTTGTCAAGGGGAGAAAAGGGGGAATCTTGGAAGGGAGGGTCAAGTAGAGGGGGGAAATGGGCAGCCCCGATGGGCCAGGAAGGTCCTTTTCTGTCATCATGTGTCTATGAATCTGTCTACCAATCTATTTGCTCTTTAGGTATCAGCCGGCCCCTGGGCAGAGCCTATATGCTCCTCCCAACTAAACATTTAATAATGTGTGCAGGTGGGGTGGGGGTGGATGGGAGGGCATAAAATCTCGGAGACAAAATGCCTCCTGGACAGATTCAAACTCACATTCATACCTCTCCCAGCAGTAAGCAGAACGAACAGATAAAATGCCTCCTTGAACAGTTAGAGAGAGATTCAAACTAGCAACTCCTACTTGATTGGTTCCCCTGTCTCTGCCTCTGGGCAAAGAATCCACTCCCCCAGCAGCCAACAACAGTTAAACAGTTAAAACATAGTGAAAACTCCAGATCATAGGTTCCATGAAGAGATCTATAACATAAAGCTACCCATAAAAACAAAACAATGCAAAATACAGTTTTTCATATCACTTTTTATTTAGGTACAGTTACATATGGGTAATTTAATGAAGTAAGTATCATTTCTGAACATAAGAACATTTTAAAGAATTACCAGTTAGAAGTGATTTCCTGTCCTCTTCAAAGACATTCAGTGGCACAGAGGGCTGAGGCGCTGGATGCCACACCTTGAACCATGCCGGCGACCCGGGTTTGTGAACGAACCCGGGACGCCGGGGATGTGTGGGAAGGAGAGGATCGAGCGTTGAGGACTGCTTTCCTCTCCTGGGGTGGATGGGTGGGACGCCTGCCCAGTAGTGGCCCCGGTGGAGAATAGGGGCACTGCAGTGCGTAGCAGGAGGACAAAACACTAGAACACGAGAAAAAATGCTCTGGATTGGCCGAATGACGGCACCCAGTTCGAGACACGTCCGCAGACTTCCTGCAGGGTCAGCCCTCGCCTCAGCAGCACCCGAGGCTGAAAAAGGAAAAACAGTGTGCTGGGCTGCCCCCACCGGTGCCGTCCCCCTCGGAGAGGGACCCACTCAGCGATAGGTAACGCTGAGCTAGCTCAAGGTAGTCTGTGAAATGAGGTGGAAGGGCACCCAGGGAGGTTGGAGGGGGTACAGGGAACCTAGGATGCCTGAAGGAGTGGCAAGATCCGGGCCGGGGAGAAAATAGAATCTCAAAAAAAAAAAAAGACATTCAGGAAGGGAAACCATGGGAAATAAAACTCACAACACTGTTCCAGACTCATGAATATGGACTGAACAGAGCTGTGGGGTGTGTTGCCCCCTATAGTTTGTAGGCTATAATACCAAGGATTAAGAATTTCTAGATTATTTCAAAATCTTCTTTGGGGGACTCTTGCTATGTAAACTGTTAACAGTTAATCTGTCCCCTGCTGTCACACTCCTGCATAAAAGTGTGTTTACTCTTGAAAAGGGTCTGCTGCATCTCTGAGTTGATGTAATTATAATAACCCAGCTTTTCAAGGAGTGTCCTTTTTGTCTACACAAACATTCAATTATTTATAGTTCCTTTGCCATTTATACTTCCTTATCAACAGAATAGTCACTCATGTGCAAATGTTTATAAGTGCTTGAATTTAGGACTCTAATTAGCACTGAGCTCTCTGTACAATGTCCTCGCTACGTAACTGTTGGTCACAGTCCTTGACGAAGAGGTATACGTTGCTTCAAAAGCTTGTATAATCAGTTTCTTTGTGTCAAATTAATAAAGAACAATGCATGGGGTGGTGTGCGTTACGTAAGTAATAATACCCTTCAGGGTGGGCGTTATTGGGATATAATTAATGGCTCCAGTTTTTTTCAATGTAAAAATCCATGTGTTAAATATCATGCGCTCTCTTCCCTTACAAATGTGCTCGAGACACGGAACAAACACAGTTCAAGCTTAAAACGCTCTGTTTCTCTTCACACACTACTATGCCACAAAAACCTTGGGCTGCTTCTTCAGCGGGTCGGGAGGTATTCTCACAGTGGGAGGGAGTAAAAGGGAAGTTGGCGATGCGAGGGACAGCCATACGGATGTGATGCGGCTCTTCAGTGCTGCCGACGGGGGACCGAGTTTAAACTAAACCTCTAAAAGAAAAAAACATCGCCCTTCAATTATAAATAACAAAATATGGGGTGCAGTGTGTTTTACTTGAATTTCACACACTACCTTATTGTTGGATAGCTAATGCTACCCAACAACTTGGGAGTGTGTAAATTCTCATAACACACTGCACCCCATACTTTATCCTATATATAATGGACCGCCCAGGGGTGTAATGAGGCCCGACGCCACACTTAGAAAATGGGCACTGTAAACTAAAAAAAACATTTGATTTAAACATTAGTTTATAACTAGTTTACCATAGATTTTGTATTAAGTTTATAATAAAGTAGTTCTTAAGCTACTACGGATGTTTGTCCCATTAGGGACTCCATAGTTGGGGGTGTAACTCTGTTGGTATGCAGTTTGTGATAGCGACAAGTGCAGAGTGCTGTGAGAGGTGGAGCAGGTGGTAGTGTGGTTTCAGCTGTTGTTTGTGTGTTCGAAGGCTGCAACACAGAAAAAAAATGTGATTTTTAAAAAATATTTCTTTACTTAATTTGGGTTGATAGAAGACATTGTGGTAGTCCGAATGAATCATGGTACTATCAGTCAGTGTGGTGTGATGGTAGCGAGTGGGTCAGCCGAAGTGTGGAAAAAGGAGCTGCAGGACAGTTGAGAGCTGTGAAGCGATGTAGAAGGGAAACATAAAAGTAAGCTGGGATATTACATGAATTCTTCAGTTTTGTGTGGGGTTTAGGAAGAGCAGGTAGACGATCGGGGAGAGGACAGGAGGGATGGTAAGCGGGAAGAAAAAAATGGTGGCTACTCGGTGTCATGATTCGGAGTGCCCAGTAATACCATAAGTAATGGGGCACCTCGAATTGGCACTTGTTTTTCACCGGGCGTTGTTACAAAATAACAACACTGGTGCAAGGGGAGATCAGCCAATCAGCTTCTGAGTTTTGTGAAGACCATTTTCTAAGAGAATTTAATACATACCTGAAGAGTGTGATGCTATAAAAACACTGAGAGCAAAGCTCAAGGGGTTAATTCAAGCATCACACACTGAGGGTGTGTTTAAAATTCAGTTATAAAATGGGTAAGAAAAATCTAGTGATCTGATTGGTGGCACCCAGCTAATGTCTTGTGCTTCCAACCCATGGGGGCATGCTGTAATTATCTAATAACCGCATGCCCTGTCATGTGTTACTGCTTACATAACCACACCACCCCATGCTTTATTGTATATAATTCCTGGCGATCAGTTTTTTTTTTTTCACCCTTACGTATCATGGCTGCCCTGGCATCGATCTGGTTACTCTATTTAATGCAGCATCATTTTAAAACTCCCACTCAAGCAGCCCCAACTTCACTTCCTTTACATTTGACTGTACAGCCATCTCTGTAGGTTTTTTTTTTAATGTTATTATCTTCCCTCATAGCTTCCTATCTACATATGGTTGCTCCGGTCTCCTGGCTGTCCCCCTCCTAGCTGCTGCTGAATGCAAACAAAAATTCCCACCTTCCCCAATCAAAGCAGCCGCCAGCTACAAACAACTTCTACTTCTAATGTGCATGCTCAGGATCTAATGTCAGGTCATCACCATGGGAACTAGTTAAGTCGCTAATTTACTCACTGCTCAATACGGCTCTTCTCTGCCAAAGAGAAAATTAAGCTTTTATAGGAGCATTTCGGCAGCACTTCAGAAAAACAGAAAATAAGAGTGCCTTATGCATGCTCACAGTTTGGCTGTGTGCATGAATGCCATCATAGCAGGTTGGTTATTACAGTAAATAATAACTCGCCATCACCATTGAAAAAAGGATGGCCAAATATTATAAGGTATTGCAACAGATTTTTTTTTCTTTTTGCATCAAGTAAATAATATGCATATAATAAACTGTGTTATGTGCTGAGCCTGTTTTGGGTGAAAACCAGAATGTGCTAAGAACTGGAATGCCCCCAAGTCCCCTACCTGAATACCACCTCCCGTGACTGCCCCAGAGGCATCCTGGCAGAGCTAGTAAATACATGGTTGTTTCTGGCAAGGGCATTAGGCTGTGGGGTGGCATTCTGGTGTCAGGTTTCTAACTTTTCTTAAGCAATAGGGCATGAAGACGGAGTTAGATTAACAGTCTGTTAAATCACCATCTAGGGGTGTAATGTAGCATGAGGCATAACTAAGCGCCACACTGCCCCGGGGGGCGGATTTTATACGTAAAACTATCAGCCCTTTAAGACTGGATTTTCAGTACTGGCAGGTCTCTCAAAGTGTGATAAAAAGACCTGCAACCAATGCGTTAATTTTTCCCAACCTGACTGATAAAGAGATTCTTCTCCAATGGCTACTGCTAGCTACCGACTGTGACAAGATCACTCTGCATTTGTTTGTTTGGCTGCTGCTGCTTTGTCTCCAGACTCCTCAGCTTAACACTCCAGTCCTCCTGCCCTTTATTGCCCATTTTTTGGCATGCCTCAGGCTCATACCTCTCAACCTCCTGCCTCATAAATCAGGGACAAGGCTTAAAAAAACCAGGGACAAAGGACCAAAATCAGGGACACAACTTCAAAATTAGAGATATCCACCCAGAAAGCTGGTAGAATATGGGGCTTGGTGCAAAATGCATTTTCTAAAGAAGAACAAGTCTGTAACTTTAATGCTTGGCATTGTTTTGTGCTTACAGTCCCCACTGTTTAGCCACAAAAACACAAATGTTAGGAGGGACAGAGTAAAATTTTAAGGCAAAATCAGGGACACTTGAGAGGTATGCTCAGGCTCTGGCTCTGGTCTTCTGACTCCTCTGAGTTCTGCAGCTTTTAGATAGGTATGTAACTTGTTTTCAAAATATCTGCAATGTCCTAGAACATAGAAACATAGAATTTGACGGCAGAAAAGGACCGCTTGGCCCACCCAGTCTGCCCATTTCCATGTCCTGACTTCCAATGTTGCTTGTTTCAATTTTGCAAAACTTTACTTTACCTTCAGTCTAAATTTAACATGTTTTAATTAATTGTAAGAAATAAAAAATTAAAAAAAAGACACTCCCGTGTATCTTGCTAGCATGCTGGGGGGTGGGGCAGTTGTTGCATAACCAAAATGAACAGTCACATGCAGTACGCTCCATAAATATTACACAAAATGAGTGTGTTTTGAAGGGGAAAAAATTCCTGATAATGGATCTCTCTAGTCTGGTTTAAGTTTTATCCTCTTGATTTTTAAGGTTGATCTTTTGTAGGTGGATGAAGTATGTGCCCTGGCAGGCGTCGGACTGAGAAATGAGGGGTCAGTCAGTATATTTTTGTTAACTGTATGTAGATTTAAATTGTGCTTCATTCCTTGTTATGGGGGGAGGCTACTGCTAGGGAGCTGGAGGGCAGTGAAACTGATATTTTTGGGGGTGGGGGTGGGGAGAGGAGGAGCAGGAGAGTGTGCATCTCCAGTCCCATTTGGGGTTTGGCTTCTGAATTTTTGTGGCTGACTTTTTATTTATTGTAGGTGAATGAAGTTCATCCATCTACGTGGGAGCTGGCAGTGGGAGTCAGGGGCCTTGAACTTGGGCCAGGCTAGGGAGGTGCACTGTCCTGCTTTTTCCCCTCATACCTCTCAACTGTACCACATTATGAGGAACGTTCCTCATTTTACTTCACAAAAGCTCCCTGTTCCACATTGTGAGGACTTGTTCCACATTCAGTATTAACATTTTAAAGCAAAAATCTTTAGTAAATGATGCAAAAAATATATTATTCAATTAATAACAGACTTTCTGAACATAAATGCAAACATTTTAACAGTGTTCTGAGCTTCCTAGGTAAAGATTTAATTAAGTGTTCCACATTTTGCTCATTTGTTCCACATTTTGAGAGGCAATGTTTCACATTTGGGGGACAAAAGGTTGAGAGGTATGTCCCCCCCCATATTTCTCTGGTTCCCCAGCAGCTGCAGCCCCCCGCCCCACCCAACACACACACACAATAATAAAGCACTAAGCACAGTTAATTGTTGCTAAGGGACTTTTTTCCAGAAACAAGTGATAAAGCAGCCATGGCACAG
Organism: Neoceratodus forsteri; assembly: GCA_016271365.2. Classification (NCBI taxonomy): domain Eukaryota; kingdom Metazoa; phylum Chordata; order Ceratodontiformes; family Ceratodontidae; genus Neoceratodus; species Neoceratodus forsteri. The sequence continues at coordinate 335,425,194 of CM028130.1, forward strand.
ATTATATTTTTAATAAACAAATATATACCTTCACTGACAGACCCTACCTTTAAGTCCCACACCAGCCTACACACAGTTCATTCATCTACATACTGTTTTTGTGTGTGTGTGCATATATTTACAAAAGTATGCTGACTGCCTGCCCCCTCCCTCTCAGTGCCACACCAGCCAGGCCACACAATTGATTGGATAAGCTGTGAGGTTTGACTGGTATGATCTTAACAGGGAGGGGGTGGTCAGCGTATTTATGGTAATATAAAACATTTACTACTGCATATAGCTTGTGCTCAATGCTTTATTTGGTGTGGGGGCGGGGCTTCTGCCAGGGAATTGGGGAGGCTATGAAGTCAGGGGTGTTGGCAGGCATACACACTGTACTCAGCAGAGTACAGTAAAAAAAAAAATCAGGCTGGGGCAACAAGAGGAAAGCAAAGATATTGTGAGTCACATTGTGTCTGTGTCATGCTGAGCCCTTTTGCCTTTGTTGTTTGCTATGGGGCACTGATGCCACCAGCCAAATACACAAACAAGAGCAACTTACCAGGCAGGCAGAAAAACAAAGGAAGGAAGATTACAGGAAGAAACTGATTATTTGAACTCCAGACATGGCAAGCAGAGGGCTATTGTTGATGTGGCTTGCATAATTTTATGTTTTCTTGGGGTGCAACAGTGCATCAGTTTTCAGTACAGTTTAAAATTCTGGTTACACCCCTGTATGAAGTTGGTGGGTTTTGGGAGGAAGGGGTTGGGGGGATGTTGTGCCTTGTCAGTTTGGTCTGGGCTTTGGCTTCTTTTTGTGGCAGACTTTATACATAGGTGGCTGAAGTTCATGCACCCCCTTAGTGGTTCAGCCGTGGGAGTCCGGAGACTGGAAAGGTGCATTGTCCTGCCCCCCCAACAGCACATTGGTTTCATTGTTCCTTGGCATTGCCCCCACCCCAAAAATAATGCACTAAGCTGCTAAGGGGTTTTCTTCCTGACATGGGAGTGGTGCACAGCAGCTGCTGCATGGATTACATTTTTGGTTAGCAGGCGTATACCATCGTGGCTGCCCCTGCCGTGGCTGCCCCTGCCATTCGTTCCCATGCCGGGCTGTACACGGTTCAACAACCATCTTGGTCCATCTACATAGTTGAAGGTTTTTTTTTATATAACTGACAGGGATGTACTGGCTGCCTGGCCCCACTATTCATCCGATGGGCTGTGTGGCCCACCTGGCTGGCGTGTTGTTGAGTGGCATGGTTGCAGTTGATGGGTTGTGTCCCCTCAAGCATTCACGGAAGAGTCCCTACACAGCAAGCTGCAAGGGGTCGTGAGGCCTCTGTGAAACCAGCCCTCCCCAGCCGAACCACATACACCCCAGGAGACACAGCAAGCAAGCTGCAAGGGTCGTGAGGCTTCTGTGAAGACAGCCATCCCACGCCCGCCACCCCCCGAGACACAGCAAGGTACGGCACGCACTCAAGGACCTGTGCCAGCTTTTCATATCGGCGAGTGTGTTGCCCCGCCGGCCCCCACCACCACCCTTGGTCAGCTTTATAGTGCATTCCATGTGACTCGCCACAGCCTATCAGCCCACTCTTCCATTAGCGGCTTCTCAATTATCACCACTAGTGGCCGCTACAGTCAGCCACTGATTGTTTCAGTCAATAGGCACAATGTTACTGTTTTATCTATTGTTGTTTTTCCTGTAATTTCCTCTAGCATCCTTCCCCCCAACTATCTATCCCCAATGGCAACCAAATCCCCCTATCCTATCTACCCCTGCACAACTCCCCAACCCTTGCTCTACCTCCTCCTCCCTACAACAGCTGCCCCATGGCCCCTTCCACAATTGGGTGCTCGGTTCATCCATCCTGCCTCCCTCCTTTCACTCAGGGCAATCTGTTCTTTGTATCATAGCCTCTTATGTCACTCTGCCTACCCACCACGAACCCAATACCTTCCTTAAGCCCAGATCGTCCTGGCACAAAACCCCCCAAAAATATAGTGCTGCTACTACTATTGGCAGGTGATATCGAAACCAACCCTGGACCCACCCTCCCAACCCCCGCCCCAACTACTCTCCCAGAAGGCTCAGATTTTGCACCTCAGCATCTGCAGCATTCTAAACAAAATAACTGCGCTGCAACTCACTGTCCTATCTCTAAGTCCAGATGTCCTGATCAGATCTGAGATGTAGCTAAAGCCCCACCACTCGGACTCTGAATTAACCATCCCTGGCTACTTGATTATTAGGCAAGACCGCTAGGGCAAGAAAAGAGGAGGTGGCATTGCCATGTTTATCTCCACCAGGCTACAGTTCACCTTGGTACAAAATCCCACACTTTCACCAGAAATAGACCCACTACTAATCAAACTATCACTCCCTTACTCCACCCCAGTGTATGTTGACGGTTCCTACTGTGCCCCTAGCACCCCCCCCCCAGCGTCCTAGACCATCTGGACACACTAAAGTCATCAGCCTCAATTGGAGCGCTCCACATCCTCGGCGACTTCAATTTCAACTGGCTCGCTAAAGACAGTGCCTAGCTGAGAACCAAAATAAATGCTCTAAACCTCAACCAGCTAATCTCTCACCCCACCTGTCAAAACATTAAAACGCAGAACTACTCCCTCCTGGACTGGGCCCTCACCATCCATCCACACAGGATTATTAATGCTGGTCTTCTCCCAGACTCCCTAAGCAACCACCATATGACCTACATGGTCAGGAAAGTACACAGGCCCACATCATCCCCCCGCCCCAGGATGTTGCACACAAGATCCTACAAATCTCTAGATCTAGCGTCTCTCCTGCATGACCTGGCACATGTAGATTGGTCCTTCATACCACAGGCACCTTCCATTGACTACGCTTTTGAAACCTTCAAGGCCAGATTCCTTGCAGTATGGGAATCCCACATCCCTCTGAGAAAAAAAATGGTCAGGGGCTCCCACCTTCCTTTGGGTCTCCGCTACTATCATTAGCCAATGCCACACCAGGGACCAGGCATGGAAAGCACACAAGTTAATGAGCACCCTAACATTCCTCCAGTGCTACTGTGCCCTCCATAACTCATGCACCAAACTTATACGTCAGGCCAAAAAGAACTACTTCATGACAGCTTTCAATTCAAACCTCAATTACCCTACTAATTTCTGGAAAACTATTAAATCCCTCCTTTCCCCCCGGCACAACCTTCAACCCCAACCCTAACTATCCAAGACACTACCGTCAATGACCCTGGTGAAGTGGCCTCTGCCTTCAATACCTTCTTTACCAGCTGTGCGGACTCTCAACTATCAGCCTCACCAGGTAATTACTGCCCCATCTCCCTCCTCCCAATACTGGTCAAAATGCAGGAACACCTTGCTCTTGCCCAACTCTCCTCTAGACACATCCTCCTTCTTCACCCCCTACCAATCTGGCTTTCGCAAATCACACTCAACCATCACCTCCCTAATAAGGATCACTGAAGACATCCTAACAGGCATGGACAATGGGCACATCACCTCGGCCATTTTTATAGACCTGTCCAAGGCCTTCGATAACGTCTCCCACTCAATGCTACTAGCCAAACTAAGAGATGCTGGGCCCTGCCACCAGCTGGTTTCATGCATACTTAGTAGGAAGACACCAATCTGTATAAGTTGGCCCTCACATCTCTACTCCCCTGCTAGTCACTACTGGTGTCCCCCAAGGCTCAGTCCTGGGACTGCTACTTTTCTCAGTTTTCTTAAATGACCTCTTGATGGCCTGCCTACACTCATCCATGCATATGTATACGGACGTCACCGTACTGTATGCCACAGGCCCCTCCGCCGGTGCAGTGGCCAATGTACTACAACAGGATTTCAACGCAGTTCAGCATTGATTCTGCTCCAACCAACTGCTCCTAAAGTCCAAGAAAACCGTCTCGCTAACATCTGGCTCATAGGCAAGACTCTCCCGCCTAGCCACTCGCCCATCACTCCTAACCTTGGACGGAACCCCCTTGGAGGTATGCACCTCCTTCAGATGCCTAGGGATATGGCTTGACCAGCACATGGACTTCTCCACACACATCGAATCAAGTCACTAGAAACTACACCATAAACTTGGAGCCTTATACCGCAACAAGGGCTGTATCCCAACACCGTCTCGGAAGGAAATTGTTCAAAAGATGATTCTCCCATTGCTTGACTATGGCAGTGTAGTCTATGGCTCTGCTCCCCCCTAGCCAGCCTGGACACACTCTTCCATTCCTTCTGTTGCTTCATCCTGGAATGTCCACAAATGACTCACCACTATGACCTATAGCACTCCCTAGCCTGTCCTCACTCCAGGCCTGCAGACAGATTTACTGCGCTAGGACTATAGCCAAATACTGGACTCAGTCCCTTCCCCCATACCTCAAATCCGCCCTCTCAACACAGGCTCCACCTGACTACTCACTCAGATGCGCTGACTTCAGGCTTCTCCATGTCCCTTTCATGGGCTCATCCAAAGGCCAACATGCGTTCAAATACCGCATGCCTAAACTCTGGAATGCTTTGCCCTCCAACATTAGACATGCCACTAACTCTCAGCATCTTAACCTCCTCCTCAGTGCCCTTTTCACCAACAGCTGCACATGCTCCTAGCTCTGGAAAGGACTAGCGTCCACCTACCACTAGTGGGGGTGAACGAATCGCAATACAGTACTCCTGTTAATCACTGTGTATATGTCATTTTTTTTATGTACTACTTTTGTTGTTCTCGCCTCATCATTGTAATATACGTATATCACTTTAATCCGTTATACTCAATGTACTGTATGTTCTACCTCAGCACCCTCTGCCAAGACGCATCTGGAATTGAGCGGACCCTCACTCAGCATGCCTTCCTGGCTAAACTCTTAAATAAATAAATAAATAAAAATAAATACACCCCGCCACACTAACCTGAAGTCGCTCCTACCTCTGAGGCCCGCCAGCTCCACTTTGCAATGTTATGAAACTCAAAAAGGACAGTCCCTTTCCACACCAGGGTGGGCGGGGACTAGCCGTCGCCACCAATAGGCAGCGGCCTCTTGCAGTCACATGCCCGCCACTGACTTTTATATAATATTGTTTGGACACAACGGGAAGCTGGGGCTAGCTGGCTTTTGATTTTATTTGGTAATTCTGAAATAAATTGGTGTTTACACCCTGAGATTCTAAGGAGTGAGGCTCGCGCGTCTTCATCCTGGGGAGAAAAACAACTGATCTAGCCTACCAGGAGCCTTATGCTAGCTTGAAATCTTGAAATCAAGGATAGCTTCTCTTACATATGCTGAAAAAAACAATATTCCAGTCTACAATGTGAAAGAAATCTCGGAAAAGCCGAGTGCAAAATGTATATAAATCCAGCAGACCGAAAGCAAAATATTGGTAGGTTGGTACATGAAATGGTGTTAAACTGAAGGAGGAAGCTGACCTCAAACGTTATATATATATATGTGTGTGTGTGTGCGTGTATCGGGAACCGTCCAAGATCGTGTGCTGTGAAAAATAATAATACTGACGAGTCCGGAGGGTGCATAAACCTAAAACGAAATAACTCAGTTCTGTGAAGTGGACAAGGTAAGAGAACCTGCAGGATCGTGTGCCTCTGTGTCTCATCGCATGGGCCCCTGTTGCGAGACTCAATATATCAGCTAGAATTATAAGCTTTCCAAATGTGTTCATTGACGCTGAAGCTGTGAGCTTGATGCAGATCCTGTGTGCAATTGTTTCTTCACGTTTGTACATACTAATTTCTGTACTTTTATTTGAAGATGGGGCTCCTGTTCCTTTGTCCCACTTGCCAGCTGCTGCTGCGCGACCCGGTGACAGTTTCGTGCGGGCATTCGTTTTGTAAATCCTGCCTGGGAAAGTCACTGCCCTCCCGATGCCAGGTCTGCAGGGAAAGGTTAAAACTGATGGACATGAGCGCCCCCAGAACCAACATCACCCTCTGCTCCGTGATGGAGAAGTGCTTCGACAGAGAGTCCAAAGTTAACAAACTGAAAAGCAAGTTGCAGGATCATCTCAGGGACAAACAATACCAAGAAGCTCTGGAGACAGCCCATAAACTGATCGAAACAGGTGAGAATATAGAACTGTAAAATGTAACAAAAAAAAAACAAACTTCTTCACCACTTTGCCTCGTTTCATAAGGTGACAGTATCGAAATTGTCCCAGGTTATGTAACTTCTGTTACAGTTGCAGTTACATTGTATAACAGACGAATGCGATATGTACACACAGCTGGTTACGCAAGCAGTTGCAGTTCCCGTAAGATTTTAGTTAAACGGTGTTTAAAAAGCAGGTCTCCACATTATATGCATATTATAGATGTCTCTCTCTATATATGTATATATATATATATATATATATATATATATATATATATAATTTTAAAGATTTCTAAGCTTCTGTATACCATACTAGGGATGAATACCTTTATTGCCCGAGTTTTTGTTTACCTGGTAAGTGCACAACCATGGTACAGCACACTAATGGTGAATACTTTTATGTAAATAATTCTTGTTTAGCTGGTAAGTGCACAAGTATTATACAGCACATTTATGATGAATACATTTGTTTAAATAGGGCCCAATGCCCAAAAGGTTCTCAACGCCTCCGCACATGCATACCACTGGGAAAAGCCACAGAGTGCCGCTGTGTGCAGGATGCACACCATTGGGGCAGTCCATGGTATCCGCAGTGATGATGTATCCCTGCTCTGCAGGTGATCTGTGGCTACATGGGTGGTTATGCACCCCAGTTCTGGAATAAATATTTGTGGTGCTATGGGCTGGTCGTGGGGGGCAACATGCCTGCTTAGGTGCAGCAGTAATGGCTACATGCCCCCCTCTGCCTGCCACACAGCACAATTCCAAGCCCATTGGTCACACTCTCCTGTAGTCTTCTGCCCTAAGAGTCTCTGTTGTGAGCTGGGAGCATCGCTAGCGCCAGCTGGTATTCTTTCCTGGAGGACGGCAATATCCCGTCTTGCCCAGCCCCTGAACAGGAACGAGAGCCACTCATTGACAGGCATGGACATCCAGTTGGATACCAGTGCTTTGGACCTGCTATGTCCACTCACCCCTGCCTTTCTGCAGGACTCCGCACTAGCGGTGCATCTAGGTTGGGGGCTGAGGATGCAACTAATCACACCCACCCCTGCCTCACTGCAGGGCTGTACATCCAGTGGAGGTGTAGGGGTGGGGGTCATGCATACTAGTGTACAGGTCTTGAGAAGCAAGCTGCGCCAAGTGCTTCTGAGGCCAGTGCAGCTGAAAGGGCTTGCAAGCCCAAATCCAGATCCCAACTCCAAAGATTAAATTACAGGAAACAACAGTGGCAACACTAAATGTGCTGTTAATGTGCCAGATGCAATAAATATTTCATTTTCTGTGTTCATTTAGTGTAGCCATTGTTGTTTTTCCTGTGAGTGCGGCTGTTTTTGGAGTTGTGTGCCATCTAGTGCATGCAGGAATCAGGGTGCACAGTGCTGCTACCAGGATACACTTGATTTGAGCATATCCTGGTCACATTTGTGGATCGTCCCCTTAGTTTTTGTTAACCTGGTAAGTACGCCAGACATTCAATACAAAATCACACATACCCTTGTGATACAAAACATCATGGAATATATATGCGGATCACCTTGAACATTTAGGCTGGTTTTGCTTTAAGCAGGAATGCATGGTGCCAAGGGCCTCTCACACAATCTGCAAAGGTTAAGAACAGAAGACACAGACATGTGTTTCATCTTTCACAGGACTTACCAGTGTGCCTTATCTGTATCTCATGCCAAAAGAAGAACGAACCATCCATTATGTGGTCTTATGGTTTTGTGTCATGGTGAGCCCAAAATAAGAAAGCAAGCTAAAATACCAAGGGACCTCAGCATAAAACACTGAGACAGGGGATACTCAGGGCATTGGCAACAAAACCAGGTTTCAAAGAAATACAAAATCACACATACCCCCATAATGCAGCAAATCATGGTGTATATATATATATATATATATATATATATATAAATTATCATGAACATTTAGGCTGGTTCTGCTTTCAGCAGGAAAGCAAGGTGCCAGAGGGCCTGGCTGGCACACAATCTGCAAAGGGTGAGGACAGAAGACACAGACTCGTATGTTGTTCTACACACCTCTTTTGGGCCCATCATGACCAAAACATGTAAGATCACAAAAGGGCTGGTTCATTTTTCCTCCTGGCATGAGATATTGGGAATATGCGATGGGCACTTATGAGATGTGTTATTTATCTTCATAAGTGGTCAGTGACCTCTTGACCATCATGAGTAGTGAAGCCACAATTGAGGTCTAAAGAGGTCAGTGACCACGAATGAAGATAAATATGTCTCATGAGCGCACATCACATGTGCGGTTTATACACTAATGCATTAGTGTTTAAGTTAGTGTTATTTTATTAGAAAGTAGAAGTTTCCCATTTCCGTAGTTTCTGGTAACTTGCACTGGCTAGAACGCATGGCTTCATAGACCATGGGGCAGAGGTGTCAGATTGAAATGCTTGTTCTGACATACCCAACTAGCTAGATACATTTTGTGATGTACTCTGTTGTGGATATAAACAATTTATCTAGCTAATTGGTGTTCGGTGGTACAGATAGCATTTTTAGTTAGCATAAAGGGATTGGCATGTCTCAGTGGGCCTATCCTGTCATCAGAATTAAAAAAAATGCTAATATACAAAATATAAACAGATGAGGCACACTAATGAGTCATGTGTAGGACAAAGCACATATCTTTGTTTTCTGTTCTCAGCCTTTGCAGATTGTGTGAGAGGCCCTTTGGCACCACGCAAACAGAGCCATCCTAAATGTTCATGGTGATTTGTATGTATACATACAGTGCTCCCTCGCTATAATGAACGATGTTGGAGCCATCGAAGGTGTTCGTTATACTACTGAGATCGTTACAGTGAGGAACTGTAAAATATGACTATTCTATTGCCGAAAAATTGTGCTGTGCATTGCTGTGCAGTTCAAAGTGATGTACACTGAGATTTTGATATGTAGTTCTTCATTAGGTTTTATTTACAAATAAAAAAGAAAGTGCAGTAAATGATAGTCTGTTCACTTTAAGAAGTCATTTATCTTCTGTACTAGTGCGCCTGTCCTTAGATCGCGGGGCACAGGACAGCAGCCGGTGCAACTACAGCATCTTCAGAGAGTCATCATCCTTTTGGCACTCCATCCAGGTGAGACACTTTTCCAGCCCTGTAATCGCTTCACTCGTTGTTGGCATCTCTTCACCCACCCCCTCAGAATCGCTGCCACTTTCCTTCTCACCTCCGTCCTCCAGTGAGCAGTTAGCACAACTGCTACAATCTCCTCATCTGTCAACTGTTCTGTTGTGGGGATCGTTTCATCATTGAAGAGCCACTCCTCTACCAACTAGGTAGCTTCGTCCTGATGATCCACTATGTTTAGCTCTGTGGCCAGCCTGACAATTTCTTCTGTGTCATTTGACCTCTCTAAATCAGGCGCAGTGTCACTTGTGTTAAATGCTGGACTGAGGGTCGCATCCCAGCAGTGGCGAACAGTGGCTGTTGAAACCACAGCCCAGGCTTCCCCAGACAAGGCGATCACATCCTTCAGGTTAAGTGTTTTAAGGAAAGCAGTCACTGAATCCCCCTGCAAAGCAAGATCTCCGAGCAGCCGTTTCCTGTAATGCTTCTTGAAGGTTGCTATTATGCCACCATCGAGGGGGTGAATTCCAGCTGTTGTATTTTTAGGCAGAAACACTGTCTTAATTCTGCCATCTCTGGATATGAGTGAGGACTTGGGGGTGGGCAGGGCATTGCTCCATCAGCAGAATTGCCTTTGTAGGTAAACGCAGTGAGCAGAGATGTGCTTGTACAGATGGCACAAATGATTTATTGAACCATTTTTGGAATAAGTCTGTGGTCATCCAGGCATTACGGGATGATTCATACTTCACAGGGAGAGAAGACAGGTCGAGGTAGTGGAAGCAGTGTGGAGAATGCAATTTTCCTATGCAAAGGGGTTTCAGCTTATGGGAGCCAGAGGTGCTGGTACACAACAAGTAAGTTACCCTGTCTATAGACACCTTGAAGCCCTTCAGTGCGTTCATCTCATTTTTGGCGGAAGCACCAAGTGAGGTCGACAGTAAAAATGCTGACTCTCCCGCACAGCTCCTGCACAATGCTGATGCAGGTATTATGCCACCCAATCCCCAGTGTTTTCTGTGGGACTGTGCACCCCCATGGGGGGGCTGTCTCCTCCCTGCGCCTGGACTTTCTGATTCTCAACTCCAGGTCGAGTTGGTTCGGGAGGGGCAGGACACTGGGTAAAGTGAACACGGAAACGTACCATTACAGCGACTGTCGCTGTAGTGGTCTTTTTCTGTGTTTCGCTGTCAGGGTGTCGAGCAAAAGGGGCCCACCCATTTTGGGCAGCCAGGGTGACATCTGGCAGACAGCGCCAAAACAGGCCAGTCTCATCGCAGTTATAGAGCTGGTCTAATGTGTAGCTACCATCCTCAATGATTTTTTTTTAATTTAGGCAAGAACTCAGCAGCTGCCACTTCATCACTGGACCTTTGCTCTCCAGTGATACACGCACAGTGAATGCCGTGTCGGTGTTGAAAACACCACAGCCATCCGGTGGAAGACCTGAAAACATTTGAGTCTCATACAGTTCAGTGGCAAACTGGTTTGCTTTCTCATGTACCTAGGTCCCGGACACAGGTACACCATTAAGGCACTGTTGTGCAAACCAAATTCGAGTTGCCTTGTCAATGTCAGCCTCATCAGCTTATCTGAGTTTTTTCTGGTTCAGACCTTCGGTTTCTGTGCAGTCCAACATAAACTCATGCAGGGAATCTTCCCTGCTTTCTCCAAGTGCAGATTGTAGACTTGGAGAAGCCTGTCTCAGATGATGTTTTTTTTTAAACTTTCTCCGCCGTTCATCCTGTCAAGGACGTCAAGCTTTATTTTTACTGAATACCCTGAACATTTCACTTTGGCAATGGGGATGGTGTGTGTTCTGTGACTGGTGTGTTTTAAAGCAGATTAGTTAGTTACTTAACCAAGTAATGTACTTAATGATCGGCAATGCATGTGCACTTACTCAGCTTTTTCAGGTGTGGGGTCCAATTAAACCATTCGCTATAGCCGTGTATTCAGTATACCGAGGTTCATTATAGCGAGGGAGCCTGTATATCTATAGATAATTGTAGCTATATGTATATATATCTCATAATGCTTTGCATTATGGGAGGTATGTTTTAGTTAATATTTCTTGAAACCTGGCTTTGTTGCCAGTGCCTTTTTTGGATAACCCTTGCCTCAGTGCTTTGTGCTGAGGTTCGCAGCTACACATTGAATGCCTGTTTCAAGCAGGACCAGGGACAGTACTAGTACAGAACAGGTATGATATTAAAGAGGAACTGTCATCATAGAGGGCCCTACACCTAAGTGTGTGGAAGGTCCCAATGTGCACTTTACAAAAACATTTTGGTTTATGTACTGTTTACTGTGGTGTGGTAGATTGTATCAAACTAATTTTGCTTACTTCTAGGCTGATATCTGTAACTACAAATCTCAGAGTCCTCTGCAGTAGACATCACGGCAAGACTGCAGCAGTGTAAGATTTAATAGCCTGCAGTGCATGTTAAGAGTTTATATAAGCTCTGATCTTTGGTTTGCTGTACCCACTGTCCTCCCAGGGCTAACTATAGTCACAGAAGGTTGTACTTAGCCCTTGGAGACATGCAGAACTGGAAAACATCTGATCAGAGCTTATAAAGGCTCTTAACATGCCCTGCAGGCTATTGTATCTTCCACTGCTGCAGTCTTCCTGTGATGTCAGCTGCATGGGGATTCTGGGATTTGTAGTTACAAAAGATATCGGCCAAGACATAAACAAACTAAGTCTGATTAAATCTACTTTACTACAGAATCAAAATGCTTTTGCACACAAAATGCACATTGGGGCCAGCTCCACTCTTGGGTGTGGGTTCCTCTGTGCTGATCATTCCCCTTTAAAGGCTACAATGTTCACTGGCACAGTGCAGATTTTAGAACAGATCTGACACTTACAGGATCATATAACATAACATCACAATACAAGTGAGAAGGCAAGTACTATTACAGAACAAGATATAAGAAACATTCACTTTACATTTCTGTGCAGAGACTAACTTTAGATTAGTAAGTAACATAACTTGGCAGATGCAGCAACTTAACATTGGGTAAATCTAGTTATTTTGGGATACATATTTATTTTCACTTCCAACACATGTAATTTCACTTAGAACATACAATATGTTGTTTTATTAGAACATGTTAGTTCCATTTGTAAAATAGGTAAGTGAAATGCAGAACAGTCATTGGTCAAAAACTGTCACATGACTGTGCTGTAGCTTCATGCACAGCCATCCTGGTACTTAAACAAAGGCAAAGGCAGTAAGGACAGAAATGGGGCTAAAAGGGGTAAGGCTATCAAAAAGTGGAGGGCGATGAGTACCAATGCCCGTAGTCTGTGTAACAAGCTCCCTGAACTAGTGGCCTTGATGGAAGAGGGTTGCCTGGATATTGTGGCAGTCACAGAAACATGGTACACAGAGAACCATGACTGGGATGTCAACATACCAGGATACACAATCTACAGGAGGGACAGGGAGGGTAAAAGAGGAGGAGGAGTAGCTCTCTATGTAAAGGAAGGGATCAAAGCAACAGAACTAAAGAGTAAACAGGGAGCAGATGAGGCACTTTGGGTCACCCTGGAGACAGGAAATGGCACCACAATCCGCATGGGGGTTGTATACAGACCCCCATCTCAAGGGGAGGGAATGGACAAGGAAATGATAGAAGGCTTTCTTAGAATGGCAGAAAAAGGGGAGATATTGTTGATGGGGGATCTGAATATGCCAGATGTTAACTGGAGCACCTTTGCTGCAGGCACATCCAAGAGCAGGGTCATTCTTGATGCCCTACAGGGGGCATGCCTCAGACAGCTAGTATCGGAACCCACTCGGGAGGGAGCAATCTTAGACCTGGTACTTTCAAATAGGGATGGAGAAAGAACCTCAGATTTAGAAGTGGGTAGTCATCTGGGAACAAGTGACCACCAAACAGTGTGGTTCACGATAAACACAGCGATACAATCAAGCCATACAAAAGCAAGAGTACTAGACTTTAGGAGGGCTGACTTTGGGAAAATGAGAGAGTGCCTCAGAAAAGCACTAGCAAACAGACAAGAAGGAGGGGTGGAGGAACAATGGGGAGTGATCAAAACAGCCATCACAGAGTCAACAAGCCTTTGTGTAAAGCAAATCAATAAAACACAACGAAGGAAAAAAACGCTATGGTTCACAAAAGAGGTGGCAGGGAAGGTTAGGAGAAAAGGACAGCATTCAGGAAATGTAAGGAAACACAGAAGGAGCAGGACAGAGAACTTATCATAGAAGCAGAAAGAGGTTGGAAGGCAGTCAGAATACAAAGGCCCAAACCGAGGAAAGGATAGCCAATTCTGTTAAGAAGGGGAATAAGACCTTTATAGGTACATTAGGAGCGAGAAAGACCAAAGGAGATACTGAAGCTTAATAAAGGGGAGGAATGTGGGTGAGGGTGACAGTGAAAAAGCAGGGATACTGAACGAATATTTCTGCTCAGTATTCACAAAGGAAGAGGAGGGGGAGTTACCTAAACCAAACAAGAGAAACACTCTGAAAACGGGGGTCGATACCAGTCCATTTACAGAAGAAAGGGTTCTGAAAGAACTAATAAAATTGAAGGTGGACAAAGCAATGGGGCCTGATGGGATTCACCCAAGAATTCTAAAAGAACTAAGGGTAGAACTAGTGCAATCACTGACTACTCTCTTTAACAAATCATGGGAGGATGGGGTGGTACCCGAGGACTGGAGGAGGGCAGATGTGATTCCTCTTCACAAAAGTGGGAGCAGGACAGAGGCAGGAAACTACAGACCAGTTAGTTTGACCTCAGTGGTAGGGAAAATGATGGAATCACTTCTGAAGGAAAGAATTGTTGAGTACCTAGAGGCCAGTGGGGCACAGGACCCAAGGCAGCATGGATTCACGATGGGAAGGTCGTGTCAGACGAATCTAATAGATTTCTTTGACTGGGTGACCAAAGTAGTAGACCAGGAGGGGCTGTGGACATGGCCTACCTAGATTTTAGCAAGGCATTTGATACAGTCCCACACAAAAGATTAATACACAAGATAGCCAGCCTTGAATGGGTCCCAAGGTGGTAGCCTGGATAAAAAATTGGCTAGACAACAGGACGCAAAGGGTAGTAGTAAATGGAGTAAACAGTGAAGAAAGGAGGGTTACTAGCGGGGTACCACAGGGTTCAGTACTGGGACCGGTCCTTTTTAATGTCTTTATAAGTGACATTGCAGAGGAACTGAAAGGAAAAGTGTGTCTCTTTGCAGATGACACAAAGATCTGCAACAGGGTTGATACACAAGATGGAGTGGAAAGGATGAGAAGGGACTTGGCAAGGTTGGAGGAATGGTCAAATGTATGGCAGCTCAGATTCAGTGCAAAGAAGTGAAAGGTAATGCACATGGGAAACAAAATCCCAGGGGAAGCGTGCACAATGGGGAGTGAGATACTGTCAACAGTAAAAATAGAAAGGGACCTGGGGGTAATTATATCAGATGACCTAAAGGTGGGCAAGCAATGTGAGAAGGCAATAAGAAAGGCTGGGGGGATACGGGATGCATAGGAAGAGGCATCAATAGTAGAAAACAGGAAGTTGTTATCCCTCCATACAGACAGTTGGTGAGACCCCATCTGGAGTACTGTGTGCAGTTCTGGAGACCCCATCTCTGCAAAGACATAGAGTGGAGGCTGTCCAAAGGAGGGCAACCAAAATGGTGCAGGGTCTGCACCAGAAGACATACGAAGAAATACTAAAGGAGCTTAATATGTATACTCTTGAGGAAAGAAGGGAGAGAGGGGACATGATAGAAACTTTCAAGTACCTCAAGGGAATTAACAAAGTCCAAGAGGGTAGCATCTTCCAGAAAAAGAGATGTGCAAGAACAAGGGGGCACAATTTGAAGATAGAGGGGGGACGGCTCAGGGTAATGTGAGGAAGTATTTTTTCACTGAGAGGGTTGTGGATGCTTGGAACAGCCTCCCTGAGGAGGTCGTGGAGTCGAGAACAGTGGGGGACTTCAAGAATGCATGGGACAGGCATAAGGCAGTCCTAGGGGCGGGTAAGAGGAAGTAAGCTGTTGGTTAACTAGGATCTGCAGCTTATCTGTTAGGTAGGAAAATCGGCAGACTAGGTGGGCCAAGCGGTCCTTCTCTGCTGTCAAATTCTATGTTTCTATGAAATGCAGAACAGTCATTGGTCAAAAACTGTCACATGACTGTGCTGTAGCTTCATGCACAGCCATCCTGGTACTTAGCCTTATGACAAATCAATATACCACCACACGCTGTTGAAAAAGTATTTGCTTGTCATTTTCCCCTCATTAAAATACATTGTAACATCCAATCCCCCCAGAATCATATTTGTAGTCCGCCCATCTCAACCCAAATCACTGTACCTATAAGGTAATTGTAAAATATCTGTGCTTTTCTTATTTTTTTCCCCCCTTAGTTTGAAATATGGCTCTTGCGATTGCCCTAATTCTAACACTTTCCCACCCACACAGTCAGACTCTGTCCTGTTCCAAAAAAAAAAAAAAAACTGACACTTTATACCGACATGCAATGCTGCTAGCTCTCTAAATCACAACTTAGTGTGGGAAGGGAAAAAATCAGGCATTTGATTGGGGTGGTAATTATGGCTTACTCTTGGCTTACCGTGACGTAGGGATGCTAATACACTTGGTCAGGAAAACACTACAAACGTCAACAAAATAAACCCGGAGAACTACAGCCACAGAAACTACAATATCCATAGAGCAAGTAAGGTCTGCCGTGACAGTACAGGCAGGGTGAAAAACTGGAAAGACTAGGTGGGCCGACCGGTCCTTATATGCTGTCAAACTCTCTGTTTCTGTATTTCTATGTAGCTCACGTAACTTAAAAAAATCTAATACAGCATAAAGATCAAGCAAGCAGAAGAACTACTTTATCACAAATGTACTCAAATATTTCTATTTCTAAATATATAAACCTTTTTTCTTTAATGAAAAATATTTATTTTAATTTAAAACCTTTTTTTTTTATAAACACAACAAAACACTCCAGGTAAATCGATGCATTTCCTGGGTGGTTGAAGTCACTTTGCTGCCTCACAGTGCACTCAGGGCATGTGGCTTGAGCTTAATCTACACCCTGCCATGTGTTACTGATTACTTAGAAACTACAGGTAGAGCACTAGAAAGAGTGGGCAAAATGTAGAGTTTACAAGGGAAAGAAAGGCAATATTAAGATAAAACAAGGTAAAAAAAACTAATAAAAATATTACAGATAGTGTGGCGTATATGTCAGTGGCTCAGTAGGTAGCACACTCGCCTCTGAGGCCGGGAGATCAGAGGGCTGAGGGTTCAGGTCCCACATTTGGCACTTAGATTAATATCCCACTACTGACACTGTAGTGCAGCATGAGAGGGGTGCTGCACTTCTGAGGTGCTGTCTTTCGGATGAGACGTTAAACTGAGGTCCCATCTGCCTGGATTGGTGGTAGTTCAGGTGGATGTTAAAGTTCCCAAGGCACTTATCGAAAAGAGCAGGGGAATTTTCCCGGTGTCCTGGCCAAATTTCCCTCATTCACTAAAAATACCACAAACAGCTTAATCTGGTTCAAGGTCAGTTGGCATTCATCTGTATCCTCCTCCCCCGGGTCGTGCCTGAAAATAGGTAGGTTTTGTCTAGTGCACTTACCCTGTCAACAAAAACTAAATAAATAAATATATTAAATACATGATGGGTTGTGGTAAAATAACACATTTGCCTCCACATGGGTGGTAAGATCTCCATAACTAACTTGTAGATTCCCACTCATGAGTAAGTTTGAGCTAATGTGAAAATTGGCAGCTTTGGTTTGGCTTCAGTGTTTCGGTAAAATACACTTTGGCTCCTTGGTATGGGACTCTACTAGACTTCTGCAAGCCAGAGCATGTCTGAGCCTTGCTAGAGCCTAGTGCTTGGCTCAGCTTGACCTCTATAATAATGGAGAGCCAAGGTGAAGCTGAGCCAGTTATTAAAACAGGGCAGACTGGGTGGGCCAAGCGATCCTTTTCAGCATACGGATTCTATGTTTCTGTGATCAAAACAAACATTTCTCTGAGCCTGTGCATTCATGTAGTGGAAGGAATATGCATCTCTTTCCATGCAATTCATAAGGGACACTGTCAGTAGCCATGACGTGGCTCGTGCTTTGGCTTATAGAGTCAAGCCAGACCCTTGGCTCCGGTCTGGCTTGACTGCAGGTGAAAAATTCCTGGCTTTCCTACCTCTAGGGTCTAGCAAGTTAAACATAGGAAAAAAGGCACCCATCCTCCACTCTGCACCACTCCAGTCAATTCCAAACTCTTCCACCCTCTCCTGTTCCTCCAGTCAGTTGTTGAAAAAAATATCCTGAGCACCTGGTGCAGAGCCAGAAGCAGAACATTTCTTTTAATATCATAGATCGACCAATCGGAGTGTTCCTTTTCTCTGCGCTTGAGACACTCTTAGTCTTTGAAGAATGTTTCAGGCACAGATGCCCTGGAAATGGACACGTACTGGGACAGTTTTCTTAAAAAATATTGATCGAGCTTGTGATTCTCCTGAGATCCCAGTCCTAGTTAGGAATAGCTCATGTTTCTTTGACTGCCACAGTGTTGGCCTCAACCTCTGTGGATAGCAGGTCAGTCATTTCTTTCCCCAGCCTTCTGGTATTAAGGCCGACTGTCCGCCATGCTATTTTACCCCCACCGTTCCCTAAATTATTCTCATTCCGAGCCCTTCCCATAAGTGGTTCCCCCCTTCTGCCCTCCCTCTTCTATGCTCGTTTCAATGTCATGCCCCCTTATTGAGGGAGTACTAGCCATGTCCGCTACCACCTCCTTCTTGCCGGAGGTGCCCTCAGCCCTAACCTCCCTCATCTTAGCTTAAATGCTTTTCATTGAAGGCATCAAACATTTGTCTCAGTGTGTTCACCCCTTCCCCTGTTTGATGGAGGCTGTCTCCTTAAACAGCCTTCTATCGCAGAAGTGGCCCCAGACTCTTATGAAGTTATACCCACTCTCCTTCTTACACCACCCTTTCAGCCAGGAGTTAGAGCAGCAGTACTAGTTAATAAAAAAATTATTTTTGTAGTAGTTATGTCAAATGAGCCCCACAACTGACAAAACTTGAATAGTTTGCTTTTAATTGTTTCTCGTTTTCTTTATATTCTTTATTTTTTCTGACAGCTTAACACAGGCCCTTCCATGAGTGTCATATTGGATTCTGAGGGAAATGGGATGCTGCCATTCTCTCATTGGTTCTTTCATCTGATGTAAATGGAATGCACAGCCCCTTCCTTTGCCTGCTGCAGGGCTTGCGTTAACACACTACTGATGTCCCCCTAGGGCAAAAATCCTAATTTTGATGCACTGCTTTGAAAGTACTGCATCTGTTCTGATGCAGCCCTTCTCTGCTTAATTGGTGCTGTTGTCACTTAAACTGCACTGCTTCTCCGTGGGACAGTGAGAAGGGCGGTGACGATTGGTCCTGTATTTTTTTGTCTTTACATATCGGAGGCGAGCTGCGATTGGTGATGTGACAGTAAGGGGAAGGGGGACCCAGCTGAGTAAGTGTTGCCAAGTTATCAGTGTAGGCAGTGATTTGAAAGTAAATCTGGTGGGAGGATTATGTGGGCTGGCAGTCTTCTTCAGTTTGTATATCTGATCGGTGCGACAAAGACAAGCATCTTATGGAGTAGTGGACCCTGTCTGTTTGGGTCAGGAAGAGCCGGCGAATCTGGAGAACTGAGCACAGAGGAGCCAGGAGTGATGGGCGTGACTGTGGCAGCAGCAGAAGACTGTGTCCGGTTTGGCAGTTCCACCTACAAGGTAATGGTGTTAGATGGAGCAAAGGAACATGTGTTCCTCCTTCCTTCTTTGTGTGGGTCCTCAGAGTGTGTCAGGAATCCAGGCTAGTGCTGCACTGGAGACTGGGTAACATTCATTCAGGCCAACTTCAGTTCAGCGAGAGACAGACTGTAAAAGTTACTGTTATTGGGGGCCGGGGTAAAGCCAAGCATTTTCTTGTCAGTCTAGTCAGTGCCTCCGAGTATTACTGCCCTCCCCTGCTGCAGTGAAGTGAAGCTCAACTTAGAGAATGGCTTCCTGCATTTTTTTATGGGCTGGCTGAGGAATGAAAAAAGTCACCGGCTGCTAGATGAATGCCTGTGGCTGCCCCATCATAATTAGGGAAAGCGGGGGTATTTTCTCTGTTTTCCCTGGCACCTGAAAACAACAGCGTTTTATTTGGTGACTTCTGCTCCACAGACTGCCTTGCACCGAATCTGATTCAGTCTGTGGAGCAGTCCGGTGGCCTAGGCAAACAGAGACTGCACCTCCACTTTTGCTATTGATGTGGCAGCCGCAGGGGTTTCTAACAGCTGGTAACTGCTTGTATGTGTCTGCCGGTATTTTTTTTTTTTATTCCTTGACAGCCTGACACACAGTAAAAAAAAAGGCAGGGAGGGTTTCACTTTTACGTGTCATGCAGGGCAGAGTACTACTGTGCTGATGAGGCATGGCAGTAATTTATATATACTATACCTTCTGGCAAGGGGAAGGGGAAAATTTTTAACCAGAAGAAGCACACTAAGCCGAAGCTTGATTCCAGGTGTGACCTGGGAGCACAAGGAAGTTAAGTGACTTGCTCAGGGTCACACAGTATGTAAGTGGGGGCTGTGGGATTCAAACCCAGGTCTCCAGGTTTGCAGTTCAGAGCCTTAAACCACTGCACCATACTGCCTCCTAGCTGACATATTACCATTAAAAAAAAAAGAGCTGTTTTTTGTTTTTTTCACGAACATCTAAATTTGGTGCAGTGACTCCCAACTTTTAGATTCTGACCTCAACTTTGGAAGAAGGGGGTCAAATTGACCCTCTGATTTCCAACCGTAGTGCAAGGCCTGCTGCTGGGTGTTTAGAGGGCAAGCAATGTAAACAAAGCGTAAAAACAGGAAATGGTATGGGGCTGCCATATTTTCTGTGGATCCACACAATATTATAAATGTATTAAAAATCAAGGGAACCAATTATCAGAAAGCAGTAGTAAAAAGTAAAAGTTAAATCTGAAAGTTTATATTACCATGCAAAAATCTGGGAAGTGATGAACACTTCCTGGTTAACTAGTACTGCTGCTTTAAATGCTGTTATTTGCCCCAAAGTGGACAATTACACTGTACCTTCCCTATATGCTTTACCATCTCCTCAGTCCTAATGTATCTCCCCCCATACTGGATTCCCCCTCAGTCCTCACTGCCCGGCATACCCTATTCCCTACCCAGCTATACTGTAGTCGTGCTTCCCAGACTCTGCTGAACCTCATGTCCCCTATCCACCCCCCACCGGACTTGTCTGCCCCCACCTTTCTAGTTTGCACTTTTAGTCTTTTTCTACTAATTCTGCTTGGCTAATGGTACTTAGTCCCTTCTGTGAGCCCAGTGCTGCCGTACCTCAAATAGAGATTCCCTGAAGTAATACAGTATCACCCTACCCCAGATAAAGTGTTACCTTTAGTTTCACTTTTCCCTTCCGTGGTGTCAGTATTTCTTACCCCTGAATGGGAGACTCACCAAGATACTACTACAATATCTCCCTATCCCAGATGTGCTGTTATCCCTGATTAAATTTTTTCCTCCCTCCCTCCTTCCATTCTCTTTCTGGTTTTGGCTTGCCTTACCCCAGATAGGGAATTCCTCCTACCAAATACTTCCCTACAGAGCCACACAGTTAGTACCCTTCTACAGTTCACTCTCCCATCAGGGAGTTACAGTCAGACTGCTGGTAGTGAACTTAACTTTCCTATGTCCCCCTTCTTACTTACTTACTTACCTCCTGCCTGTGCTCCTTGGGCTTCCTAAGCGAAGTTTCACATGGAACTATGGACTGTATGTGGATGTCTCTGCAGAAGCTTCCCTCCTGTTCCTTGGCCTCCACGCTCCAGAGATACGGACTTTGTGGGAATAAATATCCAATTGCTAGCCTGTGACTGGCACTAAGCACTTCACAGTGGCATGCAGTTGGCTGCTGACTCCCACCCCAACTCCCTCAAAGTCGTCTCTCCCCCGACCTCCTTTCCCCTCAAGCCTGCTCAAAAGCACAGTAATCTTCTTCTGTAGTAATATGAGCAGGTGATCGGGGGTGGGGGTCACACTGGACCGCCAGGTTATTAAGTACAGTGATACCCGTGGGCAGTCCAGGGGGTGGAAGGCACGATAGATCATCAGGGTGTTAAGAACTGTAGTACCGGCGGGCAATCAAGGGGCACACTAGGCCACCAGGTATGATGTACAGGGATACTGGTGGGCCATCGGAGAGAAAAGGGCACACTAGAGCACCAGGGTATTAAGTACAGTGATACCGATGGGTAATTGTGGAGGGCACATTAGACCACCAGGAATTACACGCAGTGGTACTGAGTGGGTCTCATAAGGCCTGGATTGGGGTGGTGGCAAATAATGAGCCACTAACAGCTATTTACCACATCTCCAAACCTTCCAATATGCCAGTGCATGTATATGCATGGTGCAGTCAGCTGCTTTGCATTGGCACCCTTGCCTATATTAGGGCCACTCGCAAACGGATTAGTGACTTGCTAACCGTGACATCCAGTATGGCAATGTTTGCTAATCCTCTGCTTTGCAGATGCTCAGCAGTGTTGGTCACTAACCTGTTTTGCATTCCCTGCTATGCTTCCAACACCCTGGCTGTAACGTCTGCAATGTTCTGTATATGGTGTGAACTACATATAAACTCCCTCATTGATAAAGAGCAGCCCTTTCAGCTTGGTAAGAGATGGGTGCCGTGTTCTGCAATTTAAAAACTGATATACGTACTGGGCCTGCACCACAGTCAGCGTTCTCAAACTGAATTTTTTTTATGGCTGTAAAATTTTGGTAGTCCTGTCATTGTAGTATGAGATATGGACACAGCTGTGAGAGTTTACCATGACATTGTTTCTGGCCATTCACCATATATTCAGTCTGGATCTTTGAGAACTAAAAACTCCTGAAAAATGATTCACCGGTCCATGACTTCTATTTAGCTATGTGGCTCAAGCTGTAGGCAACTCCATATGCCAGGAACATAGATGGGATGACTTTCTCATTCAGAGTATAGGAGTCATAAGCGTTTGGTTACAAGCATCAGGGTGATAAACCTGACTGTATTCAGCTAATAGAAAGATATATAAACAATAGGGCTATGTAACATTTTCCAATTCCAACAAAGTGAAATTCTGTGGTTTCATATATTCTGTTTCTGTATAATTCCATCAAAAGCAGAATTCTGAACGTTCATAAGTGGAACTAAAACTGTGGATTAGTTGTTTATGATTTACATTAATCATGGATAAGGGTTCTACAGACTCTGGAACCCTAAGGTTTATGTAATCCAGGAAGACTAATCCACAGTTTTAATTAAATGACCTTAAGAATTCTGTGGAGTTTTTTGAAAAATTCTGAAACGCATTTTAGAAGTGGAATTGCTATTCTGCCTGGGTTCTCCTAGTGGAATTCCAAATTATGCACAGTTTTAAAAATGAAGAAAACGTTCAGCATAGTGCTTTACTACAGGATGTGTCTGCATGGTAAACAAGGAGATTGCTTTGACGTATGTTAACACCACTGGCAAGAATACTTTCAACAGTTGTAAGAGTGGTTTCACAAGCATTCTTAGGGTATGAGAACCACAAACCAAAGGTGAGTGGGTCTGATACCCGGAGAATGTAAGTGAGCCCACTCTTAAAACTGCAAGAGTGGTTTTAGTGGTGGTATTAATATATTATTTATTGAGCTTGATCAATAATATATTAAGTTTTTAAAAAAACTTACCCAAACATGACTGTTTCCAGAGCAGCTGCTTAGACATGGACATAGTACATAGACATAGACTTTGACAGCAGATAAGGACTGCTTGGCCCACCCAGTCTGCCCATTTCCCTACCTATTGGATAAGTTACTGATCCTAGTTAACCAACATTCTACTTCCTCCTACCGCCACCAGAATTGCCTTATGTCTGTCCCATGCATTCTTGAATTCCCCCACTGTTTCTGACCCCACGACCTCCTCAGGAAGGCCGTTCCATGCGTTCACCATCCTCTCCATGAAAAAATACTTCCTTACGTTACCCCTGAGCCATACCCCCTCTATCTTCAAATTGTGTCCCCTTGTTCTTGCACATCTCTTTTTCTGAGATATGCTGCTCTTGGACTTCGTTAATTCTCTTGAGAGATACTTGAAAGTTTCTATCATGTTCCTCCTCTCCCTCCTTTCCTTGAGGGTATACATATTAAGCTTCTTTAATCTCTCTTCATATGGCTCCTGGTGCAGACCCTGCACCATTTTAGTTGCCCTCCTCTGGACTGCCTCCATCCTATGTCCTTGCGGAGATGGTGTCTCCAGAACTGCATGCAGTACTCCTGATGGGATCTTGCCAACTGTCTGTACAGAGGGATAACAACCTTCTGTTTTCTACTGGTGATGCCTCTCCCTATGCATCCCAGTATCCCTCCCAACCCTCTTTACTGCCTTCTCACATTGCTTGCCTACATTTAGGTCATCTTATATGACTACCCCCAGGTCCCTTTCCATTTTTGATGTTGTTAGTACCTTCCCCCATTGTGTGCTCTTCCCCTGGGTTTTTGTTTCCCTGGTGCATTACTTTGCAGTTCTTTGCATTGAATCTAAATTGCCATACTTTTGACCATTCCTCCAACCTTGCCAAGTTCCTTCTCATTCTTTCCACCCCACCTTGTGTATCAGCCCTGTTGCAGATCTTTGTGTCATCTGCAAAGAGGCATACTTTTCCTTCCAGTCCATCCGCAATGTCACTTATAAAGACATTAAAGAGGACTGGTCCCAGTACTGAACCCTGCGGTACCCCACTAGTAACCCCCCTTTTCTTCGGAGTGGACCCTGTTTACCATTACCCTCTGTGTCCTGTTGTCCAGCCAATTATTTGCCCAGGCTACCACCCTGGGACCCACTCCCAGGCTAGCTAACTTGTTTATTAATCTTTCGTGTGGGACTGTGTCAAATGCCTTGCCAAAGTCTAGGTAGGCCATGTCCACAGCCCCTCCCTGGTCTACTACTTTGGTCACCCAGTCAAAGAAATCTATGAGATTCGTCTGACATGACCTTCCTGCTGTGAATCCATGCTGCCTTGGGTCCTGTGCCTCGCTGGCCTCTAAGTATTCAACAGTTCTTTCTTTCAGAAGAGATTCCATAATTTTTCTTACCACTGGTGTCAAACTAACAGATCTGTAGTTTTCTGCCTCTGCCTTGCTCACACTTTTGTGAAAGAGAATCACATCTGCCCTCCTCCAGTCCTCAGGTACCACACCAGCCTCCCATGATTTGTTAAAAAGGGTAGTCAGTGGTGTCACTAGTTCTCCCCTTAGTTCTTTTAGAATTCTGGGGTGAATCCCATCAGGCCCCATTGCCTTGTCCACTTTCAGTTTTAGGAGTTCTTTCAGGACCCTTTCTTCTTTAAATGGTCTAGTATCACCCCCCCCCCCATCCAGAGTGCTTCTATTGATTTGTTTAGGTACCTCCCCCTCTTCTTTTGTGAATGGTGAGCAGAAGTAGTCGTTCCATATCCCTGCTTTTTCACTGTCACCCTCTGCCCACCCAGGAGGGCCCTTTTATTAAGCCTCACTATCCCTCCCTTGTTCTTTTTTTTAGCTCCCTAATGTACATATAAAAGGTTTTATTGCCCTTCTTCACTGAGTTGGCTATCTTTTCCTTGGTTTGGGCCTTTGCTATTCTGACTGCCTTCCCCACTTCCTTCTGCTTTAACTGGTACAGTTCTCTGTCCTGCTCCTTCTGTGTTTCCTTATACTTCCTGAACGCTATATTTTTCTCCCTAACCATCCCCGCCACCTCTTTTGAGAGCCATGGTGTTTTTTTCCCTTTGTTTTGATTTGTTTATTTGCTTCACACAAAGGCTTGTTGCCTCTGTGATGACAGTTTTGATTTTTCCCCATTGTTCCTCTGCCCCTCCTTTTTCCCCGTTTGCTAGTGTATTTCTGAGGCACGCTCCCATTTTGCCAAAGTCAGCCTTCCTAAAGTCCAGTACCCTTGCTTTTGAATGGCTTGACTCTACGGCTGTGTTTATCATGAACCATACTGTTTGGTAGTCGCTTGTTCCCAGATGGCTACCCACTTCTAAATCTGAGATCCTCTCTCCATCCCCATTTGAGAGTACCCAGTCTAAGACTGCTCCCTCCTGAGTGGGTTCCAACACTAGTTGTCTGAGGCATGCCCCTATAGGGCATCGAAAATGACCCTGCTCTTGGATGTGGCTACAGCAAAGGTGCTCCAGTTAACATCTGGCATATTGAGGTCACCCATCAACATTATCTCCCCTTTTTCTGCCATTCTGAGAATGCCTTCTATATTTTCCTTGTCCATTTCCTCCCCCTGAGAAGACAGGCATCTGTATGCAACTCCTGTATGAATTGTGATGCCATTTCCTGTCTCCAGGGTGACCCACGGTGCCCCCTCTCCTCCCTGTTTACCCTTTAGTTTCATTGCTTTGATCCCTTCTCTTATATAGAGAGCTACTCCTCCCCCTCCTCCTTTACTCTCCCTGTCCCTCCTGTAGATTGTGTACCTTGGTATGTTGACATCCCAGTCATGGTTCTCTGTGTACCATGTTTCTGTGACTGCCACGATATCCAGGCATCCCTCTTCCATTAAGGCCACTAGTTCAGGGAGCTTTTAACTCAGACTACGGGCATTGGTACTCATTGTCCTCCATTTTTTGATGGTCTTACCTCTTTTAGCCCCCTCTCTGTCCTTACTGCCTTTTTCTCCATTTACTGCTGTCCTGCTCCCTATCAACCTCTCTACCTTGGTGTTTACCTCACTAACTACCCTGTTTTGGGGAAGGGGGCTTGGATTTCCCTGCTCCTTTGCAGTGCCTCCCCCTTAGCTAGTTTAAATGCTTGCCAATGAAGCATTTAAACCTGTCACCTAGGATCCTGGTTCCCTGCCCAGACAGATGCAGACCATCGTGCCAGTATAGGCCTGCATCCCTCCAGGCGGACCACCAGTCCCCAATGAAGCCAAAACCCTGAACTCTGCACCAGTTTTTCAACTGTTCATTGAATCCCATGGTGCAGAGTATCCTAGCCACACCCATGCCATAAACAGGTAGCACCTTCAAAGGGTTACTATGCATGCTGCTTGTCTAAGGCCCCTTCACAACTCCACAAACCTCTCCTGCACTGCTCTGATCCCATTCCCAGCCAGGTCATTTGTCCTGAGGTGGACAGTGACATCCAGCTTCCTCTCCTGTGCAGCTGCTCCCACGATTCTGAGGATTCGCTTCCTTTCCTTCCCAGCCATGGCACGGGGCAGGTACCCTACCTCCCTTTCCCCTCCCTCCCCCAGTTCTACCCTTCTAAAGATAGAGTCCCCCACCGGGAATTGTTTCCTTCCCCTGTGGGGTCTTGTGCCACCCTCCTCTGGGACTTCATTGTGGAGGTTCCCAGCACCCTCCTTGTTCTCCACTGCAGGTGTCTCATAGAGGAACCATGCTCCACCAGAACGGCGTATGAATTGTGTCAGAGGTACAACTGGAGAGATGCACCTCTGATCCACCACCCTCGCCCTCCCTGAGCCCACCATGGTCCAACTGCTCCTCTTTCTTGGCAACCTCTGAGGCAGTGGTAGTGGCTCTGGTAGTCCCTGGCTGGGAGAAGAGGTTTCCTGAATCCTCGTCAGGTCGGCCTGGAGATATGCAACCTCCTCCCTCAGACCAGAGAAGTGCCTGCAAATAGGGCAACATCACAGCCTCCAGAATGTCTCTTGGAAGACTGCCGGCCCACAGCCAGTGCATTATACCACTTCCCACATGTCTCTCTCCTTTCCTGTTTTTTTTTGTTAGTGTGTGCGTGCATTTACCCCCTACGCAGTGTGCTGGGCTATTAAGGTTATGACAGGTGTATGTCCTTTGCCTTTTTGGGGAAGTGATTTCAGAACCCCTGGTATAAAGGAAATGACGCCTTGGGGCAGGTGGGTGAGGGCAGGTGGTGGGACCAAGCCCGTGTCCTCCAGGAACAATCAGCTACAGCTCTACCTACCACCCCGGTGAGTGTTTTCCTTCCTTTCAGCAAGACAGCCTGCACAACAATTTAACAGAAAATATACCTTGCAAAAAACACTTTGAATCAGAGAAACATAAAGCAGTAATCAGTAAGCACAAAACAGTATCAACTTGTAAGTACACCCTGTAACAATTTAGCAGAAATTATACCCTGCAAAAAAGCAATTTCAGAGAAAAACAAAGCAGTAAACTGTGAAGCATGTAAGCACAACACAGTGACAAAAATCTGTAGGCACTTTCTGTAACAATATAACAGAAAATATACCCTGCAAAAAAACAGTTTGAATCAGAGAAAACAAAGCAGTAATCTGTAAGCACAAAACAGTAACAAACTTGTAGGCACACCCTGTAACAATTTAGCAGAAAATATACCCTGCAAAAAAATCCCAATTTGAATCAGAGAACAATAAAGCAGTAATCTGTAAGCAAGAAACAGTAACAAAATCTGTAAGCATAACCTGTAAGCACAAAACAAAATAATAACACAATAGTAAATTTGCTTAGCCAAGAGAAGCCTTAATGTTTCTCCTTGCTCTGGTAATGTTGTTCCTTGCTCTGTTCTTTCAAGCAAAGCTAGAAGAAAAGAGCTCAGGTGAAGCTAGATACTATTTGCCAGCAAACCTAGTCTTCCACTAGGAGACATTCTTCACAGAATAAGACTGTCTAACACGTACAGAGGAAAGGGGTGTTCCAATTTGTTGGGAGCACTCCGTCAATCTGCAATTAAGGTTCTAAAGTAGATCAAGGGGTTGAACATGCAGAACAACTCCCTCCCACTGCCAAGTGTCCCACCCACCTCCTGATTGTTCCCGGTCCCCATCTGTGAAAGCAACTCCCTCCCACTACCACGTGTCCTGCCCATGTCGCGATTGACCTTGTGCCCCGGTGCCCGTCCATTAAAAGCAAAACCCTCCCACTGCCAAGTATCCTGCCCACCTCTGGATTGTCCTCTGGTGCCTCGTCCATGCAAAGTAACTCCTTCCCACTCCCAAGTATCCTCCAGAACTTGTACGAGGGACTGAGGGAGGCGAGGGAGACCCTTCCACAGTGGGTCCCCCTCCTGTTATGGACTACAAAGGGACTCCGGGGTTTCTGAGGTGCCGACTGATTGCTGAGGTTAGGCGGACCTCCTCTGGCTACATCGGGACAAAGTGTGTTTAATTTAGTGAGAAAGAAGAAAAAAGTAACATTTTGTGTACTTGCAATGGGACGTTTTGGGGCTGATTGCTGCTGCAGGGAAGTTTTTTGTGCATACCGGCGGCAGTGGAGCTTTTTGGCACCAATTTTTCTCGAACCACTGTGCCAGCTCTTGATTGGCTCCCCACCCGCTGAGACATTCACCCAGTTAGAAGAAATAGCTGGCCACTGAGTCCCATGGCTCACTCCAGAACTTGTACGAGGAACTGAGGGAGGCGAGGGAGACCCTTCCACAGTGGGTCCCCCTCTTGCTATGGACTACAAAGGGACGCAGAAGTTACTGAGGCGCTGACTGATTGCTGAGGTCGGGCAGACCTCCCCTGGCCACATTGGGACAAAGTGTGTTTAAATTAGCAAGAGAGAAAAAAAAAAAAAAGTAAAAGTTTGTGTTTGGGACTTACAATGGGACGTTTTGGGGCTGATTGCTGCAAGGGAAGTTTCTTCCCACCCACCCACCCACCCAGTTCCTCCTCCCCAAAGTGCCCATTAGCTCCTCCCACTAGACAAGGCATTCTCACTGGTTGGCGTAGTGCCATTATTGCTGGTACACAAATAGTACCCTAACAAATGTGCATGTGTAGCTCATACCCTGTCCCTGCTAAAGATAGCCAATAAGTTCTAATATTGTCCTTATCAACGTTGGGGCTACCTGAGATAGCTAGTCACTAATTACTGTCTGTGAAACCAATGTACGATTAGCATTTTTCTTGAGCTAGAAACAGCTTGCTACTTGGGGTACCATAGTTAAAGACAATTTCTTGCATGGGCATGCACTGCAACGCCTGTAGACTGTAGCTGCAACCTACCTTTTGTATAGCTTGAGCTAGGTCAAGCTGGTAGGGCTACCTCTCTCCTGGCACTGAAACCTCCTGAAGCGCCTGTGCCTGCACTGCAGCCCTGAGTGAACTGCCAAAGGGCACCTACCACATCACCCCTGTGCCGTGTGAGTCCCACAGGACTAATACGCCTTGGCCCCCTCCCCCCGAGGCTAGACAGGATGCCGCCTCAAAGTGGCTGTCCTGTGTCCCACGGTCTAGCTGGGGCCCCAGCCCAGACTCACGGTCCGCTGGTTACTAGTCCCTCACCAAAACCTCCCCCTGCCTGGTTAACTAAAAAAGGTTTGAGATTGGTGCACCTAAACATACGCAGCCTGTTACCCAAACTTGCCGAGCTAACAGCATGGGTGGCGCTCTATAACCCCGACATTTTTGGTGTCATGGAGACCTGGTTGAAGCCACATACTCCAGACTCTGCATTTGCCCTCCCGGGCTACAACCTTATTAGGCAAGACAAGACAGGGAACAAGAGAGGTGGTGGGGTGCTCCTATACTATAAGATGCACTTAAACATATCTGTCACAGGACACCCATCACCTCCATACCATTCTTGTGAGTGCCTGCACGCCCTCCTCCTACTAGGTAACACCAAAAAGGTACACCTGGTCTGTGCCTACAACCCCCCAAAAGGCAGATTGCTAGGGCTCTCCTCCCTCCTCGACAGCCATAGCCCAATGGTTGGCTCGAATGAGCTGTTAGTCCTAAGTGACTTCAGCCTCAACTGGGTAGACCGCAACATCCAGCACTACGAGCCCCTGTTGACTGGACTTTCCCTCAGCCAACTCATCTCTGAACCTACAAGGCTCTTCTCACGAGGAGTCAAGGGTTCCCTCATTGACTGGGTGCTCAGCAATAGACCAGAGAGAATAGTCTCTTGTGGCATTCTCCCTGATGCCATATAGGATCACTCTCCCACCTACTGTATATGGGGTATCTCCCCTCCCAAAATCCCCTGCAAGGTGATCCAAATGAGGGACTACTCCAAACTCAACATCGGAGACTACCTTGCTGACCTGTGACATGCTGACTGGTCTCAGGTCACTGTGACAAATGACCCCTCAAGGGCCCTTGACAACTTCCTGACTGTATTCACCCCACTGCAAAACAAACATGCTCCTCTCACAAAAAGGAGGGTGAGGGGCACTGTCACAAAGTGGCTCCATGGAGGCCTTTTTTCTCTTATGAAACAAAGGGATACATGCTGGGCGAAATACAAAAACTCCCTCTCCAGTACAGACCTCCTTGAGTACAGACAGCTGAGAAACTCGTGCAAAAGAGCCATCTGCTCTGCAAAAAGTGAGTTCTGTCAATCAGCCCTACACACTACAGCCATAAACCCGGGAGTTTCTTGCAGAACATTAAGAATTCGGTTGGGGGGGGGTCTGCCAGAGCTCAGGTTGCTGATATGCACTTTGGCAGGGTAAACTGCAACAACCCCTCGCAATTGCCAATGCCCTCAACTCCCAGTTCTCTAACCTGCTGGCTCTCCCCAACCAGCCACATTACCCCAAGGAATGAGCCTCCTCCACCCAGAGGGAAACCCCCCCCCCCCCATCCACCCTTTTACCTCAGGGTCATCTCAGTCATGGAGACCCAGAAGCACCTTGCTGGTCTCTCCCCCCATACTGGGGCTGGGCACGACTCCCTTGAACCCAAACTACTCAGGCTAGGGGCATCCTCTCTAGCCAGACCCATCACCTACATCCTCAATGCATCACTTACCTCAGGTATAGTCCCGGACATCTGGAACATGGCCAAAGTCATCCCTGTCCCCAAACAAGGTGACCCAAAAGATCCAAGGAACTACTGCCCTATAGCGATCCTATCAGCAAACTGCTTGAAAGGGTTGTCGCTTCACAGCTCACCCACTACCTGCAGACCCACAACTTACTGTCTTCTGCACAGCACAGGTTCCAAAAAGGGCACAGCACCTCCATTGCCCTAGCAGCTATCACCTCTGCGATCAGGTCAGCTACTGACCAGGGCCATCTTTGTGGATCTCTTGAAAGCCTTCTACCGGGTTGACCATGCACTACAGTGCTCCTCTCTTCTGTCCCTTGGCTTCTCCCCCCCCTGCCCTTGCCTGGATAAATAATTACCTCTCAGGCAGGCAGCAGTACACTAAGTTCAACAAGGCCCTGTCTGAGCCTGCTCGGGTAATCTGCAGAGTCCCCCAGGGCTGTGTTCTGGGGCCTCTCCTGTTCTCCCTCTTTGCAAATGAGCTACCCTTGCCCCGGCACATGGGTGCTCAACACTGTACGCAGATGACCTAGTCATCATGACCAGCTCTTGGGATATCTCTACCATCAATGCCAAGTTAAACTCCGACTTTGACCTAGTCCAAACCTGGCTAAGGGACCACAAGCTTACGATTAAACTGCAGAAGATGCAGGCCATGCTCTTTGGCTCAACAGCCAAGACAAAAGCTGTCCTGGACCCGCTAAAGATCACAGGGGCTGATGGGTCCCTATTGCAAGTTTTGCAGATTCTGTCAAGTACCTAGGGGTGATACTTGACCCACAACTGGATATGAATCTGCACATACGCAATACTTGTAAGGCCTCAAACTGCAAATTGGGCCTCGCGTACAGAGCGAAAAACTGCCTCACCCCAGCTGCCCGTCTCGCCTTAGCCAGGGGAGTCCTCCTTCCCACGCTCTGCTATGGACTTGTCACCTTCGCCCACGCTGCGAAAAATAGTCTTGCTAAATGGGACACAGCATACAACAGCGTATGTCGCTTTGCGCTCTCAGCTCCCTGCCTCACCCACCGCTGTGAGCTCTACTCCCAGCTTGAGAGGCTCCCATCGGAAAAGCACCGCTCCTAAGTCATGGGCAACTTCATAGACAACGTTGTCAGATCTGCAACCCCCTTCATCTTCGCTGAATCCCTCATTATGGCTACCCCCGCCTGTCATCTGAGATCCAGTGACTCTCATGCCCTCGGTTCCCCAGACTCGCACCCAAATGGGTAACTGGGCCTTCGCTGCGTACACGCCCAGGTTGTGGAACTCCCTTCCATCAAGCATTCATCCTTCCCCCTCCCACCACAGCTTTAAAGCCTCCCTCTGGGGCTTTCTCAAAATAGCCTCCACCTGCTTCTGCACTAGACGTACCCCCCAACCCATGCCGCTCTGACTGGCTGAGTCGCCACCTAACTTAACTGTCAAATGCAAGTGGACCTCTGTACCTTGTTCTCTACCTGAGCAGGCAGTTTGGTAGTAGGATTAGTCCACTCAGGCCCAACCCAACTGCTCAATCAGTGTGTGCACAGTTACTGCCTTATTTCTGCTCTCTTCTCTGGGCCTCCTCTATCCTAATGTGCCTCGTCTCTGTTTACCCACAAGCTTCACTGCATTGCTGTCCAGCTTGTCAGACACTGCCTATCATGAGTTTACCATACTGGTAGTTGAATGGCTGCCTGCATTGTAAACCCCAGTTGTTGCTTGTATTGTACCTTGTTGCATGATGCACGTATAAATGTAACCTTACTTGTTTTTCCTGATGTTCAGGAATGTACCCTGTAATCTCACGGGTCGCACCTGAAAATAGACATTTGGTTGTCTAGTGTGCTTACCTGGTAAACAAAAAAAATAAATAAATCCTGCCCACCTCCTGACTGCCCCTCTACGTACTGTCCATGAAAAGCAGTTTGATGTCAAAATATTAAAAAACAGGAACGTTAAGAAGTTGCATTCAAGTTTTTTAATGCTCACTCATAACTTTGATAATTTTCATTATTTTGACCCCATATTTTCAACATATCCATTTATTCACGTCGCCTCATGAACATGTCAGGTGTCATTTTTCAAATCCTGGCCAAAATGTGTTTTCGCACTTGTGGCACAAAATGACATTTTGGTCAGTATTTTATAAATGACACCCATCATGTTCAGAAGGAGGGGTCATAAAAAATAATGTGTTGAAAATTTGGGGTCAGAATGTCAGAAAACAACAAAGTTATGAAGAAACGTTGAATTTTTTTGGATGTTTACTCATAAAATTGCGATGTGTACAGATTTTGGCCCCCAATTTTCAGCATAGCCCTCTTGTAACCCCACCTCATGAACATGACAGGTGTCATTTTTCAAATCTCCGAGGAAACATGTTTTCACATTTGTTACCTTTCAAATGGGATTTAAAAAAGTTCCCCCTGCCATGATCACAAGGTGGGGTCATAGAAAGACATTGTTGAATATGTGGGGTTAAATTGTCAAAAAACAACAATGTTATGAGAAAACTTTGATTTTTTTCAATGTTTACTCATAACTTTCTGATTTTTGCAGATTATGGCCTCAAATGTATACACATTATCCCTTTTGTTATCCCACCTGATGAACATGTCAAGTGGCATTTTTCAAATCCCATCTGAAACATGTTTTTGCTGTCCCTCTGTGAAATCCCCTTTCAGACTGGATTTTAAAAAATACACCTGTCTTGATCATAACATATGGTCATAAAAAGACTGTTGAAATGTGAGGTCAAATTGTGAAAAGGTAGCTAAGTTATTAAGAAATATTGAATTGGTCCATCGTTTACTCATAACTTTATTTTTGCAGATTTTGGCCCCCTATGTTCAGCATATTTCTTGTGTTACTCCACCTCAGGAACATGACAGGTGTCATTTTTCAAATCCCCTTCAAAACATGTTTTCATATTTGCACTGTGAAATCACTTTTCAGAAAACATTTAAAAAATTCCACCTGTCTTGAGCATAACATCGGGTCATAAAAATATTACATTGAAAATTTGGGGTCAATGTGGGACCTCACTGAAAATTAGATATTGCTTCTTAGCTGCACTGTCCTGGGCAAACACAATCTAAAAATGTGTAAAAGCAGAACACCACTGAAAATGAGGTATTGTATCTCATTTGGCCTGTCCTTGGTAAAATAAAGTAAATGTGTGTAAAAGCAGGACCCCAGTACAGCAGAGTCCTGATTGACCTGTACCTTTACGCTACTGTATTCTGGGAAAAATACACTGTAAAAGCCGGACCCCACTGAAAATGTAACTTGCTTTTCAGCTGGGCTGTCCTAAGTAAATATATTATAAGAACAAGTAAAAGCAGGATCTCATCGAAAAAGAGATATTGCCATCTCGACTTTGCTATTCTGGGTAAATACGGTTTAAAAATTGGGAAAAGTAGGATCCCTCTGCAAACGATATAACATCTGAGCTGTGCTATACTGGGTAAATACAGTACAAAAATGTGTCAAAGCAAGATCTGATTCAAAATGAGACATTACACCTCAGCTGGGTTATCCTGGGTAAATATATTTCTAAACTGTAGAAACAGGACCCTACAGCAGAAGCCCACTGAGAAGGAGATGTTACATCTAAGATGAACTGTCTTGGAAAAATACATTATAAAAGCAGGACCACACTAGCAGTAGTAATGTGTATTATTCATGTTATGAATACAAAGTATCCATTGAGCAAAGCTCGTTTTCAATTGGATGCTTAGCATACAATTACAACAAACTTTTAAGTACTTCTTATATGTATATATATATATAGTTCCGCTAATCTATAACATGTATCAAATGCAGCAAACTCATGTAGCATAGTATATACATGACACAATATATATCACATACATATTGCAATTCAAATGTTATAAAACATAGCAGTACAAACACTATATCTAATTAAATAGTTAAGAAGGATTATCTGATATTAATAAAAAAAAAATACCTATTTCTACTGCTGGGCAACACTAAAAATGAGATGTCATTTTGATTCATTTATTTGATGACCGGTTAAAAAGCAACTGGGTCACATGGCCCTTTTAAAGGCTTGACCCTTTGACGGTCAGAGACTCTCAAATATTTATGAATGACAAACAATAAATTAATAAATTTAAATAAACAAAACCAGAATAGGAAAGTACAAAAAGGTACAACAAAGACAACAAAATAGTAAAAACAATACATTCATGTACAAGTGCATACGGACTGTTGATATAACAATTTTTTTAAATGTATCTTAAACTGTTGTGATTTAGTTGCATGTTGTAGGTCAGCTGGCAAATCATTCCAAATTTTTATAGCATGGCACATGAAAGATTTCTGAAGTTTAGTGGTTTTGCATATTGACATGGTCAAACAAATTGAGTTTTGAGAACGTAATGTTCTCATAACAGTTTGTTGTGTAAAGAAATTATACATTTCATTTATATTCGTATGATAAAGTGCCTCAGAAAAGCACTAGCAAACAGGCTAGAAGGAGCTATGGAGCAACAATGGGGAATTATCAAAACTGCCATCACAGAGGCAACAAGCCTTTTTGTGAAGCAAATAAACAAATCAAAACGAAAGAAAAAGCCACTATGGTTCTCAAGAGAGGTGGCTGTGAAAGTCAGGAAGAAAAAGATGGCATTCGGAAGTATAAGAAACACAGAAGGAGCAGGACAGAGGCTGTACCAGTTAAGGCAGAAAGAAGCAGGGAGGAAGTCAGAACAGCAAAGGCCCAAACTGAGGAAAGATAGCCAACTCAGTTAAGAAGGGGATAAAACCTTTTATAGGTACATCAGCGAGCGTAGAAAGACAAAGGGAGGGATAGTGAGGCTGAATAGAATGAACAGTGGTGGGCAGAGGGGACAGTGAAAAGCAGGAATACTGAACTAATATTTCTGCTCAGTATTCACAAAGAGGAGGGGAAGTGCCTAATCCAATAACAGAAGCACTCTTGATAGGGGGTCGATCCCAGTCCTTTCACAGAAGAAAGGGTTCTGCAAGAACTCCTAAAACTGAAGGTGGACAAAGCAATGGGTCCTGATGGAATTCACCCAGAATTCTAAAAGAATTAAGGAAGGAACTAGTGAAACCACTGGCTACTCTTTTAATAAATCATGGGAGGATGGTGTGGTACCCGAGGGACTGGAGGAAGGCGGATGTGATTCCCTTCACAAAAGTGGGACCAAGACAGAGGCAGGAAACTACAGACCTGTCAGTCTGACCTCTGTGGTAGGGAAAGTGATGGAGTCACTTCTGAAGGAAAGAATAGTTGAGTACCTAGAGGTTAGTGGAGCACAGGATCCAAGACAGCATGGGTTCGCAGGGAAGGTCATGTCAGATGAATCTAATAGATTTCTTTGACTGGGTGACCAAGGTAGTAGACCAGGGAGGGGCTGTGGACATGGCCTACCTAGACTTTAGCAAGGCATTTGACACAGTCCACACAAAAGATTATTAGTCAAATTAACCAGCTGGGAGTGGGTCCCAGGGTAGCCTGCAAAACATTGGCTGGACAACAGGACACAGAAGGTAATTGTAAATGGAGTCCACTCTGAAGAAAGGGCGTTACCAGTGGGTACCACAGGGTTCAGTATTGGGTTCAGTCCTTTAATGTCTTCATCAGTGACATTGCAGAGGACTAGAAGAAAAGTATGCCTTTTGCAGATGACACAAAGATCTGCAACAGGGTTGATACACAAGGAGGCGTGGAAAGGATGAAAGGACTTGGCAAGGTTGGAGGAATGGTCAGACGTATGGCAGCTAGGATTCAATGCAAAAAGTGCAAAATAATGCACCTGGGAAACAAGGACCCAAGGAAGAATACACAATGGGTGGGGAGGTAGTAACAACAACAAACAGGAAAGGGACCTGGGGTATCATATCAGATGACCTTAAGGTTAGCAAGCAATGTTAGAAGGCAGTAGGGAGGCTGGGTATACTGGGATGTATAGGAGAGGCATCAGCAGCAGAAAACAGGAAGTTGTTATCCCTCTGTACAGACAGTTGGTGAGACCCCATCTGGAATACTGTGTCCAGTTCTGGAGACCCCATCTCCGCAAGGACATAGACAGGATAGAGGCAGTCCAGAGGAGGGCAACTAAAATGGTGCAGGGTCTGCAAGAGAAGCCGTATGAGGAGAGACTAAAGGAGCTTAATATGTATACCCTTGAGGAAAGAAGGGAGAGGGGGGACATGATAGAAACTTTCAAGTACCTCAAGGGAATCAACAAAGTCCAAGAGGGTAGCATCTTTCGGAAAAAGAGACTTGCAAGAACAAGGGGACATAATTTAAAGATAGAAGGAAGGTGGTTCAGGGGCAATGTGAGGAAGTATTATTTCACAGAGAGGGTAGTGGATGCATGGAACAGCCTTCCTGAAGAAGTTGTGGGGTCTAAAACTGTGGAAGAATTCAAGAATGCATGGGACAGACATAAGGCAATTCTTGTGGGGGGCAGGAAGATATAGGCTGTTGGTTAACTAGGATCTGCGGCCTATCCTGTAGGTAGGGAAATGGGCAGACTAGATGGGCCTAGTGGTCCTTATCTGCCGTCAAAGTCTATGTTTCTATGTTTCTATGACTTATAAACAAAACAGGCTGTCTGTAATATAGCTCTACTAGAGAGTGGTAACCACCCTAATGTACTGTAGAGGCTACAGTGATGTTCCCTAAATTTTGCCTTAAGGGCAAATTGACATATTGAATTATACAGAATGTTTCTTTGTTGCCTAATTTTCTCAGAAGCACCTCCCCAGATTATGTTATCATAGTCTAATATGGGTATTAGACATGCCATTGCTATAGTTCTTCTAGCCTCGTCTGTAAGAAAAGATCTTACTGCATATAGAGCTCCTAGCTTTTTATGTAGTTGTTTAGTCACATTATTAATATGTACGTGAAAACTTAGATGACAATCCAGGGTCACCCCCAAATATCTAAACTCTGTAACAATTTCAGTTGGTGTACCATCATTTGCTACAAGGGAAAAAGTATCTATTGCCTACTTATGTTTTTGTAAAGAACAAAATAACATGTGCTTTGTTTTCTTATTTATCACTACTCAATTTTTACTTAACCAATTTGCCAAATTTACATATTCTCTACCTAACTTTTGCTGGACTATATCAGTACATCTGTCTAAAACATATATCACTGCATCGTCAGCATATAAGATGATGGATGATTCTATACAGACAGATGGTAACTCATTTATAAAAACAGCAAAAGGCCCAAATTTGAGCCCCGTGGTGTGCCATATTCCACCTTCCTTGGGTCAGATAAAATACTGTTAATTCAAACTTGCTGAGTTCTATCAGACAAATTATTGTGGAACCAGTGCACCACAGGGACCCCAAAACCCAATTTCCTAAACTTTTCTACCATTAACGTGTGGTCCACCAAATCAAAGGCGTTGGTCAGGTCCACGAACACTGCTCCAGTATATTTATCACCATCCATACTAACCTGCAAGTCGTTCGTGAACCTGACCAAGGTCGTCAAAGTGCCATATCCTTCCCTAATACCATGTTGTGCTATTGTCAACAGACCATATTTGTTTAGATATTCCACAGTCTGATTATATAATATTCTGTCCTGGATCTTACCAACTATAGATAAATATATTGGTTGATAACTGGAGGGGAAACTTCACTTGTCCACCCTTAAAGATTGGGGAGACCACTGCACACTTCCATAGATTTGGGACTGTACTAGAATTTAAGGATTTATTGAATATGATCTGAAGAGGGTAAACAATTTCTCTTGCAGCAAACTTCAGTATTCTTGTGTCTAACATGTCCAGCCCAGATGCTTTGGACTCATCTATTTAAAGTAATTCTGAGTAGACTTCAACCCAGGAGATCTCTCTAAAATAAAAATCAGGCGTAGTCATCAATGGAGTTACAACTTCGCATTTACTAGTAAACACGTAAATGTTTCATTGAAGTAATTGGCTGTATCTTTTTGATCAGTCAATTGTTGATCATCTTTAGTTAGGGTTGTTATGTTCCTGAAAGCCCTAGGGGCAATTAAATTATTTATACTCTGAAAATTATTAACTTGTTCAGTTGTGTAAAACTGAACCTTAGCCCTTTTAATTTCCTTTTTACACTTATTTCTTAATTGCTGAAATTGGTTCCAATCACCATCCAATCGAGTTTTTAAAAAAATCAAATTTGCCCTATCTCTTTTTTTCATTAGGTCAAGTAAATCCTTGTTTCTCCAACTATTACCAACCTCTCGTATTCTTTTCTTAGTTTTTGGTGCCCTTTTATTAATTACTCTATTTAATTGTGTCTGGAAAATTTCTAAAGCCATATTTACATCCATTTTCTGCAATAATGAAAGCCAATTAATTTGTGTTTAGTCATGTTTTATTCCCAGTAATTTAGATTCATTCAAGGCCTTTGTTTCTCCAATTCTATATTTACCCTTAGGTATTTTGTTACTCCCTACATCATAAATTGGTGAATGGTCACTAATGGTGTTTGAAAAAACACCTGATAAACTTTTATTCAAAACATTATTTACCAAAACCCAGTCAATCAGTGTAAATTGTTTAGCTGTATTGTTTAACCTAGTTCCTTCAATGATTATTTGTTCTAAATTAACCTGTTGCAAAAATTTGTTGTATTTGTTTAACTCCTGGCCAAGCCAATTTAAGTTTAAATTTCCCAAGATTATTAGTTCTCTGTTTTTTAAATGTTACAACTAAACCTACCAGGTCGAACAGTCCCTGTAATCTTGAGTCTGGGGGATTATATGCACCTTCAATGACCAATTTCTTTGTATAATCCAGTGTCAATTCCATGAATAAACATTCATAGCCTGAGTCCAAAAGGGGTATTGCATTTCACTAACATGCAAGTATTCCTTAAAATAAATTACAAGACCACCATCTTTCTTCTTCAGTCTGTCCTTACGTAACTGCCCATAACCTGTAACGGATATTAGGCAATCATCAATTTTAGGTTTCAGCCAGGATTCTGAAATTATCATTATATCTGGGTCATAGGCTGAAATCCAAGCTTCCAGTTCATGTTTTTTGGACATTAGACTATACATATTTATATGTGCCAGTTTTAGCTCAGTAGCTGTAAACCAATCAACATTTTCTTTAATTAGGGGTCCCGGATGAAACTCCACATCCCCTGATTGAAATAATTTTTTTTTTCAGATTAAGTGTACCAGGTCAAAACAAGTTCTGAGCTGGTACAAATAAGCCCCCAAACTCATTATCTCCCTTTTTGAACAAAACCCAGTGACTATCTTTCCCATATCCCCTTTATTACTATATTGAAACTGCCCCATGTGTAATCTGTTATCATAACTATCATTTTTTTACTCCCATTCAGTTTGCTGTAAAACACAGTCTGTCATGCAAACAGTGGTCACATAGGCCACAAAACTGAAAACACCACGATTAATCATGGTTATACTTTATATAACTACCACGTTAAAATTCACAATTATTTTCCAGCAGCACTTTATATTACGAAGTATAATCGAAATATTAAATATATAGTTAATTACAGACTCAAAGGACTGTAATACTATTCTGAAAAACCCAATCTATCTCAGATACCTTAACTGCCTATCTAACATACTAACATACTATTTGCCAGCAGATTAGGCCTTATGGTCTATCAAGTCTGCTCGAACCTAGATCCTTAGTTGGGTGCCGAGACCCTCCCATCCCTTGTGCTCCAGAAACCCCTATCATCCATCCCCACCCCACCGGGATAGGCCATCATCTGATACATCCACTTTCTGTGTCTGTCCCACCCTCTCTTAAAGCTCTCCACTGTGGATCTCTGAACCAGCTCACCAGGCAGAGCATTCCAGGGTCCACCACCCTCTCAGTGAAAAACCTCCTCCTCTTTTCCCCCTCACCCTTCCACCTTCAACTTCAAACCATGCCCTCTGGTGATGCCTCCCTGCTTTAGTCTAAAGATCCCTCCATGTTTACCCTATTTATTCCCTTGGTGCCTGAAGACCTCAATCATGTCCCCCTGTCTCCTCTCCTCCAATGAAAACAGGCAGAGCTCTCAAGTCTGTCCTCGTAAGTCAAATCCCCTAGCCCTCATATCATCTTTTGTTGCCCTCCTCTGTACCCTCTCCAGGAGCTGATGTCCCTCTTCAAGTGTGGTCTCCAGTACTGTACACAGTACTCAGGTGTGGTCTAACCAGTCCATTGTACAGTGGCAGAATCACTTCCTTGCTCCTAGAGGTGATCCCCCATGATGCATCCCAACATCCTGTTTGCCTTGCTAGCTGCTCTCCTGCACTGCTCAGTGTTATTCATACATGTATCCACCATGACCCCTAGGTCTTTTTCCCCTGTTGAGGCTTCCAGCCCTCCTCCCAGGGTGTACCTGTGTTTAGGGTTTCCCACCAAGATGCAACACCTTGCACTTGGTGATATTGAAATTTAATTTCCATGTGTGAGCCCAGCTTTCCAGGGTGTCCAGGTCCCTTGCAGGGCCAACCTCCCTCTTCTCCCTCAACTACTGCTCCCATCTTGGAGTCATCCATGAAGAGACTCATTTTACACCCTATACCATCCCTGATGTCTGAGTATATGCATTAAACAAGATTGGACCCAGGACCGAGCCCTGTGGTACCCCACTACCAACTTCTGTAGGGTTCGAGAGCTCCCACCAGACCACTACTCTCTGAGTGCCCAGCTATCCAGTTTTCAATCCATCTGACCATCAAAGGGCCTACTCCTAACCCCATCAGTTTCTCCACCAGACCATTGTGGGACAGAGTCAACCTACTTGCTGAAGTCCAAGAATAATACATCCACAGGCTTACCCCTATCCAGTTCTGATGTTACCCATTCATAGAACTCCACAAGGTTGGTTTGACATGATCTACCTGGCACAAACCCATGCTGCCGACTATCCAGACCTCCCACCTCCTCCAAGTAAACCCCCAATCGTTCCTTTAGTATACTCTCCATTAATTTTCCCACCACCGAGGTTAAACTGATGGGTCTATAGTTTCCTGGTACTTCCTTCGACCCCCCTTTATGGATTGGTACCACATGTGCCTCTCGCCAATCCCTAGGTACCCTCCCTGTCTCAAGTGACCTGTTGAAAAGCTCCGCCAGGTGCAGCCGTATGTCCGCCAATTCCCATAGTACTCTCGGATGAATGCCATCCGGCCCAGGAGATTTGTCTTTCTTTAGGGCCTTGAGGGCAAACCACACCCTTTTGGTGGGGATGGCATCATCCGTCCCCTCCACCTTACTGGTCTTTTTATCCTTAACCAGATGTGACACCCCTGGGGTACCTTTCCCTCCCTTTTGCTCCATTTCTGCTGCTCCCCTGATCCCACTCCCTGCCGCTTCTATCCCCTTTGTGCCTTGCTTTGTAGATATCCCATCCCCCTCCCTAGTGAACACAGAGGCAAAGTACTCGTTAAATACCTCTGCCTGGTCCCTCGCCTCTTCCACCCACCCTCCTTCTGATCTCAATCTGCTGAGATGGCCCTTAGTTTTTCTCCGCTCCCCAATGTACCGGAAGAACCCCTTTTCCCCTCCATGTATCCCCTGTGCCAGCCGGTGCTCTTTACTGGACTTTGCTCCCCTCACCATACGGGTGACTTTTCTAGATGCAAGCTGGTACATTTCCTTATCCCTATCCCCTCTTGTTGTTTTATATTTTTTGTAAGCCGCCTTCTTTTCTCTGACTGCTACCTGGACCTCACTGGACCACCAGCATGGTTTATGTGACCTTGCTCCCTTACGTTTCAACTTAGCGCAGATCCTGACTGCCTCTTGAAGTCCCCATTTTATGACCTCCCATCTCCTTTCCACACTTGTTGTTGAGGTAATCCCCTTCAAGTGATCCTTGAGAATATTTCCCATGCCCATAAAGTCTGCCCCCCTGAAGTCCACTGCCAGTGTCCTAGATCTCACCCCCACTCCCCCAATGCTTATTTGAAACCAGACAGTATTGTGGTCACTCCCAGTCAGGGGGTCCTGTACAACCATGTCCCTTACCAGATCCCCATCTGCCAGAACCACATCCAGGACATGCCCTCCCTTGTGGGCTCCATCACATGCTGTGTTAAGAACACATCCTGGAAGCCATCAGCAGCCTCTGCTCCTTGGCCACCTTAGAGGACATGGTTCCCCA
Organism: Neoceratodus forsteri; assembly: GCA_016271365.2. Classification (NCBI taxonomy): domain Eukaryota; kingdom Metazoa; phylum Chordata; order Ceratodontiformes; family Ceratodontidae; genus Neoceratodus; species Neoceratodus forsteri. Next base: position 335,468,389 of record CM028130.1, read on the forward strand.
GTTAGTACCTGGCATATTAAGGTCCCCCATCAACACCACTCCTTCCCCTTTTGGACCACACTGGGCAATGATGTTGTCCAGCAAACCATCCTCTAGAACATCACTCATCCCGGGGGCCTATATGCTACACCCAGCTTGACCTTATCTCCTGCTGGGGATCGTGGGTGACCCATAAGGCCTCCACGTTTCCCTCTGCCTCTTCTACCATAGCAATTTCTATGTCATCTCTAATGAACATAGCCACTCCACCCCTCTGCCCTCCTTTCTATCCTTCTAAGCATAGTGTACCCCCGTGCATTAAGGTCCCAGTCATGGTTTTGTTTTGCGCGTTTCCGTGACTGCCGCCACATCCACCCCTCGAACAGCATGGCCTGGAACTCTGGCAACTTGTTTCCCAAACTCCTGGCATTTACTAACACTAACCCCACCCCTTATCCCTGATCCTTTTTGTGAACCCACCCAGATTCCTTATACTTCCATCCTCCTGCTCCTCCTGAAACCTCCACCTCCAGTCTGTTTCCCCTCCCCCCTTGGGCTTGAAGGCTACTCCCCTCATCTGGAGGAGGGCTTGGTCAGCCCTCCTTATCCCTCCCCCTACAAGTTTAAACCCCACCTATCCCCCTATTATATTTTAAAACTGCAATAGGCATAAAACTTTAAACTATAAATAATCTTGTACTGCTTAAGTTTATGGCTAACAAGACACTATAAATACAGTATAACATATATTTAAACTTCTCCAGTCACTTTTTAAATATAATTCAGCTAACTACTATTTCTTCTCAACATATAAATTACTCCCCAGGTTAATTCACTATTTAGTTTATAAGTTCCTTTTTGGGACTCACATCACTCACACAGTAGCAGTGCAACCCTTTTGAACAGTTCTGCTCCTCCTCCTCTGCTGACGCTCAATATCACTGAACTCCACCTCTCTGTCCCAGTACCACGGGGATAGTACAGCGCTCCAGGACTCCTGGCTCTGGTGCACAGTTTAAACACACTGATGGTAATTAGCAGAGGTGGAGCATAGGCACAGTCACTGAACTCCACCTCTCTATCCCGGTACCTCGGGGATAGTACAGACCTCCGTGACTCCTGGCTCTAGTACACGGTTCATACACACTGATGGTAATTAGCAGAGGGGGAGCATAGGCACAGTCACTGAATTGCAGCAGAGCACAACAGCAGGTGGAAACACAGAGTGGAGGTTAGTGGATTGTTTGGCGTACCTGTAGCAGCACAACCCTTTTGAACAGTTCTGCCCCACCTCCTCTGCTGACACTTGATACCACTGAACTCCACCCCTCTGTCCCGGTACCTTGGGGATAGTACAGACCTCCAGGACTCCTGGCTCCAGAACACAGTTCATACACTCTGATGGTAATTAGCAGAGGGGGAGCATAGGCACAGTCACTGAATTGTAGCAGAGCACAACAGCAGGTGGAAACACAGGGTGGAGGTTAGAGTATTGCACCTCACCTTTACTATTCTGAGTAAATGCAGTAAGTGTAAAATCAAGACCGCATTTCAAATGACATATTACATCTTATCTGGTCAATCTTTGGAAAATATATAGTAAAAATGTGTAGAAGCAGGACTCTGAACAACAGCGTGTACGGAAACATCCAGCACTGACAAATGATTGTTTATATTTGGATTTTATATTTACAACAGTCGCCAGCAGGTGACAAACACAGACAACATACAAACTCCTGGAGGAGCACAGCAACAAGAAATAAAATAACTTGAACCATACTACAATTATGGGCACATAGATTACAGTCTATCAAGGTACAACATTGGGATAGGAGCTACCACATAGAGGATTCAGCGGCACTATCTGAGCTCAAAAATCGGGCAGTGTGTCTTAAAGAAGAAGTGCTCTTTTACCTACAGTAGATTTTGTTAATCGTAGTCAGCCAATCAGAAACAATGCTGTTGGGGGGGGGGGCCTTGCTATTAGAAACTTAGAAACATAGAAGTTGACAGCAGATAAGGACCGCAATGCCCATCCAGTCTGCCCATTTTTTCTACCTTATGAATGTGCCATAGGCCTTTACTCTGTCAATGGCCTATCTATTCATACTCATCTGTATTGCTCCCTTATGCCTATCCCATGCCTGTTTGAAGCCCTGCTCTGTATTCTTATCCATCACTTTCTGAGGTAGTCCATTCCATGTATCCACCACCCTTTCTGTGAAAAAGAACTTCCTCACATTACCCCTTAATCGGCCTCCCTCTAATCTCATGCTGTGTCCTCTTGTCCTACTATTTTTCTTCTATTGAAATATGTTAGACTCTTTCACCTTGTTAATTCCCTTAAGATGTTTGAATGTTTCGATCATATCACCTCTCTCCCTCCTTTGCTGTAGGGTATACATATTGAGCTCCGTTAATCTGTCCTCATATGTTTTCTGATGCAGTCTCTGCACCATTTTGATTGCCCTTCTCTGGACTGCCTCCATTTTGTTAATGTCCTAGTGCAGGTGTGGCCTCCAGTACTGCATGCAGTACTCCAGATGGGGCCTAATCAGTGTCTTGTAAAGAGGGATTATTACCTCCCTCTTCCAACTTGTGATACCGCTGCTGATACACCCCAACATCCCTGTAGCCTTACTTACTGCTTTAGTGGTCTGCTTGGATGATTTCAGGTCATCTGTGATGAAGATGCCCAAGTCTGTTTCTTCCCTTGTGATTGCCAGCAACTCCCCTCCCAGCCTATAGGTGGCTTCAGGGTTTCTCTTCCATATGTGCATGATCTTGCACTTCTTTGTGGTAAATCCAAGTTGCCACTCTTCCAACCATTTTGCCAGTTTATCCAGATCTCTTCTCATTCTGCCCACCCCATCTAGATCATCTGCTCTGTTGCAGATCTTGGTGTCATCTGCAAACCGACAAGCCTTACCCTCCAGTCCATCTGCAATGTCACTGATGAAGATATTGAAGAGGACTGGCCCCAGAACTGATCCCTGAGGTACCCCACTTGTGACTTGCATCTCTTCTGACTGTATACCATTTACCACCACTCTCTGTTTTCTGCCCGCCAACCAGTTTGCCACCTAGTTGACCAACCTCTGACCCACCCTGAGCCTGCCCAGCTTATTAACCAATTTTCTATGTAGAATAGTATTGCAAGTTTTGTTGAAGTCAAAGTAGGCAACATCAACTGTACCCTCTCGGTCCACTACTCTGGTTACCCAGTAAAGAAATCTATGAGATTAGTTTGATAGAACCTTCCTGTTGTAAACCCATGCTGTCTTGGATCCTGTACTCCTATGGATTCCAGGTGTTGCACTATCCTTTCCTTAAAGGGGAATTATCATCAACAGGATTTCTTAATGTCTGAAAGCCCATAAAAAGCTAATTTGATTGAGCCATTATGTTTATCTGTGAGTCTTTGCAGTCCAGAGTTATTCCTATGTAAATCACTCTGTAATTAAGGGCTGGTGGCAGCCATATGTTTTACGGCTCCTGACGGGAAATTATGTCACCGAGAGTCTAGGTTCTCCTTTGACTATATTTAATCCAACAGGTTAAATAGGAAATCAACTGTTTTATTATGTGTGTTTTACAGTGTTATTACAACACTTTATACATCTGTAATAGTTGTTTTGTATGTGCATTGAAACTAGTGAGTCATCACCTTTACATTTCAAACTGTTAGTAAAAATAATCCATCTTCAGGACTGCTTTAACCTCTAGGATACACAGTACTACCAGCTGAACATGTCAGTACAGATTTCTGGGGCTGCCATAGTACCACCTTCTGTCTTTTTCCATTCCCTCTCTTATAGCCTTTTCTCTTACAATTTTGTGTGAACTCGGGTCTATACGATGCAAATCCATGGCTATGTAGCTCCTGGCCTGGCATCATGGCCTCCCTGTGCTCCCACAATACACCTGGGAACAAGCTGTTGCTCAGTGTGCCTTTCCTGGACAAAGACAGTAAAAACAATCTGAGCATGTGTTAGGATTCTGAAAATATGCTCTTTCTATCCAGATTTGACTTGAACAGAAAAAAAAGGGACACATTACTATAGATGGACAACATTGTTAAAACATACATAATCTGAAATGCATTATTAAAAGAGTATTTTACTTCTTTTGTCGAAGTTAAAAGTATAACAGTTGCTTAATGAAACACTTTGGATGGAATGGGATTTTGTAATTGCAACACTTTCTACATTTATAATATTTGTTTTGTATGTGCAGTGAAACTAGTGAGTTACCACTAGGGCTGTGTGAATACCTTTTTTCGAATATTCGGCCAAGTATTCGGTATTCGATTGGCAGATATTCGTTATTCGGTATTCAGCCAGTAACATAATTAATAAGAACCAGAACCCTCCCTCCTCTCCCAACCCATGCAAGCAGCAAAAACCCCAGCCCTCCACCCTCTGTCAAAAAAGCATACTCCCTCACTCCATCCAGCACCCACAAGTTTTTTTTTGTCATAAATGCCCTCAATAAAATAGTAATACAGATTGTGGGTATCGGGTGACCGCGGCTCTACCCACCCGCTTCCATGGTTGATCTGTAAACTTCTGTGCTCTGTCTGTACTAATTATAAAAAATAATACATCATGATCCCCTCACAGACACTCACTCATGGCACCTGTCTCTGGCACCCACCCACCCAGTCCAGCATCCAGGCAGTTATCTAAAGTCAAGCTGAGAAGGTGCCTGGCACAACCCTCCCTCCTTCCCAGCCGGCTGCCTTTTCATGAATGAAAGCGCTCACGCGCTTGCTATAGTAAACCAGCTGATCATGTGATCAGCTGGTTTTACTATAACAACTCCATAGCTAATTTCTTTCAAGAGAGGCAGCCAGCCGTAGAGGAGGGAGGGTTGTCTGAGCTCAACGACTTTAGATAACTGCCTGAGATGCTACTGAGTGGTGCCGAGACAGGTGCTATGAAGTGGGGGTCAAGATGTATTATGTTTTAATTAGTACAGACGAGCACAGAAGTTTACAGATTGACCATGGAAGAGGGTGGGAGAGCTGCGATCACCCGACACCCGCGAGTTTGTATTACTATTTTATTAATGGCATTAACAACAATAAAACAACAACTTGTGGGTGCTGAGAGGAGGAGTGTCTTACAACTGAGATGGGCTGGGATTTGCTGTTTGCATCAGGCTAACGAAGGAGGAAGGGGGCTAGTTCTTGTCTTTCCTTTTAAACAGTGTTTCCCGAATACCAGATAAATAGTGAACTATTCGTTGTTTGGAATCCAAATAACAAATAGTGCATTATTCGTGGTATTTGGGAAATAATATTTGGGCTGTGCACAGCCCTAGTTACCACCTTTACATTTTCAACTGTTAGTAAAAATAAGGGAAAGGGGAAATTGTTTAAACAGGAAAGGCACACTAACATGCTAACATACATACTAACATACTAAAATGCCAGCAGAATAGGCTTAATGGTCTCTCGAGTCTGCTCGATTTTCAGCACCCGCACTGAGGGCCGATTTTGGTGTCCCCCCTCCCCCTTGGTTTATACTGTCCCGAGTCCCAGATGTTCCACCTGTATTGTGCCTGGTAAGATTTACCCTCCCCCTGTACCTGTCCCATCCCCTCTTAAACCCGTCCACAGTCTCCATCTCTACCAGCTCCCTGGGCAGTGCATTCCATGGCTCCACCACCCTTTCAGTGAAATAACATCTCCTCCTCTCCCTTCCCCTCTGAGCCTGCCCCCTTCCAGCTTACACCCATGACCTCTTGTTGCCCCACCCTCCTTCCTTTGGAGCACCCTGACTGGGCCACCTTTATTGATTCCTTTCATGTACTTAAACACCTCTGTCATGTCCCCCCTGTCCCTCCTCTCCTCCAGGGTGTACATGTCAAGCTCCTTGAGCCTCTCCTCATAGGTCCTCTCCCCCAGGCCCCAGATCATTTTGATTGCTTTCCTTTGGACCCTCTCTAGGAGTGTAATGTCCCTCTTTAAATGTGGTCTCCAAAATTGTACCCAATACTCGAGGTGTGGCCTAACCAAACAGTTGTACAGTGGAAGGAGCACTTCCCCCTTTCTGGAGGTAATCCCCCTGGTGATGTATCCCAGCATCCTATTTGCCCTTGCTGCTGCCCTCCTACAGGTCTCCAAGTTGTTCATTTTGACATCTACCACTAGCCCCCGGTCCGTCTCACCCTCTGTGACTTGAATCATGTCTCCTCCCAGGGTGTAACCCTGGCCTGGATTTCTGACTCCCAGGTGCAGAACCTTGCACTTCCCTGCATTGAATTTTAGTTTCCATTTTCCCGGCCACCTTTCCAGAGCCTCCAGGTCCTCCCACAAGGCCACCTTCCCCTCCTCCCCATCCACCTCTGCACCTAGCTTTGAGTCATCTGAAAGAGACTCATCTCACTTCTGATCCCCCTCCTGATGTCTAAGATATAGGCATTGAACAGGAGTGGCCCCAGAACTGACCCCTGGGGAACCCAACTAGTAACCCACCTTGGGGATGAGGCTAACTCTCCAACCACCACCTTCTGAGTACGCTCAGTGAGCCAATTTCCTATCCATCTTAGCAACTGTCTCCCTACCCCCATTTCCTTCAGCTTAGCCAGCAGGCCACTGTGGGGGACCGAATCAAATGCCTTGCTAAAATCCAGAAAGAGGACGTCCACTGGCCTACCCTGGTCCAGGACTCTTGTCACCCAGTCATAGAACTCAACAAGATTTGTCTGGCACGATCTTCCCGTGACAAAGCCATGCTGCCTATCATCCAAGTACCCAGTTTGCTCCAGTAACCCCACTAGCCTTTCCTTGAAAATACCCTCCATCACCTTGCTGACCACCGATGTCAGGCTAACGGGTCTGTAATTTCCTGCCTCCTCTCTTGATCCCCCCTTGTGGATCGGCACGACATGGGCCACCATCCAGTCTTGGGGCACCCACCCAGTCCTCAGAGAGATGTTGAAGAGCTCTGCTGAAGGGACTGCCAGGACATCTGCCAGTTCCCTCAGCACCCTGGGTTGTATCTCATCTGGTCCAGGTGCTTTCTCCATCCGAAGGGACTGGAGGGCTACCCTTACTCTCTCTACTGGGATTTCAACCTCATCCTCCCCCTTTTCACCATGCACTGCTGGGCCCCCACCTGCCTGTGGTGACCACTCCCTTTCCCCAGACCCATCAGAGCCCTTGGTCTTTACCAGTCTCACCCCTTGCTCCGGTTTGCCCCCACTTCCCTTGCAAGACATAGCCCCTCCATCCCCCCTGGTATAAACTGAGGCAAACTACTCATTTAGGACTTCTGCCTGTTCCCCCGCCTCCTGTGCCCAACCATCCCCATCCCTTATCTTGCTGATCTGTCCCCTTACTTTCCTTTTTTTCCCCTATGTATCTAAAGAACCCCTTGTCCCCCCTCCGGATCCCACTGGCCAAGGACTGCTCCTTTTTTGCCTTAGCTGCTCTCACCACTCTGGTGACTCTCTTGGCTGTCAGCTCATATTCCTCCTGATCTCTTTCACTGCTTGACCACTTGGAGCGCCTAAGCACTAAGCTGAAGTTGGTTTCCAGGTGCAACCTGGGAACACAAGGAAGTTAAGTGACTTGCTCAGAGTCACACAGTGTGCAAGTGGGGGTTGTGGGATTCAAACCCAGGTCTCCAGGTTTGTAGCTCAGTGCCCTTAACCACTGTGCTATACTGCTTCTTAATAATCCAATAGAGTTCTGGCATTGTTATGATAGAAAATCCCATTCCATCCAAAGTATTTCAGTAAGAAACTGTTATACTTTCAACTTCATCAAAAGAAGTAAATTACTCTTTAATTAATGGTGATAATTTTTTACATACAGATAAAGACACTTTTATCTCTGGTTACAACCTCCTGGTTAATATTTTTGTATTCAACACCTGTCAATCAAGCGTCACCACAGAAAGCTAACTGGTGCATAGTTTCACTGTGGGCGGGATGAACATCTTGCCCAACATGGCGACTCCATTACCGAGCACCGGTACCAGCACTCAAGCTTTGCCACACACTGTTAAGACAAGTAAGATTTTAAATATTCTTAAATATCTATCTAGTCGATCCTGCCTTGAAAATGAAAAAAATCAATCTGGTTATTCCTACCCTTCGAGTGCGTTTTACACTATGCAGCAATGCTGACGGACCATGACTTTCCAGAATGCCATTACCACTGTAATGTAAAAAAAAAAAAGGGAGAGACAGGCCATGCATAGGCGGATTTAGAGGGGGGGGCTAAGGGTGCTATAGCTCCCCCATCATGGAGCTCCTCTGTTAGTAACACACTGTGCTGCATTCTTTATCATGAAAGCTGCCTGAGCCACACAGGTCTCATCTGTCTTCCAGCAGAGCTGGCCTTCGCTAGGTGCAAACTGTGCCCCTGCACCTTGGGGGCCCATGCTTTTTTCTTGAGGAAAAAAATAATTTAAAACATTTAAAAATGCCTAAATGTTGTTACAGATGAAAATGTTCACCAGCAAATGAAAGTGGAAAACAGCTGGCTCTGTTACTGTTACAAAAGGTTGGGGCAGCTTTGCTGCAGTGGAAGAGATTAGGTTAAGTAAGTGCTAATGGCCATACTTTACACCTCCCAGGTTGACTACTTTCACAAACAAAGGGCTATATTTGTAACCTGGACATGTAGGTGAAACAATGAATGATATGACAAAATATGTTTCAAAAGTATGTGAGCACTCAAAATGGCTCAAAAACCTGACCAGCACAGAGCAAAACCAGATTTAATAATAATAATAATAATAAAATTTATTTAGTTAAGCGCCTTTCAAATATTTCAAGGCACTATACAACACATCATGACATCAGCACATCAGTACATACAATAAAACAATACAGCTATTATAAAATATTTAAAATAAACAAATTACAATACAGCAGGGAATGCCCGAATCCATAAAAATTACTTTAGAGCCTTTTTAAAACTATCCACCGTTGTACTTTCTCGGAGCTGATGGGGCAGAGAATTCCAGAGGGTGGGAACTGCAAAACCAAAGGCACGGGCTCCAGAGGGTTTCAAATTCACCCTCGGTATCTCCAGCAACCCCTCGTCAGCTGAGCGAAGCTATCTCAGAGGGGTGTAAGGCACCAGAAGCTCTTTCAAGTAGTCGGGACCTAACCCATGTAGGGCTTTGTAGGTCAATAGACCCACTTTAAAGGTGATCCACCACTGTATTGGCAGCCAGTGCAGAGTGCACAGCACTGGGGTAATGTGGGACCTTCTAGACACCCCAGTCAACAAACGTGCTGCTGCATTCTGCACAAGCTGCAAGCGGCGGATATCAACCCCAGCAAGCCCTAGGTACAGAGAGTTACAGTAATCAAGACGACATGTCACAAAGGCGTGGACCAAAACTGGCAAATCACCTGGTGGAACCAGGTGCCTAATCCTGGAGATGTTTCTAAGATGAAAAAATGAAGTCTTGACAACTGCAGACACCTGATAATGAAGGGTCAGGCCAGTGTCATGCTCCACACCCAGGTTACGCACCCGTTCAGAGGTAGGGATCTGGTCTACCCCAAGAACTAATCCAGAGGGGGACCCCACCCCTAAACCCTCAACCCTGCGACCGGGGTCCACCACCATAACCTCATTCCTTGATTTCCTGATAGGGACCCTGAAAACCTGATTACCAGGTAAAAAAACTGACAGGTGGCAACCTTACTGGTGTCCCATGATAATCCTCTCTATTCTCTCTCACTCACACCTCCAGAAAAGCTAAGTTGTTTAACTTGTTTGCAAATCAGAGTATCTGAGGTGTGAGTGTCCAGTGATGATGTCCCTGTCATTACAGAAATGAATACGGTAGTAGTACTGTACGTACTTAAGTTCTTGCTCCAGGCTCAGTCAGATTCATTTCCAGTGGTGAAGTCAAATAATTCATTGCAGTCAATGGCACTAATTAAAGGATGCTGGTTAAACTAGTAGACCTGGTACTGCTTTAGTAATTCAGGACAGGAGGGTTAGTGAGGTGTAAATGTTGGATGTGGGGGGCCCACACGGAATGGAGTGGTGGGGCCCGGCAGGGGGCTGTACAGGGGCCCAGAATGGTTGTGGCTGTCCCTGCCCTCCAGTGTCCTGGTAGTGCAGTATACAACCACCCTCACCCACATTACATAGTTGACCCCCAGCTGGTCTCCAGCATGTATTTCTTACTAAATTTCAACCTGCGCCATGTGGTCCAGTTCCAGCACTGTGGCAGCAGTTGGTCTTGCCTTGGTGAGCCTGAGCATTCATTCTCTACATTCTCTGTTCATGCGCAGAGGTGGGGGTTTGTGCATGGGGGGTACAGCTGCAGCAAAGCGGAGTGGACCTTAACAATACAGATCTCAACCAGGTCGCATGGTGCTCACTGGTCCTGATTTGCTGTTGCGTCCAGTAGTGGATGTTGCTAGCAAGGGGCGCCTTCTTTAAATGTCTGAGCTGCTGAAACAAGAGTGAGCTATAATTAATTAATTACCTCAGAAGATTAATATTGGAGCAAGAGAGGAGCGAGTGTACTACTGAGGAGGAGGAGACAGAGAGAGAGTGGAGCCCACAAGTGAAGCGCAAAGCCTGAGGTTTCAGGCAGCAGTCCAGTAACGCGGGGTTGGTGTGGCCTTGGTAAATCAGCACAAGGAGTTGGAGTGAGGTTCAGGTCATCTTCTGGTAGCTGAAGCAAGCTATAACTGAGAGCTCTGCTCATTAGGAGTCATGGGGTCAGTGTGTGCTGTCTAAAGAGAGAGTTTGGTGGCCAGGTGACCAGAGACAGTACTCAACTAGAGGCACATAGATTTCAGCCTGCTGAAAATTGATCAAGTCTTTATTTAATCAGGTACTTCTTGCTTTAAAACCAAAAGACTTTCACAGTCACAAACTGTGATGGGTGAGGGGCAGCTGCCGGGATGGGACAGGACATTAGTGTTCCATCAAACTGGGTGTGTAATAAAAGTAGTACTAGTGTTATTAATTTCTAGTATGGGGAGCTTAAATTCATGACATTAAAACTGTTTAAGGTCACTGCTAATTTTGTCCTATGTGGCAAATTGATTTTGGTGTAGATTTCCTGGAGAGGGAGTTGGAGAGTAGTGCCCTTCTATAGCATGCTAGGAATGGTACAAAACTAATGCTGGGGCAGGTCTGGTCTCAGCGACAGCATGAACCAGGAGAGGCAGAAACTGGTACATGAGACCTTTGAACTTTGGTAAAAACTTCAGCATGTACTGTATGTCTGATCTGTGTGGTCTTTTCAGTCGGGGTTGTACAATGTGAATGAGCACAGAGGGAATCAATAGACATGGGGACTTTGAAGGTGTTCTGCTGTATGTTATGGCATGTGCAGGAGTTTCTGCATGCTTGGAGAGCAAAATTGGCAACAGAAGTCGTAAGACCTTGTTTAGCTTATTGACACAGGCAGTCACAAAACCAGAAAAAAAGTGATAGAATCAAATATTTTACTTTATGTAATTCTATGTGTTGAATTGAGGGGGTGCAAGTTGTGATGCACCCAATCAAGTGCTGTTGCTAATAAAAAAAAATGCATTTTTATATTTGTTTAAACACTTTTTCTGTCTGCTTACTGACTTCTTGGGCTTATCATAAAAATGAGATGCCTCGTACCATGGAGTTATCCCAGTAAAGGACATTTTAAAACAACAAAAAATATTTTATTTATTGAAAAATGTATTTTCTTTGGAATAAATTGTTCTATAGAATAAAATATGTTTTGCAAAAATAGCAAGCAGACTTGAAATGATATTTTCATAAACTAGATAGCACAATGACTGTTCCTATATTTCTATAATTATTGTATTTATTTTTCTTACTGAGATAAGGTTGGGGGATACATTAATCTGTACTGCAGGACAAACTGGGATGGGTTGGCTTTATGGTAATGTCATAATGTGCTTGAGTGAGTGACGTTTGTGAACATGTTTACTTGGATTGTCATTTAATTTGTCTGCTATTTGTCTTTATCATCAAGTCTCTTTCAACTTGTCTCATTTTTGTGTGTTTCGGATGTGCTGCTGCCCAGCTGCAGTCTTTTGACATTTTGTGTTTTTTTTGGGGGGTGGGAGGGTATTTTGGGCAACATACTGTCATGTGGACTGTGGGGACTCTGGGGATGGTGCTAGGGTGCAATTAACAAAGCATGGGGAGGGAGGAAATGAGTAGAAATTGCATTAGAAATACCCTCCAAAATGTACCAGAATGCACCAAAATGTTAAAAAATTTCTGGGGGCCTAGGCAGCCCACCAGACCCCCAACCTATTACTGTATATTTATTTTTTCTCTGACTTGAGCTCCCCCATCTATAGGACTCCTGGATCCGCCCCTGGCCATGTGTGTGTGTGTGTGTGTGTGTGTGTGTGTGTGTGTGTGTGTGTGTTTGTGTGTGTCTATCTCTGACAAAAGTGCTGTACTAACTGAACTGTGCTGGAAGGGGAAAAAATATCACAATTAATTTTAAGTAAAATAATATGTGGATGTGTGTTTGTGTAAAAAACAGAATTTTAAACACACACTCAGTGTGCAATGCTTTTATAAACCCCTCAGGGTTTATGTTGCCTCCCATACCTCGGAGGGGTGTGTGTGTGTGTAAAATTCTGGTTACACACACTCACCATAAAATTCTGGTTACACACACTCACCATATATTATTCTATATTTTAATAATGCATTTCAGGTTATGCATGTTTTAACATGGTTGTCCATCTATGTGTTTTTGCAATTAATAAACAAGTAGTTGTGTCCTATTTTTTATTTTCAAGTCAATTCTGGATAGAGAGAGTATAATATTTTCAGAATCTTAACACATGCTCAAAACCCATTCTGCTTGATGAACAAAATTTGTTCACAGCTGTACTGCCAGCTGATAATCAAAAGCTACACATTTCAAGGCTGCTCCCATGATGCCAGGTCAGTAGATACTTATCCACAGTTGCGTCTTGTAGGCCCGAGTTCACACCTGAAATTGTAAGAGAAAAGGCTGCAAGAAAGGGAACAGAAAATTACAGAAGTTGGTGCTGTGGCAGTCCCAGAAATCTGTAATGGCATGAACACAGCCAGAGTTAAGAAATCCTGATATGGGGCCCCAATATCTGTTGGCACCACAGAGCCCCCTTGAGATGTGTAGTTTGTGATGTTCAACTGGCAGTATGGTCTAGAGGTTAAAGCAGTCCTGAAGATGGATTATTTTTACCAACAGTTTGAAAAGTAAAGGTGATAACTCACTAGTTTGAAACCTTGTATTCACTGTTCTCAAATGGACATATGCATCAAGCCTGTATATTGTGTCTACTATTGTTGCTTGTATCAAATCTGTTTCATGTGTATTACTGTTACCTTGTACTCCACTGTCACCCTGCGCCATGTGTTATGGCCCGGGTCGTGCCTGAAAATGGTCCCTGGGATTAGTGCACTCACCCGGTTATCAAAGTCATAAATAAATAAATAAATAGTTTCAATGCACATACAAAACAATTATTATAAAGCTAGAAAGTGTTGTAACAAAACCTTAAAACACACTTAATAAAACGGTTGATTTCCTATTTAACCTGTTGGATTAAATACATTCAAAGGAGGACCTAGACTCTCAGTGACATCATTTCTTGTCAGGAGCCCAAAACATATGGCTGCCACCAACCCTTAATTACAGGGTGATTTACATATGAATAACTCTGGACTTCAAAGACTCACAGATAAACACAATGGCTCAATCAAATTAGCTTTTTGTGGGCTTTCAGAAATTAAGAAATCCTGTTGACAGTTCCCCTTTAAAGAGTGCCTCCATAATCTTGCCCACTGCTGAGGTAAGACTGACTAGTCTGTAGTTCCCTGCCTTCTCCCTGCTGCCACTCTTGTGGAGCGGGATCACATGAGCCCGTCTCCAGAGTTCTGGGTCCTCTCATGTGCTCAGCGACTCACTAAACATTTCTGACAGTGGCTCAGCTAGTTCCACCCTTAGCTCCTTTGGTACCCTGGGATGTCTGCCATCAGGTCCTATTGTCTTTTCCACCCTGAGCTTAGTGAGCTCTTGTAGGACCCTTTCTTTTGCGAAGGGACTTGTGCACACCTCCTTCCCCCACCCCGTGTCCATGGTGCTGAGCTGTGGGCCCTGCCCTACCATCTCTTCAGTAAATACTGAGCAGAAGTATCTATTTATAATAGATGCTTTTCCTTGGTCCTCCTCCACACACTCCCCCTTATCCCCTTTGACCTTAGCAATCCCCTCTCTGGACTTTCTTCTTTCACTAATGTATCTATAGAAAGTCTTGTCCCTTTCTTTTACTGTTCGTGCTAGTGTTTCCTCAGTTTTGGGGCTTTGCCTGCCTTACTGCCTTCCCTGCTTCCCTTAGGGAAATTTAATATGCCCCCCTATCTTTGTTCTGCTGCATTCCCTTATATTTCCTGAAGGTTAACCTTTTGGCTCTGATCTTTTCTGCTACTGTTTTTGAGAACCAAAGTGGTTTCCTCCTTCGTTTGGTATTGCTTTTCTCCCTAACAAAATGGGATGTTGCTTCAAGTATTGCATCCTTAATGCTTGCCCACTTTGCCTGTACCCACTCAGCTGTATTTCTTCTTGCTAGGGGTAGCTTTACACTGTTGTCTATCTTATCAAAGTCAGCTCCTCTAAATTCCATATTTTTGCCTTGGAATGGGATGATTTAGTTCCCTATAGTCTAGTCATAACCTTAACTGTGGTTGGAGATCAATAAATAAGTATCTGTCTGCAGGTGATGGAATTGAGGGAGGTTGCAATTGCAAAATGAAAAAACACTGGTCCTATAAACCTGCAGCTGTAAAAATGTCTCCCAGCCCAGAGGCCACCCCACAACAAAAAGAGTCCAGAAAAGGACGTGAGATGGAAGACTAGGTTTGCCTGGCAATGGCATCTAGCATCACCTGAGCTCTTTTCTTCTAGGTTTGCTTGTAAGGACAGAGCAAGGGACATTATCAGAGCAAGGAACAATATTAAGGCTTCTTTTGGCTAGGCAGATTTACTGTGTGTTATTATTTTCTTTTGTGCTCACAGGGTTTGTTACTGTTTTTTGCTAACATTTTACTGCTTTATTGTTCTCTGATTCAAATTGCTGTTGCAGGGTAAACTTTCTGCTGCATTATTACAGGGTGTGCCTTCAGGTTTGTTACTGTTTTGTGCCTACAGATTACTGCTGTAATCTTCTCTGATTCAAATTGTTTTTTGCAAGGCATATCTTCTGTTACTGCTTTATTTTTCTCTGTAGCAACGTGTTTTTTGCAGGGTATATCTTCCGTGAAATTGTTACTTGTTGTGCTTACATTTATGTGCCTTTCTTATCTATCATTAGGCTAAGCAAAATTACTGTTTGCTACTATTTTATTTTATTTTTTGCCAAAAGGTTTTTGGTTTGGTCTCAGAGGTGTTGCATTCTCCTTCTCACATTGAAGGAGCTAATTGCTTTCCTCCCACAGCTCTTCTAGGGGCTTAGGTGTGTAACTGAGGGATGGAGCTGACAAAGTGTTAGTAACTTCCAACAGAAGGAAGAGTTAAAAGGTCAGGTTAGTTGGTGTTTTTGAGGTGGAAGACTAGGTTTGCTGGCAAAAGCACCTAGCTTCACCTGAGCTCTTTTCTTCTAGGTTTGCTTGTAAGGACAGAGCAAGGAACATTATCAGAGCAAGTAAAAAGATTAAGGCTTCTTTTTGCTAGGCAGATTTACTGAGTGTTACTATTTTATTTTGTGCTTACAGGGTTTGTTACTGTTTTGTGCTAACATTTTACTGCTTTATTGTTCTCTGATTCAAATTGTTGTTGCAGGGTAAACTTTCTGCTGCATTATTACAGGGTGTGCCTACGGGTTTGTTACTGTTTTGTGCTTACAGGTTACTGCTGTAATCTTCTCCCATTCAGATTGTTTTTTGCAAGGTATATCTTCTGTTACTGCTTTATTTTTCTCTGTAGCAAAGTGTTTTTTGCAGGTTATATCTTCTGTGAAATTATTACAGGTGGTGCTTTACAGGTTTTACAGTTTTATCTGTCATTAGGATAAGCTTTCAGGGCTACTGCATTTATTGTTGGTTGATTGTTTCTGCTCTTACCTCCTTGTTTCTTTCATCCGTGGTTCTTCTTTTTTGGCAGAAGAAGGGCCCAGCCACCACCCCCATCCCCAACCACCCCATGCTACACTCCTTTCATAGAGTAGCACAGTCATGACATTTCCTGTAGCAAAGCAGGAAGGGGAGGATCAGAGGGGTATCCACACAGTGACCTCACTTACAGGGGCACAAATACTTTAACTTGTTATAACAAGTTATACAAAAACAAACAAACAAAACAAAAAATCAAACTTTTGCTTTAATTTTCCTCCTTCTAATTACTTGGACCTGGTTATAAACCGGCAACTGAACTGGAATAGATATTATTAACTGCAGGTACTGTGGGACACTTTTCAGATGCTGTCCTATGTGCTGGACCATTGGAGATCTAAGGGCTCAGCTCCAAGCAGCACGGGCAGAGATTGTGCGCCTCAAATCGTATATTCAGGAGGAAATATATTATAAGAACCACCCGCCATTTCCCCAACATCCAACTGAAGCACCTCGATCGCAGAGGGTAGTTGGTCTCGGAGGTTTGCAGGTGGTTAAGAGGGGCAAATCGGGTGCCCCATCACTCGGTGCTCTCTGACGTATCACCTCCACAAACCATATAAAAACTACAAAGAAGGTATCTGACTTGATCTCTGAAATCAAACAAAGGGGCAGAGGACACTGCAGCACAGGAGCCAGTGCAACAAAACTTGCCCAAAACAGGGACCAAAACAAAAAAAGCAAAAAGGAAATCCAGAACACTTCTGATCATAGGAGACTCCATGATTCGGGGAGTTGATACCTACCTCCAGCTGGGGGTAATGGTCAGATGTCTCCCAGGTACATCAGCATGGAGAGACACTGACCACATTGCTAAAATCATGCAGGAAGCAGGAGAAAACATCAATGTCCTGGAACACATAAGGACTAATGATCTCACCAGCTGGTCAGTTGTGGAGACCAAGGAACATCTGACCAGGCTGGGAGACAAACTGTCATCCATTTCATCCGGCATCTCCTTCTCTGAGATCCTGCGAGTCTGGGAGAGGGGAGCAGATGGATGGAAGGTCAGAGAAGGGGAGATGGTGAGCTAAACATGTGGTTCAAGGGATGGTGCCAGGAGAAACAGCACACATTTGTAGGCAACTGGCAGCAGTGTTGGGAGCGAAAGTTCTTTAAATTCGATGGACAGCATCTGACTAAGGAGGGAGCCAGTGCATTGGGGCAGAAGTTTGATGTCTTTGCAGAATATTTAAACTAGCAAATGGGGAGAGGTGTGTAGCACCCAATACACATCCCTCCCCCCTCAGCTACTGAGCAAACAGGAGTTCAGCATGTTTGTAGTTCATTTGCATCACCAGGTAAGGAAAAAGGTCTGGCTCCCCATACGATGTGCAGGGAAAATGCTGGACCTCACCCAGCAACTAACACCGAAATCTGGCCAATGGAAAATCATATGCACAAATACCTGCAGTCTGGGAAACAAGATCCCAGACCTGCAGGCAACAATGACAGAGGCTAAACTGGACATAGTAGCCATTAGCAAAACATGGTTCACCAGAAACTATACTTGGGAGACTTCAGTACCCAGCTATGTACTGTTCAGAAAGAACCAAGGTGCAAACGGGGGGTGGCCTTTATGTCAATGAAAATATCAAAGTTACAAAAAATTCAGAATACACATAAGGAGCCAGAAGAACTATAGGTCACCCTGGGAACAGGAAATGGGACAGCCATACGAACTAAGGTTGTCATCCAAGCAGGCCTCTAAAGCAGTAGGTAAGGCTAGGGGGGTGTTAGGGTGTATTAGTAGGGGTATCACAAGTCGTAAGAGGGAGGTAATAATCCCTCTTTACAAGACACTGGTTAGGTCCCATCTGGAGTACTGCATGCAGTATTGGAGGCCACACCTTCACAAGGACATTAACCAAATTGAGGCAGTCCAGAGAAGGGCAACCAAAATGGTGCAGGGACTGCATCAGAAGACATATGAGGACAGAGCTCAATATGTATACCCTTGAGCAAAGGAGGGAGAGAGGTGATATGATCGAGGCATTCAAACAGCTTAAGGGCATTAACAAGGTGAAAGAGTCTAACATGTTTAAATATAACAAAAATAGCAGGACAAGAGGACACAGCATGAGATTAGAGGGCGATTAAGGGGAAATGTAAGGAAATTCTTTTCACAGAAAGGGTGGTGGATGCATGGAATGGCTACCACAAGAAGTGGTGGCTATGAATACAGTGCAGGGCTTCAAACAAGCATGGGATAGGCATAAGGAGCAATACAAATGACTATGAATAGATAGGCCACTGACAGAGCAAAGGCCGATGGCACATTTATAAGGTAGAAAAACAAATGGGCAGACTGGATGGGCCTTGCGGTCCTTATCTGCCGTCAACTTCTATGTTTCTATGTTTCTATGTCTACAGGCCTCCAGACCAGGGGGAGGACATAGACACATTACTGTTAGAAGATATACAAACATGACAGCTAAAGGGGAGGTTCTGATAATGGGAGACTTCAACATGCCAGATACAGATTGGTTAAAACCAGCTGGAACATCCGCCAGAACTAGACACATAGTGGATTCCCTGCAGGGGGAAGGCCTCAAACAACTGGTACAGCAACCAACAAGAGACAGGGCTGTCCTAGATCTAGTACTGACTAACGGGGAAATGATCACAGATCTCCAGGTAGAACTCATCTGGGGCCAGTGACCATCACATGGTATGGCTCAATTTGGCCACTAGAACTAAATCGTCCCATTCTAAGGCAAAAATATGGAACTTCAGAGGAGCTGACTTTGATAAGATGGTCAACAGAGTTAAGCTAGCCATGGCAAGAAGAAATACAGGTGAGGGGGTACAGGCAGAATGGGCAAGCATTAAGGATACAATACTTGAAGCAACATCCCATTTTGTTAGGGAGAAAAGCAAGAGCAAAAGAAGGAGGAAACCACTTTGGTTCTCGAAAACAGTAGCGGAAAAGGTCAGAGCCAAAAGGCTGGCCTTCAGGAAATATATGGGAATGCAGCGGGACGAAGATAGGGAGGCATACCAAATTTTCCTAAGAGAAGCAGGGAAGGCAGTAAGGCAGGCAAAGCCTGAAACCGAGGCAGCACTAGCACGAACAGTAAAAGAAAGGGACAAGACTTTCTATAAATACATTAGTGAAAGGAGAAAGTCCAGAGGGGGTGTTGCTAAGATGAAAGGGGATAAGGGGAAGTGTGTGGAGAAGGACCAAGGAAAAGCATCTATTGTAAATAGATACTTCTGCTCAGTATTTACTGAGCAGAAGGTAGGGCAGGGCCCACAGCTCAGCACCATGGACACGGGGGAGGGAGGTGTGCACAAGTCCCTTCACAAAAGAAAGGGTTCTACAAGAGCTCGCTAAGCTCAGGGTGGATAAAGCAATAGGACTTGATGGCATACATCCCAGGGTACTAATGGAGCTATGGGTGGAACTTGCAGATCCACTATCAGAACTGTTTAGTGAGTCTCTGAGCGCAGGAGAGGTTCCAGAAGACTGGAGAAGGGCTCATGTGATCCCGCTTCACAAGAGTGGTAGCAGGGAGGAGGCAGGGAACTACAGACCAGTCAGTCTTACGTCAGTAGTGGGCAAGATTTTGGAGGCACTCCTTAAGGAAAGGATAGTGCAACACCTAGAATCCATCAGAGCACAGTCACCAAGACAGCATGGGTTTACAACAGGAAGGTCCTGTCAAACTAATCTCATAGATTTGTTTGACTGGGTAACCAGAGTGGTGGACCAAGGAGGTGCAGTTGATGTCACCTACCTTGACTTCAGCAAAGCTTTCAAAACTGTTCCACATAGAAGATTGAGTACTAAGTTGGGTAGGCTTGGGGTAGGTCAGAAGTTGGTCAACTGGGTGGCAAACTGGTTGGCGGGCAGAAAACAGAGAGCGGTGGTAAATGGTGTACAGTCAGAAGAGATGCAAGTCACAAGTGGGATACCTCAGGAATCAGTCCTGGGGCCAGTCCTCCTCAATATCTTCATCAGTGATATTGCAGATGGACTGGAGGATAAGGTTTGTCTGCTTGCAGATGATCCAGATGGTGTGGACAGAATGAGAAGAGATCTGGATAAACTGGCAGAATGGTCTGAAGGGTCGCAACTAGGGTTTAACACAAAGAAGTGCAAGATCATGCACATATGGAAGAGAAACCCTGAAGCCACCTATAGGTTGGGAGGGGAGTTTTTGGCAATCACAAGGGAAGAAAGAGACTTGAACATCATCATCACAGATGACCTGAAATAATCCAAGCAGACAACTAAAGCAGTAGGTAAGGCTACAGGGATGTTGGGGTGTATTAGCAGGGGTATCACGAGTCATAAGAGGGAGGTAATAATCCCTCTTTAAAAGACATTGGTTAGGCCCATCTGGAATACTGCGTGCAGTACTGGAGGCCACACCTGCACTAGGACATTAACAAAATGGAGTCAGCCTGGAGAAGGGCAACCAAAATGGTGCAGGGACTGCATCAGAAAACATATGAGGACAGATGAAAAGAGCTCAATATGTATACCCTAGAACAAAGGAGGGAGAGAGGTGATATGATCAAAACATTTAAACATCTGAAGGGCATTAACAAGGTGAAGGAGTCTATCTTGTTTCAATATAAGAAAAATAGCTGGACAAGAGGACACAGCATGAGATTAGAGGGAGGCCAATTAGGGGTAATGTGAGGAAATTCTTTCTCACAGAAAGGGTGGTGGATGCATGGAACAGCCTACCTCAGGAAGTGGTGGGTATGAATACAGTGCAGGGCTTCAAACAGGCATGGGATAGGTATAAGGGAGCAATACAGATGAGTATGAATCGATAGGCCACTGACAGAGTACAGGCCTATGGAACATTTATAAGGTAGAACAATAGGCAGACTGGATGGGCCTTGCAGTCTTTATCTGCTGTCAACTTCTGTGTTTCTATGTTTCTGTAACTACAGCACATGACATGTCTCCCCACTGTACTTACCTTATACTGTTTAACTCTTACCTTCTAACTGTAACCAGATCTTGCCTTTAATTATCACTGAAAAAAAATTGTAAATGAGTCTTTGACTGAATGGTACATCTGATTCTTAGGAATAAAACTATTAATATGAAGAAAATAATTGGTCTACTCTCTGCACAACACCTCTAGTAGGCAGTAAATCTGGAATTATTGTATTTTGCCTTTTTGGCCAGAGTATGAAAATAGCATAAGAAAACCTTCCACACAAATTTAATCCAAGAAGAGCAAGTCACATGATGTAACATCTTGTCCTAATCCTCAGTTTAAAATACTGAGCCCCAACTCCCTTTCCAGCGGGCTTTAAGGTATAAAAGATTGGCGTTTTCAACTGCCAAAAAAAACACCAGTGTAAAACAGAAATTAAGTGCATAATGAAAGAGTTCCAGTCAGGGTTTCTTCAGAAGTTTTTCTCAATAAAGCCATTTTGGTATGCCATGCAGATGTAAGAAGATTGCCCTGTATGACATATCCCACTTGGAATAGTACTGAAACAGCTCTTAAGGGATAGGTCAGATGTATCTACTAAAGACTGGAAGGAAGCCTCCATCCTCTCTCCAGAAGAATTGAAAATAATGAAGGAGTCCCTTATGTGACCATCCCGTAAAGCCCAGATCCATCTTAGCTAGGGAAACAATCAATCAATCAAAATCTTTATTTATCCAGGTGAACATCATTGAGCAGAGCTCTTTTACAAGATGGACCTGGTTAGAACAGGGTCAAGGTAACATCCATCATAAAAACATATAAAAATACATGTAAATAAGTATATAAACACAAACACAATGGTGCAGTAATAGGGGAGTCAAATGATAAAAAGGCAATCCATAACAGAGGAGGATTCAAATACAAGGGGGGGCAGGTCCACCATTGAACCATGCAACTGTTTATAAACCATGTTCTCTGTATAGAAGTACCAGTTCATTTACCGGGGCAGTCACTAGTACTAGCCATGAAAATGGCTTGGAGAACCACCAACTAATGGCAGATGGGGTACCAGGAGGGGTATGTAATATGTAAGTGAAGGATAAACATTGTAGAAGAAGTCCCAAGGATAGTCGTTGCAGAACTGATGCGGTGGGGGCCTCACGGGGAGAGGGAAAGGGGAGTTAGGACTTTATAGTATGATTGCGTGTAGATTGTGGATGAGTGCAGTACAGAGTTGTGAAAAGAAGGCTGGAGAAAGTGGGAAGATAGACCAGTATCAAAGGGAGGACAGAGGCATCAAGGTGTTGCAAGAAAGCATAATGACAGACCAGGGCAAAGGAGGAGACAAGCACTAGAAGTAATTTGTTCATGGTTAAATGGTACAGGTTAGCATGATGACAAATCATGGTCAAGGGAAACAATTGCACTGATCATTTCTGAGATGTGAATATAAGAGCATGAAAGATGAGATGCCGATGGGTGACCTCAGTTTCATATTTTTTTTGCAATTTATTCCACAAGGAGGACAGTGTAAAGCTTATAGCAGCCCTGCCAAAGCGAGAGTTAACGTTGGGAACCATCAGTAGGAGAGATTTGCAACTTCTCAGGGCGTAATTTTCTATTGGTTTTATAGGAAGACAGTTTGTAATGTATTGGGGCAATGTTTTGGAGATGGCTGTCAGGGTCCATAAGGCTGCATTTTTATCACACCTGAATTGAAGAGAACTCCACCCTACTGATTGATATAGGGAGCAGTGGTGAGTGGAATAAGGGCGGCCTGTGATGAACCTCAAAGCTCTATGATATAATGTGTCGAGTTCGGTGAGGTAGGAAATGGGACAGTGACTGTACAGGATGTCAGCATAATCTATCAAGGATAGAAAGGTTGATTGTACCAGCTGTAGTTTGGTATCTCTAGTTAAGAAGCGGGCTATCCTAAAGAACAGGCCAAGTCTCTGTCGTACTTTTTTGAGTAATTCTTCAACGTGCTCTATAAAGGAGAGCCTATGGTCCAGCCATACTCCCAGGTATTTGAATTTAGGGACAAATTCCAACTTCTCACCAAGAATTGTAGTAATCTGTGGCACAGGATCTGAAAGGGCTAAATTTACCATTTGGGCAGAGGGAGAAAAGAGCATTGCTTTTGTTTTCTTGGCGTTAAGTAATAGTTTTTTGTTTAGGAGTTGGTGTTGCAGCAAGTTGAACTCAGATTGTAATGATGGGTGGCTTACGTAAAGAACTGTGTCATCTGCAAACAGATGAATGTTGGCCTTAGTTATGCTTTCATCAATATTGTTGATATATATTGCAAATAAGATCGGTCCTAAGATAGAAACCTGGGGAACACCTCCTAAGATAGGTTTGAGAGTTGAGAGATCTCCTTCCGCTTTCACCTGCTGGAAACAGAGAGGTAGTTGTTGAACCACTGTAAAGATAATGGGTCAGCACCTAGTGAGGTCAGGGAAGAGAGTAGCAGAGAATGGTCGACAGTGTCGAAGGCCTTGCTCAGGTCCAAGAATACGGCGCAGGTGTAATTCCTGTTGTCTAGCTCTCTTTGCCAGTCATTAGTCACTTTGGCAAGTGCTGTGATGGTGCTATGTTTAGCTCTGAACCCTGATTGAACTGGATTAAGCAGGTTATTAGCTTCTAGATACTGCCTCAGCTGGTTACTTATGACTTTTTCCAGTAATTTTGGCAAGACTGGGAGAATCGAAATCGGTCTGTAATTATTTAGATCACAGGGATTTCCGGACTTGAACAGGGGTATGATGTGCGCTGTTTTCCATATTGAAGGAATGGATCCTTGAGTTAATGATAGGTTAAATAAATGGGTTATGGGCACGGCTAACACGTGGATGGCCACCTTCAAAATATGGGTCGAGGGTATCCGCACCAGCACTTTTTTATACATCCAGTTTTGCAATGGGTCTTCAACTTCTTTCAGAGTAGTAGGACGCAAGGAGAAGACTGAATCGGTGATGCTAGGATCTGCACCTTGATTATCCACCTGAGAGCGTATCAGATTCGCAGGGGAATTGTCAAAGGCTAAGCCGGCAGTCGCAAGGTGATTATTGAAGGCATCCAGAACTTCCAGTCAGTCACTAATGGTGTTATTGTTTAAGGAGATTTCATCAGGTAGTGAGCCACTGGACATGTGACCAGACAAGTCCTTGACGGTTTTCGAAAATTTTATAGGATTTTTGGAGGCAGAGAGAAATTCAGAATGATAGTATGCAGCTTTTGTATCTCTAACCATTCTAGTACATGAGTTTCGTGCCCTTTTGAACTTGCACCAGTCCGCAGCAGATTCCGCACCAAGACCAAATATGGATCATGCATTGACTGGATTCTGACAAACAGCCTGACCAGATAGTCAGTGAAGGAACCTACTCCAGCTACCTAATTGATCATAGTCCAATCTAATGCACTTGGAGGTGCAAAATAAAGACCCGCCAAGTTAACTCTTAAAATCACTTAATGTAAACCTGTTGAATGCTGAGCTGAACAAGAAAAATTGGGACTGACTGTCATCTCCGATGTTGAATCCACATGGTCATATTTTGCGTATGCTCTAAAACTAGTCTGTGACAGATTCTTGCAGCAAAATTAGTAAGTGTATGGGAAACAAACAACTAGTTGAAACAAGTAGTGCCTTGATCTGGGGAGAGACTTCAAAACTGAGCGGGGGGAGGGTTCACATTGGCTATTAAATCTATAAGCTTCCAAGTGGAAAGGTAAGCCCCACAGGAGAGCATTACTGAGCTAAACACTAGTTTATGCTGTATGCAAAATGCAGTTTCTAAAATTAAGTGAGGCTGCTACAGCAAGTTTTCCAGCAGTCTTACTACTACCACCATGGTAAAAGTCATCCTTTCAATGCTAGAACTGGTCTAAATCAAGCTAATATTATAACCTTTAAAAAATGGGCAACTGAAAATCATGTTGTGGCCATATTCATTTACTGTATGTAGGCAATTGTGTAAAAATTGCATTTGATAAGGAATTTATGCTGGATAATTTTGATGTAATTGTTGCAGCTCCTGATGATGTCACACCAAGATTATCTAGATCAGATGTATATATCGCCCTGCAGCAGTTCTCAGATGCCCTGGAGGAATTGGAGTTGGTGTGCACACAGAAAAGAGAGTGTCCTGAGGTGAGCAAGATTCCCAGATTCCTATATTGTATCTTTACTCCCTGTGTTCTGTAGGGATACTTGTCCTTAACTGTTGTTTGATCTCCAGTTTTTGACTTAATGTTTTAGAACCTCACTACTACTGTACTTGCCATTTAGCCTAATGATAGTTATAGACTGATCTTGTGATTGAGACTAGTAGCTAACAATAGACCTGTTTATACTCCCACCTTTGCACCACCGTAACCTGTGCTTGCTAACTGCAGTGGTATGGAAGAAGTCATGTGGACACTTATGCAGCATAGTAGGTTGTCCGTTGATCCTGTCCCCAAGCTGGCGCAGGAGGAGGAACACGTTGTGGAGCAAGAGGCTTAAGCGGCCATGTGGACAGGTTAATGTGGACA
Source organism: Neoceratodus forsteri (assembly GCA_016271365.2). NCBI lineage: Eukaryota > Metazoa > Chordata > Ceratodontiformes > Ceratodontidae > Neoceratodus > Neoceratodus forsteri. The sequence goes on from CM028130.1 coordinate 335,493,928, forward strand.
GGCTGCACTGTTCGCTCCAGCACACAGTGCATGCTGGCATCCTGAGTTGCCGGCTGCCCCAAGACTGATGGCCCCTCTCCAGCACAGCATGCGGTGATGCTGAAAGGGGCCGTGTAAACACTCTGCAGGATCGTCTCTGGCAGGGCTGGAAAGAGCAGCACTCGGGATCAGAGACACTGCATCAGTAGGGTAAACATGGTTTAAATGTTTGTAGGGACTTTTTGGGTTGTTAAAGCTGCTTGTGGATTTGAGCCCTCCATATACCACTAGGAGAAGATAAACTATGGGTTTTGTCATATCCCTGGAATTCCCTGGTGTTGTCTTGGCTCTGACTACATAGCAGCATGCCTTATTGTGGACAATCCAAATGTATTATTTCTCCAGTCTCTCTCTAGTCTATAAACAATCTTGTTCAATGAGAGCTCTTATTCCAAAGTTACTTTGACATGAGAGTCATACTACAAGATTGTCAGCTATGGTCTGTAATTCTTGAATCATGGAATGCGATATCTTTGTTACACTACAGTCCTTTTCCTGATTATCTAAAATCGTTTACCAATGCAACACCATCATGTGGCTTCATAGCCATCCATGGAAATTCCTAATCACCCTTCCGTGACCTTCTGACATCTACAAAATACCTGAATTCACTACGATGTCTGCCTTATTTGAAATAGACATGTAAGTTGCAGCTTTTTATCATGGAAATCTCTGGTGCAACCATCTTGTTACCTTTATTCAGACAACCAATCAGTGGTAACAACCATTAATAATACTGTTCATTCACTCCTTGAATCATGGCCTTTCTCAGAAATTCATCTGGACATTTGTCTGTAATCATTTTCAACTTCATTGTGCACAGATTCCAGGAACTGCTAATCATCTAGCTGACTCCCTGTCCTGCTTTCACTTCAGCCATTCTTCATAGTGGATGTCACAACAGGCACCTGTATGACACTACCCCCAAATCTCTCTGATCATCAAATGCCATGAACCATCCCTTGGAGTCAGCCCAGTCAGTAATTTGGTCATCACTTGCTGATGCCTAGACAAGGTACTCTGCATTCTGCACCAACTCAGCCTTTGAGCCTTTTATAGTCTCTGGTCAGTGAGTTATGACGTTTGCATCTCTCTGCTCCTCAGAAAATAGAATGCCCCATTCCTCCATCAAACAACACATTGCCACCATCCAACATGTGTATTATCTTCACTGTTTAACTCATCCTTCATCCGACCATTCGAATTAGTTACTTAAAATGTTTCTGCATGGCATTAAAAGACAAGCCCTTTAAATCAGTTGAATAGACATCCAATTAATTTAGACTTCTAACTCCAGTCTCATGGATCTTCTCATCTCGGTAGTCAGACAACCAGTCAACTTCAGTCTGCAGGCTGCCATGATCCGTGCTCATTATGGTTTCCTGAGGCCTGAAGAATTCATGCAGCTCCAGATTCAAGTCAGAATACCCTCTCCCTGCAAATAGCCTTCAAGAAGGTCATTTGATATCTACTGTCTGCTTCTCAAAGACTCCAAACTCCCGGATTGTGTATTGGTTACACTGTTTCTTACTACTCAATGTATTTAAATAATGTCCTGTTGCCATATTTGATGAACTGAAGTGCATCTGAAGAATCTAAATGGGCCACTACAGACTACAGAGTCCAGTAAAGTAATGACTACCATTTGGTTTGTGCGATACAGTACATCAGAATCCTACTAGCTCAGCTTGGCCTTGGCCTTGTCTCTTTTTCAGGACATTAATTCAGAAGGAGCAGCTACTTCTGCCTCCAACAAACATTCCACCACACATCATCAAAGCTATGGGAAAGTAGATAGACAAGATAGCTAAAGCCTAGAGGAAGGGCTGACCTTTTGCCTTGAATCCCCAGAGGTTTCCTTCACCTGGGTTTTTTCCCCACTCCTCTGTGCAGTTTGGTATACTTCTGCGAGTTAGAGGAGGTTCTTGGTTCAGTGGCACCCAGATGCTTTTGGGCCCTCTCATATCCTTTAGAGCCTGGTCCCTGCCAGGCTCCTCTTTGAGGTTGAAGATGACAGAGGGAAGTTTAAAGTAAACAGTATACACAAGCACTGCACAAACCAGGGAGCTTGAAAACCTAAAGCCTGTGGTTCTAAGGCTGGTTGACCACCCCCCCCCCACTCCTATAAATGCCCAGCAGCCCCCCTGCCCTCCAGCACTAGGTGTTTGTTAATCTTCTTCCTGACACTTCTCCAAAGCTTTATTTCCTGGTAGGCTCTAATATGTCCTTTAGCCTGACCCCTGCCTGCCTTCTTTTTGAGCAGAGTGGAGATGGTAAAGAGAAGGCCAAAGTAAACCATAAACCCAAGCACTACACAAACCAGACAGCTGCACTTAGAACCCAACCAGCAGGCACTATAAGCACGATGGGGCTGTGGTGCATTTTCTAATTGATATCAGAGCTCTATCCCATAATAAAGCTATCAGTAGGCATATCACTGCTGGGTTGCTGATTATTTCTACAGTCTCGATACCCAGCCTGTGCAGGTGAACTGGAGAAACTGTGGTTGGGATTAGAAAACTGGCACAAGGAAAGGGAGCATTGCACAACAGTCAGTAAAAGTTCAGTGGGGTTCATTGAGCCACAGTGCTTTTCTAACTGTCCTGTTTTGGAGACATCAGTGTCCAGGCAAAAGAAAAAGTGATTTCCAAAATGCAATTATATCTCAAGACTGAGATGCAATAATGGTTCGAAGCATGTGCTGGGAATGAGGCTTTGATACTTGAAGTACAAAGAGGTCAGGGACTTGAAAAACTGGGGCAGATTAATTTGGTGTGGTCTCCAAATGACAGTTGAGGAGAGCTGACTGCCTCCAGCTTCAGTCATCACAAGTTGAGCTCAGCTTTGGGCCAGCTCCCTGTACTGCACTATCCTTGAATGAGATGAAGACCACTGAAGTCAAATCATCCAACAGCAGAAATCCCTAGCTTTTTTTTGGCTACGTGTCTTTTTTTGTTTATGTGGGAGGGTGTAAGCTTAGCTCAGCTTTCTATGAAAGAACAAACAAGTGAATCAAAGAATGTAATTCCCTTCATTGTGTAACCAAACGATGGCACTCAGTTTGATTGACTTTGATTTTGACACGATGCCAGATGGCCCCTAGTGCTTTTTTCTTTTATCAATGAAGCCATCTTGGCACGCAGTGTAATTGGAGTTGTCAGTTGTACCCACAAATGCCGCGGCAGCCTCCTGATGGAGTGGCTATATTAGTGAGTTAGCTTTCCCACCTCAGGTATACATTTTAAACCAAATGGATTGGTATTGTCTATAACCTAGTGGGAACTTTTTCGTGCAGTTATAAGTGGGAAAAGAATATGTGGCTAATCTGAAAGATGGGTTGGATTTATGCCTTTAACGTACGTTTTACAGTGTTATGTGACAGTTAAAATCAAGGAATAAATATAGTATTTTGAACAACTAATACAGAAGAAGCCGATTCCTGGACTTGTCACATTGCATAATTGTCAGTGGTCAAAATAAAATCCCTGCGGATTAGTAGCTTTTGCATACTAGAGTACTGATTGAGCTAATTTTATTAAACTTAAATTGCCCTTTTTTTTTTTTTTTTTTCCATTTTTTACTTACACTTCTACTGTAGGCTGCCTGACACCTGTGCTGTATACAGATACCTACCCATATATGAAGTATACGGATTGCCAATTTATGTGTGCACTGAGCAGTCATAATCACAACTTATTCAGAGCATAACAATTATGAATTTATACATTTAGAATTGTTTTATTAGTGACTAAGCCCATTTGAACATTGTTAGCCTGTATGTAAGCATATCATTCATTCTAAAGCACTAAGACGTTGGTAGCTGCTTTTCTATAGAGGTTTGTTCACCCAGTATAGCCCAATGGTTATACAACATCTGTGTCATTTTTCAGTGGCACCCTGTATGTACCCAATTGGTAGGGCTGAAACACATGGAAGTTAAGTGGCTAGTTCAAGTACAGCTGTCTGTAGGCACCATTGCATTTATACACTTTGGAGGGGGGGCCTTTCTTGTGGGGCCCTGGTTAGAGCCAGTACATGTCCTCAGTCTTTGAGCTTTAAAGGGGAACTCTCACCTCCCCTGGAATAATGCTGCAGGACCCAGCGGTCCCAAGTAAGGAAAACTCATGAAAATAAAATGTTTTTATTTACTTGTGTATAGTGATAGTTTGTATCTGGTTGATACTATGACCCCCTCCACCCACCTGCTGTGACAGCCAGCTATGTCTCCCAGAGTCCCTAGCAGCTGGCCCTTTGATCCTCCGATGAGCGTCACGCTTTCATTAGCTGATCGGTACCAGAAGATGCTACATTGAGCTACAAGGTACTTAGGCATCTCCAGTGCCTCAGCCCATTGTGCACATCATCAAAAGGCTGACTGCAGAGGACCATGGGAGATGTAGTTGGCTGCAGTGGTGGCCAGGGGTCACAGGATCAACCAAGAACAATTACTATGAAGAAGAAAGTAAATACAAAACACATTTTTGTACTTTTTACTTAATAATCGGGATCACTAGGTCCCACAGAATTATTCTAGGGTTACTAATGGGTAAACAATTTGAGCCTATGGACAAATGTGATTTCTCACATCTCTTTTGGACAACTGTGTTTTTCGCTGCCATCACTCTCGCCATACAGGTAAGTGAACACCAGGCACTATCTTTGGAGTCACCATATTTGGTTTTCCACAAGGACAAGGTACTCCTACATCCCCAAGCAAAATTCCTGCCTAAGGTAGTCTCTGAATTCTCCTTGTTCGTGCACTCATTCTACCAACCTTCTTTTCAAAGCCTAATACTTTGGAGGCCAGTTGAGGGCTCCACTTGTTAGACATTCACAGGGCTCTGCTTCTTTACAGGGAGTGTGTGGCAGAGTTTCATGTTGAGGCTTGCCATCTCTTTGTTACTTGTGCTGCAGCTGTCTTAGGCAGACCAGCAACCAAACAGAAGATTGCTGGATGGATAACTTCCTGCATCACATTTTAAGTTGGCTGGGGAGGAGCCGCCCATGTGGTTGAAGGCTCACTCCACCAGACATAGTACTACCTCTGTTGCTGCTGCCAGGTGCATTCCCATTTCTGAAGTACCATATATGCTTGCCTAAAAGGTCAACCTTGTGTATGTCAACCCCCTTTCCATGTGATTTTTAGCAGATTTCATGATGTACCTCATGTATAGGTTGACCCCTCCCCTATGTGCAGCCTACTGTATATACCACATCTCCCCTTTTCCACACTCCAGCTGAATTATTATGTTACCCCCACCCACAACTATTGGAACACCCACCTTCCTCTCTCCTTCCCCCCAGTTTCCCAACAATGTATTTTAATTGCAGTTTGTGTTATACAGTAATTATAAGTAGTTACCATTTCCCACACAGCAGTCAGCATGATTCTGAGATTACTGTATCATCTCAATTTTCAACCTCCATCCACCCTGGTCTCCTACAGATTGAACACCCTCTGCCCCATACACCCACTAACACCCAGCCACCTGCCTCCCTCCCTCCCCCGACTATAAGAGAGGCTGGTCGTTACTGTGGTGCACAGTTTTTCTTTTTTACAGGTATGGGCTTGCCAGTAAACTACCAGCTTATTACCTTATGCAGTAAATCCTTTACGTGATGAGGGGAGGGAGGCAGGTGGCAGGGTGCTAGGGGTTGTTCATTTTGTAGGAAGCCAGGGTAGGAGAGTGGGGTTGAAAATTGAGACTGTATAGTAATCTCAGTCTTGGTGACTGTGGTGGGGGAAATGGCAACTACTTATAATTATGGTATAATAGTAATATTTAAAATACTTTGCTGGGACTCTGAGGGGGTGGAGGATGAGCGCTGTAAGGATTGGGGGTAATGTAATAAATCAGCTGTTGGGAGGAAGTTGGTGTAATGTAAGGTTTTGCACATGGGTGGGGGTGTTTTTTTTGTAATAGAATGGCTTTTTTTGTGTTTTTTTTTAAACCTGTGTAAAAGTCGAGCTTAGCCTAAATGGTTATAGAAGTCTCACATATAAATCAACCTCATGTATACCTCAAGTCCCCATTTTTTTAGTGCCTATTTCTGGCACTAAAAGGCACTGAAAACTCAACTTATACATGAGTATATATGGTAATTAATTAATTAATGTATTTATTTATGTATGTATTTAATTGTTGACTGGACAAGTACACTGGTCCAAGGGACCTTTTCCAGGAACAACCCAGGCCTAGTTAGGCAAAGAATAGATGGAATTGAGAGAAACATTGTTATAAACAAGCTGAGCCCAGAGTAACTGAACATAAAGATAAAAATAGAGTAAAAAACTATATACAAGTCCAATAAAGTTGCACAAAAAACACGTTATATAGTTAGTTTTGTAAGAATGCAATACTGGTGCTAATAAACGTAGTACAGTAAACAGAAGCAATAATAACATAGTACATGTAAACTGACAAGACAGTAGCTAGTATTTTAGGCTGTACAGTTGCAGTGGGATGCACTCAACAGGTGACCAGAAACTGAGATTTAAAGAGGGGGTGGGAGTGGACAATTCTAATTCCTACTGGAGGAGCATTGCAGATGGATGGGACAGCAGAGGAGAAAGCCATTTTGCCTGTGTTAGAATTTACCCATGGCAGTTTAAGCAGAAGAGAGTCAGAGAAGCATAGGTCATGTGGATTTGTTTTGTGCCTTGGGAACCTCAAAAGGAGAGAGAGAGAGAAGATAGGGGTGCATATTGACTTATCAGTCAAGTAGCAGAGGGGGAAGTCCCTGCATGCCTGTGAGGAGAGCCAGCCAAGGTTACTGTAAGGGTCACAGTTTTATGTTCTAAAAGGAGCCAGTGAGGCAGATAGACATATGCTGTTGTAAATTGTGGTTAGATGAGAGATGTCTTTCACAGTGGCTTGGGAGTAAATGGGAGAGGCATAATCCAGTATAGGCAGCATAGTACTTTTGGTAATAGTGAGGCGAACTTGTCATAACGGCGATCATGGAACGGCAAGTGTACATTGCTGAAAATCAATTTCGGCAATGTACTCTCCCGGTACAGCAAAAGGGCGCTGGAGACTTTTCTTGTTTTGTTTTTTATGCGGGAGGGCTTTGCCCCCATAACCTAAAAGGATTCTCAACTCCGGGAGGGTGCATGTCTTTGGGGGTTGCAAAACAGAAAAAATAAATCATGGTTGGTGCCAGAAACGAACGCGGCGCTTGAACTGAACACGCACCCTCGCAACTCAAGCCTGCCACCAACCCACCACGCCACAGGACCAGCTCGGCAGCCCACTGTTGCAGTATGCCTAACAAACCCTCCCTCCCCTTCCGCCCGTTGCATGGTGTACTCGTTCTCTCCTCCACGCATATACATATAGCAACATCCTGTCGCTATATTCGCGGACCCCCCCATCCGATCGCCTTCCCTGCCCTGTAGCCCTGTGCACAGGTGCCGTGACTGAGTTGCCTTTTTTGAAAGTGCCCAATCGCGGTCACCGTAATCACAGGCTGGTATTGTCTATAACCTAGTGGGGACTTTTTCGTGCAGTTATAAGTGGGAAAAGAATATGTGGCTAAGCTGAAAGATGGGTTGGATTTATGCCTTTAATGTACATTTTACAGTGTTATGTGACAGTTAAAACCAATGAATGAATAAATATAGTATTCTGAGCAACTAATACAGAAGAAGCCGATTCCTGGACTTGTCACATTGCATAATTGTCATTGGTCAAAATAAAATCCCTGCGGATTAGTAGCTTTTGCATACTAGAGTACTGATTGAGCTAATTTTATTAAACTTAAATGGCCTTTAGGTGTCATGGAGTGTTTCAGTTGGTACACTAAACATACTTTTAGGTAAATTCTTTTACTCGAAGAATCAATGTGGTCTGCGTAGGTGAAGTATGGGCATGTGTGTACCTGCTCCACGATTCTGCCATCTGAGTAGGCAAGATTTAGGAAGGAGGACTGGTTGGAGAAACATAGAAGCATAGAATTTGATGGCAGATAAATGCTTGGCCCACCCAGTCTTCCCTACCTACATTTTCACTGCAGACCCTACTTGAGCTACAGCTCGAGAGTTTCAGTTTAGAGCCAAACAGCAAGGATTTAGTCTTTCAGACATTGAGCAGTAGGTTGTTTCTCAGGAACCAACTCTGGAATGTGAAACAATTAATCGTTCAAGTTCTGACTGACTTTGAGCTATGGGAAATTATGAGATTATCGGTGTACATGAGAGTGTTACAGTTGTTGCATGCTTGTGGGAGGTTGTTTATTGGTAAAGAGAAGAGGAGAGAGCCTAGGCTTGATTCTTGTGGTACCCATGCTTTATAGGTTGAGTAGCAGAGAGTATGTTTCCAAGTGAAACACATTGGGATCTATCTAAAAGGAAGTTATCTGTCCAGGAGGGGGCCTTAGGTGATACGTCAAGATTTGGTAGTTTAATTATTAGGAGATTGTGGTTGATGAGATCAAACCCTTTTGTTGGATCCACAAATATTGCTTCTGCTCCTGTGAGTTTACTGTTGTACATGGCTGAGAGAGTATGGTCAGTAAAACTGATAAGGACGATGTTAGTGTTGTGTAGTGCAGCTATCAGATAGAAAGCATGCACATTCATCTCCCATTGCAGCATCAACTTGCTCAATCATTGTGATGCTGCTTTTGGGTCCTCAGTGTATTTTTAACTAGTTTGGGGTGAGTGCCTTGCCCCTCGTCCAGAGGATCATTGGGAGTCTGCCCAACTGTGGATAGTGAACTGAATTTAGGTACTGTATTTGGAAGCAAGGGTGAGCACCTTGCCCTTCCTGAAGATCGTTAACTGGTTGGTGAACTGAATCTCGGTACTGTATTTGAAAGCAGAGGCAACTTATTTGTAACTTTAGTTCTACCAGTAGTAGTCAGTTTGGTATGCTCCCACGACGGCAACACCAACACAGCGACCTATAAACCTGTTGACAAAATCGACAGGTTGCCGACAGGTCACTGTGTTGGTGCATCTGACAGGGGCACACTGTCTTTCTCCCAGTCCTGCACCCCCACCACGAATCAACTCTGACTGGAGTTGATAATCCTAAATTTGGGATGGGGGGTTCAGGGGCAAAGCCACCCGATGAAAACAGTGGACCGGGAGATAAACGGGAATTATGTCGACCGTAACTTGCAGTCGACATAATTCCTGTTGATGAGATGCTGGTTGACAAAGGTGTTGTTGAATCAGCATCATAGAGCCATTGGTTCTTTATTTTTTTTAAACAGCACCATTTTTGGTACTTTCCTGAAGCCCTCCCCCAGGATGAGACTAATAGTGGTGGGGTTTTAAGGTGCCAAGAACAAGAACTAGATTTGGGAAACTGATGTTTAATTATATGGCCACCTTATTCTGGCATTTGGTCCCTCTCGAAATAAGAAACTCTTCCACATGAAGTAGGTTTAAGAGTGCAATCAAGAACTGGTGCAGTTTTAAACGTGAATATTATCAACATGGAATTTTATATTTTTTTATGCCATACTTTTGTATATTGATGTATAGTGAATGTATGTATTGTATTGTACTGAAATGTCTGTAAGCAGGACGATTCTGAAAACAGGCTTGCCTAGTGACATATTTATTTTTATTTAGTTTATTGTTTACCGGGTAGGTACACTAGCCAGAAAGACTATTTTCAGGCACGACCCGGGAAAGTACACAGACAAACTTCAAGAGAACAATCTTGAATACATAATACAAGTTACATGTAGATATTTGAGCATAACAATGGTAATTATGACAAGAAGTTTAGGTAGCAAAACCAAAATACACCAAATACAATATTTAGCTTACATAAGGCAATGCAGTCAGGCAAATTAAAGCATCCAGACACTGAATTAACAAAGAGAGATAAAGTGCTAAGAGAGCGATACCAGTTTGGCAGAAATAGATGAAGGGTAAATATAAATAAAAATTAAATAGTCTGAGTCCTGAGCAAACTGTTTAGCCATTTGGTAAAAATAACATCAGTTTCAACACCCAGATTGCACACTTACTGTCTAGAAGAAAAGATGATCTAAGCAACTAAGGACTACAAAACAAATCTGGGGCAGGATATTCAAAAATGTGCAAAATGGAGCGCAAACGTTTGCACTCCATCTTGCAATACCGCTGGTGGGCAAAAATGCTATGCTCAGACGAATAGTGCAGGGTGCTGTTCATCTGAATATAGGTCCTGTTTTGCCCAGGGCTAAGCTACTTAACCCCACCCAATAGCACCCCAGAAACAGGGCCCTGGCAATGGCTAGTGCCGGAGCAAAATCTGTGATATTCAAAAGTCCCTGTGCAAATGAGCCCATTGGGCATGCAAGGCGTATAAGGGGCCATTTGCATGCCCATTATGGGCTCATTTGCATGGGGTTGGAGGCACTTTAGTGCCAGACATTGCCTGTCCCATGAGCTGGCCCTGATGCTAACAGTATTCCTTTGTCCTTTGATCCCAGTTCCGTTATATAAGTAATATGTCCCTGATGCTAGCAGTGCCCCCCTGCCTTCCAATCCCAGTCTCATTATATAAGTAATATGTTCCTGGTGATAGCAGCATCTCCACACCCTCCGATCCCAGTCCCGTTATATAAGTAATATTTCCCTGGTACTAGTGGTGTCCAACCGCCCTCCTGTCACAGCCTCATTATATCAGTAAAACGTCCCTGGTGTCCAGTGGGCCCTCTTCCCACCCAGTCCCTATCCTGGTACTGGGACAGCCATCCCCATAACAGCTGGGTCGCCACTCCCATGCAAGCCATCCCTACAGAAGTCATCCCCTCCCAACATAGCCCCATCCCCAAGCCACACAGTGTACAGGTGTCCCCCGCCCATACCCGTTGGTGGATTTTCGGCCCTTCACCCACCTGCGGCACCAACTCCCACCCCCCTTTCCCCTACCTGTCTGTTGGTGCTGTGGGTAAAGGACACTAAGCAGCACAGCCCACCACACACCTTCCAGCCACCTGGCATCTCTCGTTAACATGGAATGCATCTTATTTATAAGGCGTGGGTGACTCATCTTGCCCTGTAAATAAGACGCGCTCCCTGCAAATGAGAGATGCCGGGTGGCTAGGAGGTGTGTGTGGGCTGTGCCGCTGACGCCCTTATCCGGGCACTGACAGATGGGTAGGGGACTGGGGGTGGGAGTCGGTGCCATGGGTGGGTGGGGGCTGCTTTCCACCAACGGGTATGGGCAGGGGACACCTGTACATTGTGTGACTCCGAGGATGGGGTTTGTTGGGGGGTAACGTCTGTGCTTATGGCTTGCATGGGGAGTGGCAACCTGGCTGTCATGGAGGTGGCTGTCCCAGTAGAGGGATGTGGTTCAGATGAGGGGAGGGGAGGGACCACTGGACACCAGGGACATTTTACGCATATAACGGGACTGGAATTGGAGGTTGGGGGGGGACACTACTAGCACCAGGGACTTTTTACTTATACAACATGACTGGGATTGGAGGGCAGGGGGCACTGCTAGACACCAGGGAGTACTGGTTGGGGTGGTGGTGACGATGATACACTACCTCAAGACAACCACTAGGGTTGTGCAGGATTAAGACCTGCTTTCAAGTCAATGGTATTTTCTCTGTGCAAGAGGACCACGCAAGGCGTCCTTGTGTGGAGCAAATATTCTGAATATTGAACTGCACCGATATTCAGGTCCCCGCCTACCACTTTGCATAATGTTGTCTTGTGTACCCCTCCACTGATTGTCCCGGCACAATCCCAGTGCACCCAGTGAAACAGGCTTTTGAATATGAAACCTCAGCACAAAACCCGATTTGCGTGTGCAAACTGGGATTTGCACTGGAGCAAATGACCCCTGAACGAGTAAGTACTGTAATTAGTGATTTAAATATCTTTGGAATGCTTCACCTCTAAAAAGGATTTCTCAAAAAGGATAATAATTAGCTAACAATTTACAAAGTTAATAAAAATGCATATTACAGACTGAGGGGGCTGTTCACAAAAGGTGCAGATGGGCAATGCGCCGTGTAACCCAGGTGCCTAGCCCATCTGCACCCAACGCGGCATTCACAATGCAGGTACGCCCCCACCTCCGCATGGGTTCCACGACCCAGGGCGCAGCTCCACATGTCTGCAGGCCGGGGCCTCTTTGGGGGGGGGCATTCCGGCACTCTGCACGATTCTATAACATGCAGAGTGCCATACGTGGGTCCCAGCGGCTACGCAGCTGTAGGGCAGCCATAGCGACTACACGCCCCCTCTGGTTGCCACCGCCGGAGCAGGTGGGGGGTCTGCAGACCCCTCTAGGTGTGTGCCCCTATTATTGGGGCACTGTGATCAGGCTGGGGGTGGGCGGTCAGCACACGCCCTCCCCGCCAGCCGTTGCGGAACTCTACGCACCCCCTCCAAGATGGCACCTGACTGGTGCAAAGGATCCACTGTGGGCCTGGGATGGGCAGCCGATTGGCCGGCGACCCAGGTCCGCACTCTTGCCCCCGCTTACCTGCATGCTGGAGGGGCAGGGACGTGGTCAGATGCTGGGCGGGGCCCACTGCTTTGTGACTACGGTCCCTGTGCAGAAAACCCGCAGATGCGGAGCTGTGTGCGCCTTTACGCGCTGGCTCCACGTTGTTTTGTGCTTAGCACCCATAGTTAGCAATTAGATATGTTGAAGTTAAAGCAAAATAAAATATCTCAACCTGCTCTAAAAAGCTGTTTCCACCTTGTAAAGTAATACAAATAGTGTGGCCAGGAACACCCTTGAACTACCTCTCTGCAGAACTCAGCTGTGTAAACTCTCCGTTGCTACTAGGACAGCAGGCTGGTTAAATGAACTGCCTGAATCCATGCCTGACCCTTCTCAGGACTGACCAGTTCAAAAGATCGCTGAGGGTTGGTTATATTAGCAATTTGGTACAGCTGCACCAGTCAGTGAGCTAGTGCTGTCACTCTGCGTTTATACCTACTGTCTCTGTATGCAGCTTGCTGCCTTGAGCTTGTCCTTTTTTAATCTGAATGATTTTCAATATTATGTATGTTTATTGACCACTTGACAAACTTTTCCTGTTGAATTTGCCTTGATTGTTTGGTTCTTGTTTTGAATGTAATAATGTAATTTGACGTGGAAGCTTTGTAAAAGAGCACTTGTGTTCCAAGGTATTATCTGCATCTTCCAATAAATACATCAGTAAATACATACGCACATAAATAAATAAAATATCTCCTTGGTGGACATCATATACCTGGACTTTAGCAAGGTCTTCCATTCTGTACCACACAAAAAGGTTGATAAAGAAACAGGGATCTAGGGGTGGGGATGATATGGTAAGATGGGTTGAAAACTGGTTGGGTGGTAGAACCCAGAGAGTAGTGGTCAGGGAGGGGTAGTTCCCCAGCACCAGGGAGGTCACCAGCAGGGTCCCGCATGGATTGGAGCTGGGGCCAGTGTTGTACAATGTCTTCTTAAGTAACATCAGCGAAGGCATTAAAGGCAAAATGTGCCCGTCTGTGGATGACACCAAACTCTGTGGGAGAGAGGACACCAAGGAGGGGATACAGGACCTGAGGGAGGACCTTGGCAGACTAGAGAGATGGTCAGGAATCTATCAACTTGATTTCAGTGCCTAAAAGTGCAAAGTAATGCACATAGGGACTAAGAACCCTAGAACAGAATATTACATAGGAGGGGGCTCAGGTAACTGCTTCTGAAGAGGAAAAGGATCTAGGGGTAGTGACTACTAGTGACCTGAAACACACCTCTCAGTGTAAAAAGGCAGTGGCGAAGGCTAACAGAATGCTGGGGTGTATCGCAAGGGGATTCAGTAGTAGGTGGAGTGAGGTTATTTTACCATTGTACAAATCATTGGTGAGACCACAATTAGAATATGAGGAGAGGTACTTAAGAAGGACATCAGTATGCTGGAGGGTGTCCAGAGGAGAGTAAATAAAATGATTGAGGGACTACAAGATAGATCTTATGAGGAGAGGCTGGGAGCCCTGGGGATGTACTCCCTGGATGAGAGGAAGCAGATGGGTGAAATGATAGAGACCTTCAAGTACATGAAGGGAATTAAAAGAGTGAAAAGGGATGATCTCTTTAAAGTGACAATAACACCACTAGGGGACACAGCCTAAAACTGATGGGGGGGGGAGGAGTTCAGAAGGGATGTAAGGAAGCATTTCTATATGGAGAGGGTGGTGTCTGCCTGGAATGAGCTGCCAGAGGAGGTTTTATCAGCAAGGACAGTGGAAGCATTCAAGACAGCCTGGGGCAGTCACAAAGGGAACCCTTAGAACCAAGGAAGGGGAGAAGGGGAGGAGAGGGAGGGACAGTCAGGGGGTGGGGGCAGGGTCATTGGCATAAATTGTAAGGTCAGACCCTGCATCACTTACAGAGCAGACATGATAGAATGGGTGGTCTCTGCAGGCTCTTTTTGTACGTTTGTATGTTTCCCATAATAAAAAAAAAGTGCATGAACTAGAATGTTATTTGACAATGTTCAAAGATCAGAATTTGACATCAGTAATGACAAGGTGCCGCATGTAACTATTTCCCTCCAAAATTACAAAATTAAGATATGGTATTAAGTCTAATAGATCCATCGAATGTAAATATGGTCTCAAACAGAGTAAAGATTTAAGGCATATATATTGTAGATGGTATGATACAGGTATATAAAATATTTATCAATGGTAACTTATTACCCAGAATTGTCAAATAATACATTGACAGTAATCTTAATGACAGTGGAGGATTGTGATACAAAGAAATGTGTGGCAAAATTCTTACAAATACAATATGTTATAAAACTCGTATGAGAAAAAATACACAGTCAAGATAGTTTATGTACTGCTAACAGATATTGTAGAATTTATATATGGTAATGGCCAATGATATGTATATATGTGTGTGTGTGTGTGTATGTAGCTGCTGGGGACCCAATTTCTAAACAGTGCCCATATTCCTTTAGGGGCATTCCACCCTTTGGAGCTGCTGGGGACCCAATTTCTAAACAGTGCCCATATTCCTTTAGGGGCATTCCACCCTTCGGAGCTGCTGGGGACCCAATTTCTAAACAATGTCCATATTCCTTTAGGGGCATTCCACCCTTCGGAGCTGCTGGGGACCCAATTTCTAAACAATATCCATATTCCTTTAGGAGCATTCCGCCCTTCGGAGCTACTGGGGACCCAATTTCTAAACAGTGCCCATATTCCTTTAGGGGCATTCCACCCTTCGGAGCTGCTGGGGACCCAATTTCTAAACAATGTCCATATTCCTTTAGGGGCATTCCGCCCTTCGGAGCTGCTGGGGACCTAATTTCTAAACAGTGCCCATATTCCTTTGGGGCATTCCACCCTTCGTAGCTGCTGGGGACCCAATTTCTAAACAAATACGGATATCCTGGACTGCACTGCCAGCTGCTTCCCACAATTAATTTGGGCGCCTTTTCGAATGCCTCGTTACCTGTGTCTTAGCCAGAGTCTTCTATGCTCTTGTTCCACTACTGTGCTTGAGCTATCTAGTGACTACGGTAACTTCTGGTCATTTGCAGCTGAAATTAAATTAGCTAAGTCCCCGGTGAAACTGGACTTGACTCTTGATTTGGGGCGAACTGTGATTCAGCAGCTGAGCAGTCGGGGCTTCTCCGGTTTCACTACTGAGCCTGCCATTGTTAAATTAACTGCTCCAGTTACTTTGTTGCCTGAAATTTAAAATTATTGTCCAAATCGGAACATTTAGTATAATTGCATGTTCCTGTGTTATTTTAGTTCAGTGCGGACAATGTTTGCAAGTATAACCATAATCTAGCTGATTATTTGTTAGCCATGTTTTAAATAGATTCTGCAGCTCAAGTGTACTGATGAACTTCCTTTCACTGCCTGTATGTACTAAATTCACCACCTCTGCCTCCTTAACCTTTCTCTCTCTCTCTCTCTCTCTCTTCCCCTCTCTTCTCTGACTGGAATCTGATACTCCAGTCTCAGTCCCTCCCTCCGTGCACCAACTGTTGTAATGTAAATGCCTAAACCCCCACCTATCTCCTATTTATTTCTGTCCACAGTGCCCATATTCCTTTAGGGGCATTCTGCCCTTCGGAGCTGCTGGGGACCCAATTTCTAAACAGGTACAGATATCTGCAGACTGCACCCATGCCAGGCTGCTTGCCTACAATTCGAATTTGGCGCCTTTTCCGAATGCCTCACTACCTGCGTCTTAGCCGGAGTCTTCTATGCTCTTGTTTCACTACTGTGCTTGAGCTATCTAGCGACTGTGGTAGCTTCTGGTCATTTGCAGCCGAAATTAAATTAGTTAAGTCCCTCCGTGAAACTGGACTTGACTCTTGATTCGGGGTGAAATGTGATTCAGCAGCTGAGCAGTCGGGGCTGCTCCGGTTTCACTACTGAGCCTGCCCCGCAGCCGCTATTAGTTAGCTCCCCCGCCCCAATAACCTCCCACCCCTTTGCTATGTGTACCTATAGGTAGCTGTTGCCATGTGATAAAGGTGTGTTCTCTCTAATCTATCTGTCAACTTTCTCATCTGCAGATTATATTCCCTCTCCACTAGGTGTCGCCACTCCCCCAATCACTTTTCAGATCTCCTCCCTATCTACATCCAGCAGATGATTTCTGTTGTGGATTGTTATTCTAATTTTGTTCTACAGCATTCTGAGCCCCAAATGCTGGTTTTAGCTACTCAACCCTTATTTTCCCCTGTACTGCTCTTATCTACCTCCCTCAGTTCTTTTAGCTCTTTCCTGTTGTTTTGCCAGATCTAACCAACTGTCAATCTCTCTTCTACTTCCCTATCTCCTAGAGTCTTCTGACCCTCTACTGCCACTCTTAGGTCTGGCTTGACGCCCTTCACAATCGCTTTTCCATGATGACTAGGGGTATCCTGTGCTGCCTTACTTTTACGCTTGCAGTTCTACTCACCCTCAACTCCTTACCCTGTCTCATGGGTTCCCCTGCCCCTCTATCAGCGACGTTCTCGTGGGACTTCAACTACTCTAACGTGATGGTTGTAGGTACCTCCCATCCTCCTCCATCTATGTATCTCGGTCCAAAACCCTTAGGGTCACTACTGAGGCTCACTGTTCACAAAAGACGTACCTCCCCTGAGACAGTATACTGTGCCTTTGCTGTTGCTGTGCTCTGGATTACCACATTATCCCTTGCCTTAGCTGGTGATATTGAATCTAATCCTGGCCCGCAGGTTGATCTTCCCCAAACTCTTCCAGCGGTCACCCATCTTTTACCTCAGGCTTCGGGACTGACCTTTGCACACCTCAATATTCATAGTCACGTGGCCAATCTCTCTGACCTTGAGGCCTGGGCCCAGGCTAATAATCCAGATATCCTCGCGCTATCAGAAACCTGGCTGAAACCTTCCATCTTGGATCATAGCTGTGCACTATCGGGCTATCTCATGCATAGGGCTGATTGCTCCTCTGCCAAAAGAGGGGGTGGGCTGGCTCTGTGCTACAAGACTCACCTCGATGTTGCTCTCCATCCTACCCCCCTTCTCTGTTATGGTGAGGCCATACATGCGGTATTACTTCTTGGTGGATCCAAGAAACTGCACATAGTTGGGACTTATTTACCTCCACTGACTAGCAAGCCTGGTCTGGAGGAGTTCATAGACCATATTCCTGCATTGACCAATAAAAATGAGGTTATCTATCTGGGTAACTAATCTTGACTGGCTTGGCCCGTCCTCCTTCTCCCTTGCTTCCACTGTTAGCAAGGCCAACCTTTCCCAGCTCATCTACTTCCCCACTCAGAAGTCGCCAAGCGGCTCTAGCTCTACTATGATTGATTGGATTCTCACTAACCAGAAGGACTGTTACTCCTCTGCTGGAGTCTTACCTGATTTGATCACTGATCACAGCCCGGTCTTCTGTGTGCATGGCTCTTCCCCTTCCTCCCATCACCACAAAGTCCTATCATTTGCCAACTTCTCCCTACTGGACCTGGCCAGGTTTCTAAATGATCTTAAGCACACTGACTGGTCCCCCCTTTTCACCACCAGTGACATCAACCAGGCCACCTACTACTTCAATATGACCTTCCTTGCCTTACAGCATCAGCACATCCCAAACTCTACATGCAGGGTCAGAGGGAAGGTGACCAAGTGGCTGAATCACCCACTCCTGCAACTGCTCAAACAACATGATAAACTGTGGCTAAAATGGAAGCGATCCTCCAATCAATCCGACTTTGCCGAGTACCGCACCTTGCATAACACCTACAAGAAGTCAATCAGGGTTGACAAGAGCAACTACTACCATGGTCTCCTACATTCTTTGGCTGCTGACCCCAGGAAATACTGGAGCCAGATTAATGAAATCATGGGTAACACTAAGCCTCTGTCTCCCAAAAACATGTTAATTAATGACTCAATCTGCAACAATGCCCGCACGATTGTCAACACCTTCAACTCACTTTTCACAGAGATTCCCAAAATCTCCCCTCCAGGATCCATGGGCTCCCTTCCCTCTACCACAGCTTCTCCACTTTCTCCTCCAGCCCTGGAGCTCTCTCCAATCTCTCACCTTGACGTTCTTAGGTTATTACAATCCATTCC